>SWDT01000223.1:0-231481 GCA_009193035.1 Halicephalobus mephisto | reverse complement strand
AATAAGAAGAAACAGGATTTGAATGCTCAAGTCAATCAATTATCTGATTCTGTAAAATCTTTAGAAAATGAATTCATCAATCATCGGTCATTGAGTGCTGCACGACACGCAGTTCAATATGGTGAGGGTCTCGAACCAGCCATCAAAGAAGTAGAAAAACAATTGAAAAAGAATCGTGATTGGCTTCAACAACAATTACCTAATAATCCAGAAGTTCAAACTGAATTGAACAATATCAATGATCAATTGACTAAATTGAATGAAATTAGACAAAATATAATAGGCAAATTTCACAGCGACGTTCTACATGAAACTAAATTTGGATTCATAAATATGTCTTCTGCTGAGGAGAATCAAATAGAAGAAGATTTAGAGCAGCTCAAAATGAAATGTCCTCGAAAATGCTCAAATGACTTGAGGAAGTGGATCTGCATAGAATGCGAAGATTTTGTTCGAGGAAAATTTGTGGGACAGCTCTTCCTCTTTTGTTCATGTGGAAAGAAGAGTTTTGAGTCAAATCTGTTAACGTGTTCCGAATGTCAGAAAAAGCAAGCAAACTTAAATACTCATCAATCTTCATTCATTTCGCTAACAGAAACGGAAAAGCCCAAAGATGATGTTCCATCTGCAAAATTTCTGCGTCCTGAATTATAATAAACCGAAGCCTGGGATTTGCAGTTAGATTATTCATTTATTTATTTATTAAATCAGAAACTGGTAGAGTAAAAAAAGGGTGAAGTCAGATGATAATCTCATCTCTGGATATGAAAGCACATACACAATTTATGTATTTATAAAAGAAGTACCTTTTTGTCATTTGCTTTTTGGTAATAGTAATTCTTGTATTTGAAATTAATAAATTGTGAAAAATATTCCGGAATTTTCTCTATTTTCAGAAAGCTTCCTTTTATCAAGATAAACAAGTTCCAAGGAAATTTTTAGTTCTATCATAAGATAAGTTAATGCAATGTTCTAGAAAATTAGAGTATCAGATATCGATTAAAGCTATGGACAAAGTTCCGATTAATTTCCTAGACATAATATTAAATTATGCATTTCGAACATTATATCAAAGTACGTAGTGAATTTATCTTTAAATTTAAATTTTGATATTAACTTACACAACATACCGATTATCTACTAAAGCTAATTGAAATAAATAGGTTACATAAATTTTTCATTAAAAATGTTAATCAAAGACAAAGAAAAGTGAGGTTTAGTTAGTTTAAATTAAGTAATCTCAAATGAGTTCTATAGTATTTTTATTTAAAGCCCATGTTTATATAATTAATTTTAAAATTGTCTCAATACTATCACCTCATATGTTTTAATATGAGATCAATTACTTAATAATCCTGTTATCAACACTTTTTTGTTAGTTTATATTTACAGTTAGATCATGATTAAAGTAAATTACAATTTGTCTATTGAGAAACTGAAGGTACCTTAGCATTTAAATCCAATTGGCCTGCAACATCCTTAGATTTCAGATTTTTCTTTTTATTCTTGTTGACACTGCGAACACGTTAACAGATTTGACTCAAAACTCTTCTTTCCACATGAACAAAAGAGGAAAAGCTGTCCCATAAATTTTCCTCGGATAAAATCTTTACACTCTTTGCAAATCCACTTTTTTAAATCAGGGGAACAGTTTTGAGGACATTTCATTTTGAGTTCTTCTAAGCTGCTTTCGGTGTGACTCTTTTCTGCAAAAGACATGTCGATGAACCCAATTTCAGTTCCCTGTAAACTATTTGTCTGAAGTTTTTCCATTAGATTTTGTTCATCTTGATTTGTCTCATCTGATTGATTGTGTGTATCCTCTAACTTATCTTGAACTTTTGGATTGCTAAGCAATCGTTCCCATATCCAATTACTTGACTTGAAAAAATCCCATGTACTTTCTTTATGATTCTGTTCGATCTCTGAAGGATTTTTAGGCAAGCTCTTTAAGTTCATATCTTGTTCACTTGTTTGTGGCATTTCACTTGCCACATCAACTTTTTGTTGCGAAAATTCCCTTACAATAAACTTAAACTGATTCCCAAGTATTTTTTTCTTATCAGCAAGAAGTGCCTGCAATTGGTCAATTCTTCCAATCAAGTCTTCTCCTTCAAGTCTATATTGAACATGTTCTTGAGGTTGTTGGATTTGAGAACCAATAATCTCAGCATCTTTTTTTAGTTTGCAAAGATCGTCAGAAAATTGATTAATTTCCTTCAAATGACTTTCAGGAGTTCCAGTTTCTCTCAGAGTTGAGATTTGAGGTTGCAGATTATTGATTCTTTGGAGGACATTTTGACCTTTCTGGTACAATACCTCCTCCCTTTTGATTTCCTCAGCAAGTGAAGAACTGAGGGTATTGACTTCACTATGGATTTGTTGAACGCGCTTTACCAGAGTGTCGCGAGTTGATTTGTCCGTAACCTTGTTAACAGGTATTTGATCAAGACGTTCATTGATCATATCGAGAGCTTTCTTATGCTCACATGTTTCAGGCAATGGCTTTGGCTGTTCATAAGTTACAATGATATATCCAGTGAGAGCTTCCAGTTCGGAAAGTACATCGTAGATCATATTAGATAAGTCTTCCTGTTCATTGACTTTAGCAATTTTGTCATTATGTTTGTCATTAGCAACTTGAGTGTCAGAATTACCTTCGATGGTAGCAACCGGTTGAGACAGATCACCCGAGATTGTTGTGGTCTTTTCATTCAGCTTGTCTCTTGTTTTGGATTTTCCGATGACAGCTTTATCTTCATCATTGGTGAAATTAGTGGTATCCATAAAGCTATGCCAATGTCCATTGACCTGCATTGGGAACCATTTATTTAATTCTCGTAACCGTAATTTAAATTCGTTACATTCTTCAAGAAGCAGATCATCTTCATCTATATCATTTAAATGATCCAATCCATAGTTGATATAATCCATGTAACAGTGATAAAGCTTTTTCAACACCGGATACATTTTTAAAAAGTCTTTTTTATCTACTGACTTATATTTGTTTTTGGTTTCGTCTAAATTGAGACGTATTTTACTGAATGATGTTTCCTCAGAATTTAAATCCTGCAGGATATCTGGATACCCAAATTCTGCCATCCTCATCTCAATCTTCCTGTAAACACTATAAAGACAGGAAAGGAACTTCCCGAATTTCTTTTCATTATTGATTTTCACTTTCCGGAATCTCTGATTTAATGTCGTGATCCCAAACCTCACAGGGATATCAAGTTCAGAATGTTTTCCTTTTTCTAACTCCTCTCTGAACTCCAATAATCTCCCCAAAGTCATTTCTGTAACTTCATTAGAGTAATTGATCATAACTCGACACTTGATCTGCTTTTGATCATCATTAAGAGTTTTAGTTTCAAATAATTTCTTTATCTACAATAATGTGCATTTTCAATTACAATAATTATTATCTTAAGATAAATCAAACCTCTTCTTCGTTATTTGGAAATTTCATTTTTGGAAACATCACTTTTAGCTCTACACCGTATTCAACCCGATCGACATAGTGACTACAGTCGACTGGATACTTCCAAAGTTTTTCGCATGTCTTGGCTCTCCTGTAGACTTGATAGTCTAAATACCAGTATTCCTTCTCATCGAAAATAATTCGGAAATCGAGATCATTGTTGATATATGATTCCAAATATAAATTCACCCAAGGCTAAAAAACTCAATAAGAAACTTTGCCAACAAATGGGAAACTTACAGAATGAGCAATCTGATCACATGAGACACTCCAAGCCTTGAACCAATACCGATCGCTGAGTGCTTCTGATATGATATTCGGAGGATTTTCTTTAATTGAAATCAGTCGATTCAAAGGCTCATTAAATCCCCATGCAGGTTTACATTCACGACCAAAACACTTCAAAGACATTTTAGTAAATTAAAAAAGTTTTATTTTTTAAATTCATTTACCAATAAGTGAACAGGTGTGACAAGAGAATGAGTTGTTCTACCTAGTATACATTGTTTGTTCACTGATAACATTATCAATCCTTAAAATCGATTATTTTCCACCTTGTAATGATTATACATCGATTGTTAAGAGAAAAACTGAAAATGTGGATGACAAAATAACAAAAAGCTCCTTTTGCTTTTGAAGATTACCCTAAGTTTCAAGTATGAAATTTTAAAAGTAACCATAGTACTCAAATGTACATATTAACGTCAAAGATAATCATTTTCAAATATTTGCAGTTGATTTAATTTACAAAATATGCACAACGTGAATAATTAATTGACTGTTGTCTGTTTCACAATCACATAACTCTATCAAGCTTCTAAAAATCATCCAACTTTTTTCATCGAAATCTCTAAATAAATTCAATTAATTATAAATAAAATAGTTCTAAAAAATCTAATAAAATAAATTTTTACGTTTATTTCGAAAATTAACAAACTACTTTTGTCTGCTCTGTAAATGAAAAATGAAATTCCAACATTGAAAATTTAACTACGATGACATCTTTCTCACAATCTATCAATATATCCAGAAACTTGAAATCAGAAATCACTAATCCGAAAATTTTCACTGCTATCATTAATATTACGATAGGACTTGGATATAAGATACTGTAGGCATAAAGCTCGGAATTGAACCGCAAACGGTCTAGACAGAATGCCCAAAGTTCCGCCCAGTCAGCTGACGCCTGTGAAGTGAGATTAATAGAGAGTCAATCTTTTGAGGAAATCCAACTCTGATCTGGCCCGAGTTTGACTTCGATTAAATAAGGACCTTTCCTCCCTTTGTTCTATGCTTATGTTAAGATAAACAGGCTAATTGCCAACAGTTCTCCGCCTAATCAAGGAGCTCCCAAGATATCACCCCATTGACATCCAACCAATAACAACACCTTTACTACATAGTCAAGTTTCTTATTATCCCACATGACAAAGATCACTATTATTGTATTTCTTGTATATTATTGTCTACTTTTCTATTAATCTATTATTTTCTAGATTTAGAATATCCATTGTACTGTAATCTTGGTATACTAATATAAGTAAAAAAATACTCCTCCGTCAAGCCACGATAGAGCTGCATACACCACATCAAAGTCCACGACAAAATAAGATTTTTTAAGTTTCCTGAAGTTATTCAAAAATTCTTTATTTTCGTCGATTTTTACTGAATTTTAAATTATTTCTTTATTATCGTATTTATTTCCCACAACTAATCATATTCATATTTACCGGTTTTTGACAAGTAGTATTGATCCATAATTGAGCAGCTAAAGATGGGTCTCCTGTGAATCACTAGAGAGGACAATTCTGAGGGTCTCACTGATCCTTCTGTGAGTCCGGGGATTCTGTTGGGAGTACTTTCTGAAACCCCTTTATTCCAAAAATGCCATTTACTCGTAAAATGCAAAAAATAACAAAACTCAAAATTTACAAACACAACGTGAAAGGCAATTAAAACTCGTTTTTTGTGAGATCAAAAGTATCAATTCATCGACGACAGTGAAAAAGAGAATTCAAAAACTTCTTTCCTTTCTTCTTTCTCTTTTTGGGATCTCCTTCGTCGTCAGAAGAGTCTCCAAAAAGTCTACCAAGGTCAAGCGGGGTCAAAGCAGCAGCTCCATTCTTCGGCAGATCGGATTCTTCGGAGATTTCCGGATCTTCTAAAGCTTCTATCGTGAATTCTTCTGGTTCAGGAGATCTGCCAGATGACACTCCACTACTACTGGGAGTTGAAACTGTCGAAGATGTGCTAGAAAATGCAAAAATAGGAAAAATAGAGATAGAAAACTAAGAATTCCAGCGTTACAGACAACAAATTTACAAAATTATAAAAAATAAAACTCACTTGGGAGGAGTAAAAACTAAATCATGACCAATGGCTGCGGATCGAGCTGTCATGGAAGGAAAAGCATCATCTTGCAAAATTATACATTCATCGACGTTACAAATATCAGAAACAGCATGATTGTGTTCTTGATGACGAGAAAGTCGGAAAGTTCCTTCTTCCGAATTGGATATATCTAAAATCCGATTATTCTTAACATCCATATATCAATTGTTAACAAAACTCACAATCAAGGAATCTCCAGTCTTTCCCGGGTTCATATGGAAGCATCTGATGATCAGCGAGCAACTTCTGGATCAGCTGTCTTGCTTGGGCGAGTTCTGTTTCCGTTTCCACTGATATTGTTCCAATTTCGAACCCTGTGTCCTTCAATCGATCCAGTGAATCCCTATACATGTCATAATCATGTCTTCCAACGACAATGACCGGAACATGCATGAAGATAGAAGTGTTTGGATGAACATCGGAAATCTTCTCGCAGGTTTTGTTCTTTCTGCTCATCCCAGGAGTACAAATGAGTTTTTTGTCTCTCTTCAGCATGGGAACCTTACTGTGGAACCCTAAAGTGATACAAGAAGGGGCCAAAAGACAAGGTTCTCCATCAACTTGCATAGGAATCGACTTCATAGTCACTATCCTTATTCTCGAGCACTGGGCAATCCTTTCTCCTCTTCCTCCCATCTGCAACGCTGCCAAAGTCGCCGTTGTAAATCCGAGGATTTCTATTTTCCCATCACAAGAAGAAGGTTTTGGGTATTCTTCGCAATGATCATTCCCCCAGGGAATAGTGCCTCCGGCATAATACGTAATATTATGGAAGAGAATGCAATGAAACTTGAATTCTCTGATCTTGGGTGTTATATCCACTCCATCAGCTTCGATTGTGATGAAATCCGACAAATCTTTCCATGTCCGTTTGAACAAATCGATCGTTCCAAGTCCTCCATAGGCAATTCTGTTTTTCAATCTGGAGTTGAGCATTTGAGGATTTGCACCTGAAGGATTTCATATATCAATTTTACTTCCACTATCATAAGAACTAAAGTATTTTCCATAAAATTGTCAAGGGACAAGTTTTTAGAAACTAAAATAGCCTACGTGACAATTTTGAACTTGCGTTATTTCGTAACCTCGAGAATTCATGATCAGTCATATTGTTATAAAATTCATATATGAAAATTTAAGAAATGCTCTCGAAGGGAATTTCTGGAAGTTTTTAGAAACTAAAATACCCTACGTGACAATTTCGAAATAAATCTTTTACAAATATATTCTACCTAAAATAAGTTTGGAAGCTTCCAACTCGAGGTCATGTAGGATATAGAATTATTTGTTCATTTTTGAGCGTTAATAGTTATGTGTGAAAGTATTGATAAATATAGAAAACTCATAAAAATTAATTTGTAATTAAAGAACTCACTTCTGGAATGATGGAACTGCAAAGCTACATGAGCATCGGCTCCGATGCTGAAGTAATTATTCATAACCGTCAACGGAAGAGAAGATTGAACGGCGTCGTTGAGTTCGTCATTGGATGTTTCGATCGTTGTGGTTGTGTTTGGTTGGACATCCAATCTCCATCGATCAAGATAAGTGACGCTTGTTTCGTAAGTGACAGCATTCAGAATCTCGGCCAGGGGTTCGTCACTGAAGACACCTCCCCATCCCATGCATCTCGAAAGATCGTTTCCTGTTCCCAAAGGCAACAAAGCGATCGGAGGATAAGCTGGCCAATTAAGTTGATCCAAAGTCGAAAGAACCCATCCAACAGTTCCATCTCCACCACAAACAAGGATCCGCAATTGTGTCCCGACTTTTCTGAACATCTCCAATCCATATTTAGGACCTTTCAGGGCGGTGATATCGAAGACTTGTCGCGGATTCAGAAGCCAGCAAAGGGTGTGAAGAGCCTTCGATCCCTTGTTTCCTCCAGATTTCGGATTCACAAAAACCAACAATGGCTGAGTGGGTCCAATTATGGATGAATCCATCGGTTTCACAACAAATGGACGGTACTGAAGAAGAATAAATTAATTTCCATATATGAACTTTTAAAAATGAATAATTTTCATATATGAATTCTTAAAAGTAAATGATTTTGATATATGAATTCTCAAAAATAGACAATTTCGATACATGGACTTTTAAAAATAGATAGTTTTCATATATGAATTCTTAAAAGTAAATAATTTTGATATATGAACTTTTAAAAATGAATAATTTTCATATATGAATTCTCAAAAATAAACTCACTTTTCTTTTTGACTGTTTTTGTTTCTTGTCTCCGTTGGCAATAGCATTTTTCCCGTGACGTTTTCTTGTGTTTGGCAATCTCAACAACCAGCTCGGAGGCAGGATCAAATCTCGCAAGATTCCTCTGTCACATTTCTCTTCGAATCTGTGGAGAGAGAAACAACTCCTTTTGTTATGGTAACTCGCCTTGCACCAAGAACAAGTAATAGCTATCACTTCCTAAAGAATGACAACATTATTATTGCAAAAGCTAAAGATGAAAATTTTATTAAATAACTTAGAATTTTCGACTTCATATATCAATTTTTACTTTTTTTCAATTCTGTAAAATTTTGAAATCTCTAGAAATTCCAAAAATTATAAAAATAAAAAATTATTACGAAATAGTCTCGATAGGAAGTTTTAGAACTTTCTAGAATTTTCGATTTCATATATCAATTCTTATTTTTTTTTCAATTCTGGAAGGTTTTGAAATCTTTAGAAATTCCAAAAACTCTAAAAATTATAATATAAAAGCAGATTTTTTTACGAAATAATCTTAACAAGAAGTTTCGAAATTTTCCAGATTTCTAAAATTATTATATTTTGTGATTTTTGCGAAATTTTAATTATTGAAAAATAAAATTAACCTTGTCTCTGAACATTTTTTGTTGGAAACTTTTGGAGCACTGTTGGCATCTTCCTTCTAATTTCCAGCGATGAACCCAGTGATGTTTCGTCAAAGCGTCCCAGGATTCTTTCGATGGATTTCTCTTTACTGTAGAATCCCGGAAAGTGGATTTACAAACCAGATTCATCTTCGCCAAAAGAGGAAAGCAGGCAGTATGGGCGACAATATGACACGCAGCACATCTTCTTTTTTCTCCTATTCTCTCGCAGTCCTTCTCCCCGAGGTAGCACTCTGTGTCGGTGGAAGAAGAAGCACTTCCAGGACCAGAAGACGGGAGCCAGATGTGTTCAGAAGGATTCAGCTGGAAAAATAAAATTAATTAAGAAATAAAAAGTTTCGTTAACTATCATTTTACCAATTTTCAAAAATTAAAAATTGCTAAAAAAGTTAAAAATTATCATTTCATCAATTTTCAAAAAAAATAAAAATTACTAAAAAAGTTCAAAATTATTATTTTATCAATCTCCAAAAAAAAATGAAAATTGCTAAAAAAGTCAAAAATTATCATTTCATCAATCTCCAAAAATTAAAAATTACTAAAAAAGTTAAAAATTATTATTTTATCAATTTTCAAAAAAAAATAAAATTTTTTGAATTATTTTTTTTCAAACAAATCTTCAAAAAATAAATTGCTGATTTTGAATGTACTTTTGAAAAAGTTAAATTTCATATATGGATCACTTTGAAAAACATTAGGAATTTTTTATTTTAGAATTTTTAAGGATGTTTTAAAACTGGATTTTGACTGTATTTTCGAAAAAGCTTGAATTTCATCATTCATCTCCAAAAAGAATTATAAATACAGTAACTTGTAAGATTATCCTTTTCAAAAACTATCATTCAAAAAAAAATACAGACTTTTGAATGTACTTTTAAAAAATTGAATTTGATATATGGATCAATTCAAAAAAGTCCAAAAAATAAGGTTATATTTTGGAAGATTTTTTTCAAAAAAAAATTTTAAAAATTGATTTTCTGAGGATATTTGAAATCTAAATTTCACATATGAACTACTTTAAAAAATACTAAAAATAAAACAATTTAAACAAAATAATTTTTAAAATATTATAATTTTCAAAAAAGATTTTAAAAAAAGTAATAATTTAAAAAAAATGAATCCTGGATAAATTTTGAAGAAATCAAATTTCATATAAAATAATTTAAAAAATACTAAAAATAAAACAATTTAAAAAAAAATTTCTAAAATATTATAATTTTCAAAAAAAAATTTAAAAAAAAGTAATAATTAAAAAAAATTTAAAAAATGAATCCTGGATAAATTTTAAAAAATCAAAGTTTATATATAAAATAATTTAAAAAATATTAAAAATAAAACAATTTTTAAAATATTATAATTTTCAAAAAAAAATTTAAAAAATCAAAGTTTATATATGATTACTTATTTAAAGTACTTTTTGAACAATTTTGGTTCTTGAAACGAATATTTGATTACAGTACATTAAATAACCAACCTGTTCATCAAGCCAGTATCTGCTTGTTCGATGTTTGGAAACTCGCCGTTGTTCTTGTTCTTGCATCGCTGCCGCGCGTTTGACGACGGGCGATTTTGCGAGTGCTTTTCTAAATGATTAAAATTATCTTTAAAAAATATCTCATTCTGTTCTCAGATCAAGATAAATTAAAAATAAAAAAAATTAATTTTGTCTTGAAAAAAATAGACAAATAAGAAGAATGACACGAAAAAGGAAGACGTGATCGTTCCAGCCCCCTCGGCGTCCGTCCGTTCCCGCGAGCAAGCCGAAAGAAAAAGCATAAAAATAATGCGCAGTTTGGTCATCGATCGACCGTGAACAAAGAAATAAAAAAATCAATCTGCCCATAGGCTACGAAACTTATTTTTGTAATTATTAAGTAATAAAAATAAGAAATATAAAAAAAAAATAAGATATTCAAAATTTTCTATAACATTGGAAAACTTTAAAATTCTCAATTTTTTTAGGAAAATAATCTACAATTTTAGTCATCGATGTAAAATTAAGAAAAATCAACTTTTCCTCAGACTATGAAAATCGTTTTTTTAATTATTAAGTAATAAAAATAAGAAATATAAAAAATACAAAATAATAAAAAATAATAAAAAACTTCTATAACATTAGAAAAGTTTAAAATTTTCAATTTTTTTAGGAAAATAATCTACAATTTCAGTCATTGATTTAAAATTAAGAAAAATCGACTTTCTCTCAGACTATGAAAATCGTTTTTTTAATTATTAAGTAATAAAAATAAGAAATATAAAAAAAATAAGATATTCAAAATTTTCTATAACATTGGAAAAGTTTAAAATTCTAAATTTTTTAGGAAAATAATCTACAATTTCAGTCATCGATCTAAAATTAAGAAAAATCAACTTTTTCTCAGAGTACGAAACTTATTTTTTTAATTATTTAATTATTAAAATAAACGAAAATATGTAAATTTTAAAAATACGAATTAAAATGAAAATTTTAAATAATTTAAAAAGTAATTTTAGTTTTTAATTGACTATTAAAAAATAGAAATTAACTCCCCCTCAGGCAATGAAGGTGATTCTTGAAATAATATAATTATTAAAATAAATTTTAAAAGTATTAACTAAAGTGAAATTTTTAAATAATTTGAAAAATAAAAATTAATTCTCCCTCAGGCAATGAAGGTGATTCTTGAAATAATTCAATGACTAATATAATTGAATTAAGAAACACTAATCTTTAGAATATTCTATGACGTCATAAAAGTATTTTCTAAAAAAAAATTTAAAAAAATTAAATTTTTAATTTTGAAAAAATATAAAAATGAATTTTTCCAAAAAGTTATGAACGTGATTTTTGTAATTTCTCTATAATTACAGTAAATGTATTTTTAAAAATATTTACCTAAAAAGTTTCGAAAATCAGAAAATTAGTATTTAAAAATAAAAATGTAAAAAATCAATTTTTTAATTATTAAATTTTAAATAAAAATGAGTTTTTTCAAAGATTAAAAATATTATTTTGTAATTTTTCTGATTATGGTAATTAAATTTTTAAAAATATTTACCTAAAAAGTTTCGGAAATCAGAGAATTATTATTTCGAAAATAATGAATAATATAAAAAATCACCATTTTGTTGACGATTAACTTTAAAAAAAAATGAAAATGAATATCCCGGGAGTTTATAAACATGATTTTGTGATTTTTCTGATTACGGTAATTGAATTTAAAAAATATTTACCTAAAAAGTTTCAAGAATCAGAGAATTAATATTCAAAAATAAAATGACGTCAGAAAAATCATAATTTTTTAATTATTAAATTTTAAATAAAAATGAATTTTTTCAAAGATTAAAAACATTATTTTGTAATTTTTCTGATTACGGTAATTAACTTTTAAAAATATTTACCTAAAAAATTTCGGAAATCAGAGAATATTTAAAAATAAAAATGTAAAAAATCAATTTTTCAACGACTGATACCAAAAAAGTGAAAATGAATCTCTTGAAGGTTATAGACGTGGTTCTTACAAGTATTCAGTGAATAAAATAATTCACATATATTAATCAAGAAAAACTAAAAAGAATCTGACGTAAAAGAAAAGTTGATAAAAAAAAAAGGATTTTTTTTCGAACCTGAAAATTTCGCTCAAATGTTCGATTCTCGAAGGTCGTCGGAGAATGTGGTCGGGACTTTGGGTCGGGTCATGGGACCTCGATCGGACGGTCCTGACGGACTCGGCGGGGGTCGCGGGTTCGTACTCGTTATCCGATCCGATCTCGCTGACTTCCCCGGAGGAAATGTTCCAAAGTTCTATATCTCTTCTCAATGTGGACAAATCTACAGAATTAGATCTCGGAGGAGAATTACTAGATTCATTAGAGTCAACAGAAGACCCGGGTTGATGGTACCCCGGGGGCTTCAAGGTGTCCATCGCTTGGAGAGGCTTATGTCCGTTGTCCGGAACTTCCACCGGTTTCGTCGTCGCCAAAATAGCCCCGGCAATTCCAGGAAGAGTACCCACAGCCCCTCTCCGCTCCCTCCTAGGCCCCGAGGCAATCGCGGATTCTTCCTGATCCGTAGTCTCCAACATTGAAAATTCCGAAGACGTAGCGTCATCATAGATACCATTAGCTGGAGTTCCAACTTCAGTGTTGAAAAATATTTCTTGCGTAGTACATACTGTCCTTGGACTAGGAGAATTGGTCGAAAAACTAAAACTAAAAAAAACAAATTAATTTTTGTCAAAATTAATTTTTCTAAATTTCCACCAATTTTAATTTTTAAATATTATTAAATTAAATTTTTTTTAAATGTTATTAAATTAAATTTTTTAAAATTTTTGTTCAATTTTAATTTTTTTTAAATTTTAAAATTTACTTTTTTTAAATTTTTAAATATTATTAAATTAAATTTTCTTAAATTTTGTTGAATTTTTTCACATTTATTTTTTTAAATTTAAAATTTATTTTTTTTTTAATTTTAAAATTAATTTTTTCACATTTATTTTTTTAATTTTTATTAAATTAATGTTTTTTTAATTTAAAATTTAATTTAAAATTTAATTTTTCACATTTATTTTTTTTAATTTGTTGAATTTTAATTTTTTTTTAATTTTAAAATTCTTTTTTTTTTTAAATTTTTAAATGTTATTTTTTTAATTTCATTTTTGAGAAGACCGTTATTGGTTTCTGTAACCTTTAGCAAAAGTGGATTTTGCAGAAAAAGAAATATTATCTTTTGTTTTTGAACGAGGATTTCATAAAAAAAGTAAATCCTTCATTTTGCGTGGGTTTATTAAAAGGGCAAAAATAAATATTTTTTGGAAAGTGCAAAATTTAGTCTTGAAATTCATTCAGAAAAAAGACATCAGCTCAGAAAATCCATATTTTTCAGAAGGATTAGCGGTCCCGAAACGAGTTATTCAAAGAAATTAAAATTAAGCTGTTTTCTAAAACGAATTATTTCGAAAAAAACATTCGAAAATGTACAAAAATCTGGGATTTTCTAAATTTCTGTAAAAATTTCAAAAATTTTTGGAAATTAAAAAAAAATTTTAAATTCTGTGAAATTTTCTAAATTTCAAAAATTATAAGATTTGGAAATTTTAAGAATTTTATAGAAAATTTCAAAACTTTAAAATTCTCTAAAAATTCCAAAAATTATGTAAAATTCGGAAATTTTTGGAAATTAAAAAAATCTTAAAATTCTGTGAAATTTTTTAAAATTCTGTAAAAATTTCGAAAATTATAAGATTTGGAAATTTTAAGAATTTTATAGAAAATTTTAAAACTTTAAAATTCTGTAAAAATTTCAAAAATTATGTAAAATTCGGAAATTTTTGGAAATTAAAAAAAATCTTAAAATTTTACAAAATTTTGTGGAGACTTTTGAAATTTAATAAAAAATCTGAAATTTCTTAGAATGTAATAAAAATATGAAACTTTTTAGAATTCTGGAAAAATTTCGAGAATTCTTAAAAAATTCAAAAATTTCTAAAATCTTAACTTTTGAAAAATTATAAAAATTAATATCGAAAAAGTTTGATGGTATTTTTTAAATTTTACAGTAGTGTGGTTAAGCCAAATCTCACCTGCCGTCGCTGGTGCAGAAGCTACTGCCCCGTTCCGAACTTGTTTGTCTTCCGAACCCGCTTTCGGTTTCCTCATCGGAAGAAATACTCGAGACGACAATGTCCGGAGTGGCGATGTTCCTCGGGGGATTTGTGGAACTATTAGAACTGTTCGAAGAAGTTGCGGCAGATTCGTCGACTCTCGGCCAGGAGTTGCTCGGTCGATTTCCGAGTCTTCTGGCTAACCTCTTCACTGCAGATTCAATCTCTGTCCTGAGAATGTTTCTTTTGTATTCAGCAGCGAGGGAACAATGAAGACAAGTAGAAGCCAGTTCCAACTTGTCTCCATCGTCGTCCGGTCCTTGAAGAACCGCAGTCGTCGGGAGTGATTCTTTTTTCTTCTTCGGTTTGTCTGATCCGTCCGAGTGAATCCTCGATCTCGACGACGTTGAGGGGCTCCGGGACCTATGTTCCGGATCCCAACTGAGACTAGGACCTAATTTCTTCTTACAAGGCGGAGTAGATTTCCTCAATATCGCCCCAGGGGATCTGAGGAACCAACTTCTGCCTTCGTCGTTGCTGCCCTTCTTCAGCGGCGGAGGCGATCTTTCGTCTGCACTGCTACAGTAATTTCCAGAAACATCCAAAACCGAACCGCTTCCAGCTCTGTTGGAATGTGAGATTTTCCTCAGGGCAAGTCTGGCAGCGGAGATTCTTCTTCTCATCGCTTTTGAAGCTTTTCTAGCTGAACTTGTTGATTTTTTTCTTTTTTCAGAATTGTCTCTACTTAAAGAAGGAACAGCAGGGGCACTGGGTGGTCCAGTCCCCAAGGCAGGAGAAATACCTGTGGTCACAATATCCACAGAACCCGTCTTCATCGCCCTCGACAACAACATCCCGGACTTTCTCCTTGCCGTCGGGGCAGAAGTATTCGCCACAGGAGTACTAGAGGTTCCTTGGTCAATGATGGTATTCTGATTCCATCTTTTACTCGCAATAGTCGTGGTGGAAGCTTCACTAAAACTCGTGGTGGGACTCGGAGTAGTTGTTGTTTCTTCTTCTTGTTCGATTCCAGAATGATTTGATCTTATTCTGAATTGCAGCATCATATGCCTGAGGGAATCCACAATCCGACTACTGCTTGGCAACATGTCTCCTTTCGTAAAATTCAAATTTTTCTCCATAAAAATTACAAAAATAAATAATATTAATTCATTTCAGTAGAAAAACACTTTCTTTTTTATCCTGAAAAGCCAGAAAAATCCTCATTCACAAACTCCTCATAGCACGACTCGCAACCACTTGAGACAACGGTAGATTGTTTACAAGCTCTCCATCAACGAAAAATTTCCTGATTTACTTACTTGACGCAAAGTTCGAAAAACCGTTCAACTTTCTAATCAGATAAATACTCGAGATTTTAAAAGATGAAAAACCTCTTGATAACGAGCACAAAACCACACGAATACGGTCCCGCTCTGGACCAAGTAAAAAACCTTCAAAAAATTTTGCACAATGTTGAGTAAAAAACATATTTCCGCGATTTTCAACTTCAAGATCAGACGTAAATTAGTCAAAAACACACATTACTGTGGTTTTGAATGAAAATAATACTAAAAATTAAATATAATTTTTAATCAAGATTGGAAAGAAAAAATTTAAAAAATACTTTTTCACGGTCCTGAGTGAAAAATATGAATGAGAATTTTCAGTTTCCACTCAAGACCAAACGGAAAATTTTCTCTAGTCCTGAGTGGAAATAATATTTAATCACAAGTATATGATATTGAATCAGGATCAAATGGAAGGTCTTCAAAAAAAATGTTTTTATAGTCTTGAATGAAAAATATACAAAGTAAATTTCTATAACTTCCACTTGAGACTAGATAAAAAATTTCAAAAAATTGTTCTATGGTCCTGAATGAAAATAATATCCAAATTCATTTATGTATAACATCCCCGCAAGACCAAGAATAGAATCCTTAAAAAGTATTTTTTAGTCTTGAATGAAAAATATACAAAGTAAATTTCTATAACTTCCATTCAGAACTAGATAAAAAATTTCAAAAATTTGTTCTATGGTCCTGAATGGAAATAATATCCAAATTCATCTATGTATAATATCCCCGCAAGACCAAGAATAGAATCCTTAAAAAGTATTTTTTGTAGTCTTGAGTAGGAAACAGATGTAGTTTTTTACATTTTCCATTCAGGACTAGATGAAGGTCTTCAAAAAGACATATTTGGGATGATTCGAAGCGAAAACTATATACATGACATTTCGAATATCGTTAGATTATTGTTTATCTTCCAGAATAGGAACACCAATCTCGGATTATTCTCAAAAGAAATAAATTTTCCATTCATAATTATCCAAAACGGATTTTTTACTTTTTAATTTACTTCAAATTAAATTTTTTCCGTAAATTTTAATATTTTCGAAATAGTTTCAAAAAATATAAAAAATTAAAAATAATTTATTCAAAAAAAATCGATTTAGTGTAAAATAAAAAAATTCGTTCAGTGGTTCCCGAACGGAAATTATGTTTTTTTCGAAATAATCCGAAGTTGGCTCTTCTCCATTAAAAAGGGATTTATAAAATCTTGCAAGTGTTTTCTCGTACAAGATATTGGACGTTATTTTTTTCAATAAACGACCTTTTAAGGAAGATAAGCTGGTTTTGAAATTAAAATATCGATAGATATGTATTCGAAAATTTAAATTCTATACTTTATCTGGACAAAAAAAACTTAGTTTAACCACATGAGAAGACTTTCAATGAAGCGGTCTGGAAGTAAATTCTTGTTGCTACGAAAAACTGTCAAGAATATTATATTAAAAGTGAAAAATCTATGTGATGTGCACTGCACACAAAAAAGGTACATTAAAACAGCTCTAGTGTACCAGATACATTATATTCAATGCATTCATACATTATATAAAATAAACCGATATCGAGTTAATATATCAATATATTGAAACAGGTTTGATGTATCAGATATGTTATATACAATGTCTGTATGCATTATATAAAATAAACGAATATCGAGTTAATATATCATTGTATTGAAACAGATTTGATGTATCAGACACATTATATACAATGTTTCTATACACTATATAAAATAAACCGATATCGAGTTAATATATCAATATATTGAAACAGGTTTAATGTATAAGACACATTATATACAATACACCGATATTACTTTCAATATATCAGCATATTAAATACAATACACTAATATCAACTTAATATACCATTATATTAAAAAGGTTTTGATGTATCAGATACGTTATATACAATACACCGATATTACTTTCAATATATCAGCATATTAAATACAATACACCAATATCGAGTTAATATATCGAAATATTGAATATAATGCGTCCAATACATCAGAACTGTTTTAATGTATCCATACATTATATACCATGTACTTTTTTGTGTGCACATAAAACTAACTAACATAATCGTTGTGGAATATGAAATAAATTCCCATCATGAAAGTCTTTAGTAATCATGATGAGATGGTTTATGGTAAATGAGAATAAAAAGATAAACCAAAGAAAAAAGCGAAAATAATTTCTATCGCAAAAGTTCCTAATAATCGTGACGAATTCGCTTATTGTTAGGCCAATGGGATTTCGTATTAGGGATAATAAAAAACAAAATAAATTCTCATCACGAAAGTATAAAAATAACCAAAAATTCGCTCATTATTAAACAAAAGTGAAATTTTTCGTTAAACGAAATTTAACAAAAAAGTAAAATCAACTTTTATTTTAAAACTTTAACAATGTTATTAAACTTTTTTTTCTAAAATATTAATGAAATTCGCGCAAAAATTAAACATGAAACTTTCACTACGAAATCCCTGATAATCAAGCTAGGATTTTTACATTTTTATATTTTTTACATTTTATTCCTATTTCGCACGAAATCATAAGTTTCAAAAATACAAAAAAAATTTATTAATTGTAGTTTTTTCCTTTGACCCGAAAGTTTCGTGTCAGGAACAAAACTATTATTTTGAACTCTTCTATGAGACTCTTTTTACATTTTACCATTTTTAGGAATATTTTTATTTTAAAATAAATCCGTTCCGAAGACCACCATACTGATCAAATTCTGAAAGAATTCATGATTCACGTCAAAGTCTAAGATATTCACAACCATGAAAATTAATACCCTGACTATCAAAAGTTCAGACGTCATTCATTCATAAACTATGGCTTTGTCAAATCGATAATGACCATCTTTTAAATGCTATGCATTTTTAGATAAAATCCAAAAAAATTGACGTAGTAATTTTGCGACGAAAAAAAAGTTGAAGAATTTTTTCAATTTTCATCGTTCTCGAGCTAGTTGGGGGAGTAATTATTTTCGGAAATGAATAAAAAACTAAATTTACATCGGAACAATGGAGTAATTTAAAAACTGAATGTAATGAAGAGGAATTTTAAGAGTCACAGGTTATGAAATGAAAGAAGCCCGTCAACGATCTGAGATTTTGAAATTACTACATAAGACGGGATTTTTCAAGAAAGAAAAGTAACATGGGGATGTTCTAAAATCTAATATTCGTATTATTATAAAAAAATAAACTTAAAAAATTTAAAAAATTTTTTTAACATAGATGTTTAAAATTCTTCATTTAAGACCGAAAAAGTAAATTTTTATATTTTTACAGTTTTAGAAATCTTTGTAAATTTCGTAATTATTATAAAAAATAAACTATTAAAAAATTTAAATCACATTGTTATGAAAATTAAAAACATTTTTCATAAATTTTCGGAAAATAATTTCGAAATTTTAAAAACTTTACGATTAAGACCCAAAAATTGAACTTCATGCTCACGTGATTATGAAAAGTTTTAAATAATCTTGTTGAAAAAACCAAAAATATATTGCTGTAAAATTTTGAAAAATTATTTTTGCGTAATTTTTTAGAATTTTCCATTTCAAATAAAACAAAAAAAGTCAATATTTCTCTGATGTTATAAAATTCCAGCCATGTCCGAAACATCATTATACTATAAAAATCGGACATTTACAATAACATTCCGAAAAATAGTCCCATCGCGAATTCTTAGAACATCCCAAGTAAGACCAGAAACTATAAAATTTAATGTTTATGTAATGCTACAAGTTTTAAAATTGTCTAAAAAACAATACAAAAAAATGAAAAACATTTATAATGATGTTCCAAAAAACTGTCCCAACATGAATGTTCAAAACTTTCCAGTCGAGACCAGAGGTTATAAAGTTTAGTGTTTATGTAATACTACAAGTTTTAAAATTGTCTAAAAAGTAATAATAAGAAAATTAAAATGAAAAACATTTATGATGATGTTCCAAAAAACTGTCCCAACACAAATGTTCAAAATTTTTCTAGTCGAGACCAGAGGTTATGAAGTTTAGTGTTTATGTAATACTACAAGTTTTAAAGCATCTAATAAACTCAAAACATGACAAAAATTTCGTATAATGCTCTACAATTTTACCTAAAGATCATAAGGAAGGAAGTTCGTAATTTAGTATACAGTAGTTGTGGGATAAAAATGCTTATTTAAATCTCTAAAACGAAATTAACAAATGAAATAATTTTGGAACATCCTCAATATTAAAGAACCTGAAAAATTAACGGATAAATATAGACTGGATCCTGTTTAACCTTTCAACAGTGGATATAAGAATTGCAAAAAAGGCGAAAAGTCGACTGGAAGCACATCCGAGAGAAGACTGAGCAGAGTTATTATCCCATCCTCATTCATATTCGAGAAACAAACAGGACCGAAGCGGAAACGGCTTTATTCATGAAGAAACAAAATCCAAAGAATCTCATTTATAGCACCTTGAGACATCGATTAGAAGAGGAAAAAGTCCAGTTAATCCTCCTAATTCTAATTCCCCTGTATCGTGTCCACGACGACCGAGAGTTTCATTTTAAGGTAATTTTCCCAAGAAATATTAAAACAATAAAAATAATAAAATCGATAAATAACAAGATACTCAGTTTTTCAACAATCATGCAGATGAATAAATAACGCCTCAAGCAATGAAGCAAAAACTTCACCTGTTTGGTTGCAATTACCGTTTCCGGTTGAAGGCTTAATAATCATTACATTAGCGAAAAGTAATTAACCAAAGAAGAAAATTAAAAATTAATGTTTGATAAAAGACCAGAGAATTAAAAGGTCAAGAAAAGTACTTGACTGACAAAATCGTGTCGGGACACTTGTGTTCCAGGTATTTATATTCCGATTTTTCCAGTTAAAATTGACCAAAAAGTACCTATAATACTGTAATTAAGTCCGTAAATTCTGGATCTGAAATAGGAATCAATAATTAATCTTCGAAATTCTGAATTTTGACTTCAGATTCAGAATCCCCAATCTCGAGTACCTCGTTCCAAGTACTTATTGTTGAAATATAAAAATATCTAAAATTAGTTATATAATGTTTATGTCCTGTATATTTTCATCCTAGATATTTTTGCTTCAATTCTGCAATCAAAATTAAACAAAAAAGTACTTGTCATACTGTAATCATACCCGTAGATTCTGAATCTGAAGTCAGAATCAACAATTAACCCCCACAATCCTGGATTCTGAAAACTAATTTTCGATTTTAAGGATATCTAAAACCTCGTTTCAGAACTACGAAAAAATTTATCTAACTTTTAAAATTCCACATAAAAATACAAAGTTATTTAAAATGAATTTTTGTTTTTAATTTTGGGATTAAAATTGGAATATAAATGCCGGGGACACAAATGTCACATAGCTGAAAAAATAGGAAAATATCTGAGAACAGCTTTTAAAAGGGTAAACAGGGTCAACCAACCTCCAATGCTCACTCAATTCAGGAAACATTTGTTTCAATTGGATACTGGTTAATTCTGGATTAGAAAGCGACAATTTTCCATTTAATCTTTGTTTTCGATTGAATTCGACAATTTCGTCCAATGTGTCATCTGATTCGTTGCCGGATTCTTCTTCATCCAAACATTGTTCGTTTTCGAATTCATCTTTCCAGTCAGGACCGCTTTCTAAACTCTCCTGACTGGAGTATAATTTCTCTTCAGAACTTGGTGTGAAACTAGAACCCCCAGGGGTATCCTCGGCCGTTCCTCGATCACTCGAATCGTCGAATATTTTGTCCGAAGACAGTCGAAGAAGTCTTGTATGAAGGTCGTGCCAGGCAGCAATAGCTCCAACAAGCCTTCTGGAGACTACTCTGTCGTACAGCATTGAATGTTGACTTCCCATTCTTCTTAAAGGATTTCGTCTATACCACTTTTTCCTTGGGGGAGCGGAATAAGATCTGCCGGAACCAAATAGAAACTGCTTCCGTCTTTGATCTGCTGTCCGAACTGCTCCATCATCCGACATTTTTTCGGGAGGGGCAAGATTGGCTAAAACGACTGGTAATAATTTTAAAGAGGGAAGTTGGATTCCCCGTGGGGCTCATCCATCTACACGGCGGCTTCATTCAGAAAAAGGATATGAATGAACTCTCAAGAGTCAAACAAAACTGGTCAATAAAACAATGGAAATACGTTACCACGTGGTCAAAACATTTCTTTGGGGATTGTAAGTGGAAATTAAAGTGGTTCAGTACTCCGAGAAGGTTATGAACTGGAAGAAGTCACAAATCAAGTATTGACTACAAGAAAAGGTGTTTTTTGAATAAATACACTCCCAAAGTAACGTGAATAAAGATTATTTAAATATATATACTTGTGTTAAAAAAATCTTGGAGGTTGTATTAAAAAAACAGAACTTTGAGGATTAAAAATTGAACCCTAGCTTCAAGAAGTGTCCCTCGGGTAGACGTACTCCCATAATAACACGGGTCAAAGACTATTTGGACAAATGCAGAGATGTCTATCTTGAAAAGATGTTGAAAGTTGTAGGAGGAATGCTGTGACTTTAAAGAATAAGAATTGAGACCTTACGTCAGGAAGAAGTGTATCTTAAGCAAGCATATTACTGTAACGATAGTTATCTATGATCATATAAATATATCTCAAGATATTTATTTTGAATAAATGATGGAGGTTATAAGAAGAATGCTGTGAATTTCAAAGAATAAGAATTGAGATCTTATGTCAGGGGAAATATCCTTCGAGTAAATATACTCCTACACAATCGTTATCCAAGATTATATAAATATATCTCAAGATATCTGTTTTGAATAGATGTTGGAGGTTATAAGAGGGATACTGTGAATTTTAAATAGGAAAAATCAGGTTCTCAGATCAAGAAAAGATGTATTTCGGACAAATATACTCCTATAACGACAGTTATCCAGGATTATTTAAATACATCCCAGTCATACAGAAAATCGAAAGTTATAACAAGATTCAGAAAATTGTGAAACACAGGGCTAACCAACAGGAAGTTTTTCTACATTAAAGTTTGAGAAGTAAGTCAATAAAGATAAGAAAACAATTAATTTAGCTCATGACAAGTCTGTAGTTAAAAGAATAGACTATGAGTTGGAGGAATCAATGATTAACTCCAAAGATGTATCATTCAAATAAATGCACTTCTGTAACGATGCAAATCAATGACTCATTCGAGACATTTCCAAATCCAAATCTCGAGAATGTGGTAAAGAGTTTAAAATGATTCGAATGATTCTTAAACAATGACTAATAAGTTTCGTTATATTGAATTTTTAGGGAAAATTCAGTAAAGATAAAGAAAAAACTTGTCGAGACGAAATGATGCAATGTTCAGAGAAATTAAGCATGAATCAGAAGCACCGAAGATCAAACTTAAGTAAGAAACGATCCTTGAACAGACTTATTGGATTAACGTCAAAAACCAATCAATATTCTACATAAAAAATAACTTTAATGTACGCATATATAAGTTGAGCGTAATGTACAATTGCATTATATTCAATATACTGGTACAGAAAATACAGTATATCCTATACATCAGAGGTGCTCCAATGTATTGATATGTTATATGTCATGTACCGTTTCTTGCATTGCTATGCTTATTTCTAAAAGAATCAAGTCCCCACAAAATCATCCAGAAGCTCAATAATCAGCACTCCCCCAATTAGACAACTTTATCAATTTGTCTCTAAAAAGTTACAGTAAGACAAATATTTGTGATTTGAACATCAGAGATTGCGTCGATTAAAAAAGTAAAAACCAAACAGTGACTGATTGAAGCCAGGTTTTCACTCAATCAATCCCACGTTTCTGTTATTTCCATAAATTTCCATTTTCTAGTCGAAAAATTAATCCAGAAAGATATCGCTAAACAAAGTTCTCATTTTAGTAAGTTCAAATAAAAAGCAAAAATTCGATGACGAATCTGTGCGGGTGGACACGAAAATAATCAATGACGTTTGAAAAAGCGAAAATTTAAGATCTATAAAACTGACATATTTTTGGTATAAAATTCAAATTTTAATCCGAACTTTTGATTAAAGGTATTCAATCTCAAAAATAAATATTAAATGAAACAAATATTCCTAAACAAACTGGGGGACCAAAAGCGGAAAATTTTGAATTTTTATGGATGATTGCATTCTGACAGTTTATTTCTATTCAATAAGTTTTATTAAGAATTAATAGAAGGAAGGAAAAGTCTGAAGAAGGATTTTTATTTTTTTAAAGGAAATTTGGCAGAATTTAGTGGAAATTTAAAAATAAAATCCAAAATAAAAATTGTGAAATTTTATAAAAATTCGTACCGAAATCATTTCACAATATAATTTATTCTTGTTTTTTACAAATAAAATAATATTGAAAATTTTGGAATTTTTTGGAACTAGGATCTATGATTTCTAGTTTTAAAGGATTTTAAAAATTTCTAAAACCCGTGTCGAAACTATTTTTTAACAACAAATATTTCCTCGAATTTTGTGAATAAAATAAAATTGAAAATTTTCGAAATTTCCAGAATTCAATTAAG
Organism: Halicephalobus mephisto; assembly: GCA_009193035.1. Taxonomy (NCBI): domain Eukaryota; kingdom Metazoa; phylum Nematoda; class Chromadorea; order Rhabditida; family Panagrolaimidae; genus Halicephalobus; species Halicephalobus mephisto. Next base: position 207,241 of record SWDT01000223.1, on the reverse strand, counting down.
ACGTAACATAAACATCCAAAACATCAAGTTCTAAAAGTTTCTAAAACCCGTGTCGAGACTATTTCGTAACAACAAATATTTTCTCGAATTTTGTGACTACAATAAAATTGAAAATTTTCGAAATTTCCAGAATTTTGTAAAACTTTTGTAATTTTCCAGAATGCAATCGAGAATTCAAAAATCCAAAACTTAAAACTTCAAGTTTTTAAAAATACTATTTCAAAAAAGTATTTGTGTTAAATTTTAAAAGTAATATAATTACATATCGAAGTAATCTGGATGTCGAAGTTGACAGAAAAGGATTAAATTTAACGATCGATTATGATTTTTCGGAGATCGTAAAATTCCTACTTTAAAAATTTGCACAAAAACCAAAATTGTGGAACAAGGTTCAATTTTGATTCCAGGGAGTGTCCGAGTTCCGGAACTGTTTACGAGGGCGGAAAGGTGTGAATAAAACAAAAATCATCAAAACTAAATATCTTCAATTGAAGAAATTTTCAAAAATATTTAATAATAAATAAATTAAAATTTCGAATGAGAAAAATACTGAAATGCATGAATGATTCAACTTTTATTCGACAAAAGTGAAACTAAATGTTAGTCAGGCGGGTATTTAAAAATACAAAAAGCACATCTATTGGACGCAGAGAAACTAGTCGATCGATGGATCAACAACTAAACCACGAAACTCGTAATTTCGTCATGAAACAGCAGTAGCTGACTGTTGTAGATTATTCAATATGTCAAAAAACAAATCAAATTGTTCTCAAATAGGATATAAAACAGAAACTTTCCATTCGAGAACCACCTAATGATCTTTATTTTTACTCTTAATAAAATTCTAATTTTTAGATAAAAATATATTAAAATAAAAAAATTAAAAAAAATAACTTTTTTGTTTAAAATTTTTATTTTTAATAAAATTCCAATTTTTAGATAAAAATATATTAAAATAAATAAATTTAAAAAATAAAAAAATTTAAAAAATAACTTTTTTGTGTAAAATTTTTACTCTTAATAAAATTCTAATTTTTATATAAAAATATATAAAATTGGGAAAGATAATTTTTATTTTTAATTTCAATAAAACTTTCAATTTTTTATATTAAAATATAAACATAAAATTATGAAAAAACTTAATAAATTTTAAAAGATAAAAAATAACAAAATTTTTATTGAAATTTTAATTTTTGAAAATTAAGAAAAATCATCAAACGATTTTCAAACAGAAAATTTTTTATTTTTGCAATAGTCAAAACAATCCGAAAAATTTTTCATTTAACTTCCTGCAGATTGACAAGTCGTAAAAGGAACTGATAAAAATCTTCGAGTTATTTTTCAGTTCCCGGATCTCACATGAAAATAATCAGTTCTGGACTCCCTGAACTAAAACGAAGAATGACCATGAGGAAGTACATATTCGAAATCAAAAAAAATTTATCCACTGTCTGACTCCTGCCAAAGTCAATCAAACTTTGGATTTGAAGCAATTAAAAAATTAGAATTTTTCGCGGAAAATTGGTTCATTTGTTTTTTCTAATTTCTGTGAAAAAACAAATTTGCCAATTTTTTTTATTTGTAACCTTGTGCTTTTTCGAAGGATTTTAAAATTTTCTAGGTAATTGTAAACAAATCCACTTCGATACAGTAATGGGATTAAATGTGAAAAGTAATAAAAAATAATTAGTTATAAAATTGGATCTGAAACGACAGAAACATACTTATTCTTTCGTTGTCTGTCTCAGTTTCTTTTTTCACAAGTAGTCTGATATTTGGCTAATGGATAAACATGGATCAAAGGTGAATCGGGCATCTCTGGCTCAGTTGTCTTTGAACGAACAAGCGATTCGCCTTTTACTAACCGCTTCCGGGCAAGTGGGCTCCAATGAGCATTACCCAATTTTTGGCGGCTTCCCTTCACCGGGGAGCTTATGAACTGACATGTTTTTTTTATAAAAATACTGTATAATAAAAATACTGTCCTTATAAACATTGATTTTCAAAAGTTTTTGTTCATCAGGAATTTGCAAACTTTATACTTTTATTCCTATTTCGCACTATATCAAATTTACAAAAAATACAATTTCGAACTTAAATTAAATTTTTCAATTTTAATTATTTGCTTCTTTGATCCATCTGTTTAACTTGCAAACTAAAATCACTTTATATAAAAAATAAATTACAAACATCGATTTTTTTATCGAGGAACTAATGGAAACTACTTCAAAGTTGTTTTATTTGAAAGAGCTATCATGGAGTAATGAGATCTCGTGAACACTACAGCTTTTCGACACTACGGAAATCGTCGTGAAAGATAATTTTAAAACTGCTATCTTTTAACAAAAAAAACAATTCGGATTTGATGGGTATTATTTGGATGTTTGACACCTTTCACTTACCGAAAAGCTCATTACTGTACAAAAAACGTAACTTTTGGTTTCTTAACAATTGTAAAATGTGACACAATCGTCAATTTTCCTTGAATATTTTGCATTTATGACAAAAAATAAAACAAAATAGTGACGATTTGCATTTGTTGCCGTGTCGAAAGTTAGGCTTCTTTTTAAGTGTATTTATCGGTCCAAATGGTTTGCGTAACGATGAAAAAAGTGGATATCGAAGAGAAATTTTATTTAACAGATACCCGAGACAATACAAAATCTGTGTCGGACTAGACACATACAACAAACATAATTCCCGCCAAAAGGAACTGTGTTTCCTTATCTGTGCTAAGGGAATCCGTTCGGGACCAATCCTTTCCAACTAAGAATACAGTATCCGACACTTTGAAATATATTTTTTTAAATTACATAAAAAGTCTGAAAATCGACTGAAATTTCTTCAATATTATTTAATTCTTAAATATTTTCATTAATAAAAAAGTTTAACTTTGAAAAATATTCCTCCAGATTACATTTTGTAAAAAGTTTAAAAATCAATTAAGATCCATCGAACATTATTCGATTTTTAAAGTTTTTCAGAGAAAATTTATCTTCAAACATGACTCCTGAAACCGTATTCAAAAGGAAATATTAAAAATTAACAAAGATCTGATGTACATAAAAAAGCGTAATTTTTAGGTATAGTGACAAATATAAATCACCACTATTATTTTTAATTTTCGTCACAAATGTCAAATATTTAAAAAATGTAACAATTGTCACTTTTCGAAATTGTTCCAAAATCAAAAGTTACTTTTTTATGTGAATTACCAAATTTGTAACGACTTTTCCTCATTTGCACAAAAAAGTGTAATTTTTGATTCAATAACAAATGCAAATCGTCACATTTTTGTTACATTTCGCAATTGTTACGGAGCCAAAAGTTACATTTTTTTTCTATGTGGAAACTTGTTTGAACACGATTTTAAAACTTGTATTCACTATGTAGTACAAAACTCAATGAGGATTTGATGAAGGTCATTCAAATTTTGGTGGCTTTGATTGATCTGGAAACTTATTTTCAAATGTGATTTTTACAATCATATTTATCGAAAATCAATAATGATTTGATAATTATTTAATTTTTGGAAGATTGTCTTCATCAAAAAGTTGTAAAAAATTTAATTTCAAGATTATCATTTTTCAAAATAATAAAAAAAATCAATTTTGATCTGATGAACATTATCAAATTTTTGGCGGTATATTTCTGAGATCACGATTGACTGTGAAAAGTCTGGCTTTGGGTGTAGCATTAACGAAAGCTGTTTTTCTTTGACTATCTAATGAGAGACACAAGTTCATTAGAGTGTATTTGTCCACCTGAGTCAAAATGACAAAGAAGATCAGGAACGATATCTCTGGCTCAGTTGTCTTTGAACGAACAAGCGATTCGCCTTTTACTAACCGCTTCCGGGCAAGTGGGCTCTAATGAGCGTTTTCTAATTTTTGGCGGCTTCCCTTCACCGGGAGCTTATTGTGGTTTAATTTTAGTTAATTTACTCATAATTGTAGTTTAAAAAATTGAGTTTGATAATTGGTACCCCTCAGCTTTATTTAGTTCAAAAGTCTATGAAAAATAAATTTTCAGATTAGACAACCTGGATCATTGACTAAACGACACTTCCCCGAAATCATAGATGGAGTAAAATAATTTCGAAAATTAATCGACAAAAATTTTGGTGGAAATTCTTCCGAAGAAGTCCACTTTTATTTTCTTCGTTGAATACTGTTACTTGAAATTGTTGTTTTTGTTTTTCAAAATTTATAAGTACAACAATAAACTCAATCCAAAAATTTCATAGATTAAAGTAACTTTAATACAAATTATTCGCTATTTGAAAAGTTTTTTAACAATCATTTTGAATTTAATTTTAATAAACATTTTTCTAAAGTAAGATAATTCTGAAAGTTTCTGAATTTAACATCAATTTTTTATAATCAATTTGTAAATTAAGCTAGAAATGATTATTTTAAAAGGCTTGCTTAATAAGAAAAATAATCGAAATTGATGAGATAAAAAATCTTAAAAAGTAGTTTAAACAAATTCATAAATCAATTTTTCCGATTTTAAATTTTTGATATATGAAATTTTAATTTTTTTTTCTAATTTTCTTGCTTCGGAAAAATCTTCAACAAAATTAAACAGATTCTAAGAAGATGTTAGGTAAACGACAAAACAAAAAATTAATTTCAAATGGGCATTTATATTAGATTTTGACAAGCGATGAGGCTTTTCAGTTTTATCCGATTATCTTAGATGAGAACAATCTCCTGCCCAAGTTAAATAGACAATTGAAATTTCTATTATAAGCCCTTTGAAATTACTGATAACTCATTTCGAAAGATGATATTAATTTTTTACATTTCTGTCGTCAAAGAAAAATAACTTTTAAATCTTCATGACATGTCATTTATGAATCTTCAATCGATCTTCGGAATCGTTTATTGTCTTTTTTATAGCTAATATCCAATAGATCTCATAAATTGATATGCTTTTTAATCTTAATGTTTTGAATTTTCTGAATGCTGGTCCTGGATTTCTCTTAAATGTCCGTTAATCGAGAATTACAGTACTGAAATTTCGAATTAATTTAATAACCTTTTCTCAATCCCACCTCATCAAAGTTCTCCGGAGGTTTGTACTTTTCTGATCTTGTGGCAAAGTGGTCTAAAGTGCATCCATCTACTGTAAATTTGCAGCCACCAACACTTCTGGAGACGTCGATGAAACTCGAATTCTCCGTTCTCCAGTAGAGAACTTTCACGAACGGTTCCATGTCGTCGTCTAACCAAAGCTCAATTGTATAGGCGTTTGAGGGAGCTGTATTCATATTCCTGTCGTAGTCGACATATGGAAAATCCATCATAGCTGCGAAAATCGCGAGAACCATGTCATGACCGGAATATACGTAGTACTTCAGGTCTTTTATCTCCGGATATTTCGATGGGTCGAGGAAGTTTTCGTATTTCTGCTGCATCCGAGTGATTATCTCCCATAGTAACCTCCCTCCGATCACTGTTGGAATCTCTGTCCTCATGTTGTGGCCTTTGAATGGAGCCATGTTCCAGCCGAATCGGAAGTTATATATTTCAGCCATATATTCTTCACATTGGGGAAGTATTTCTTTCTGCCATGTCAGAGGAAGATTGTTCTGATTTTCTGTGATGATGCTGTCACAAGCAAGGTAAACGTCATTAGAATCGTTCATTATCTTTCCTGCGTGTTTTGAAAGGGATTTGAAAAGATCCTGAGAGATGTTTACAAAGTCGTGGAATTCTGGGGTCTGTTCCATAAGAGTTTGGTAGTCTCTAGCAAGAGGACACGCTTTACGGTTCATCAACTAGAATATATTTTACTTATTTATTGTAATCTCTTCCTCACCGAATCAGTTCCCCAAGGCTCAGAATGAATGGGAACAGGAGACCAGTAACTTGGCCATTGCCAGTTGTAGGGATAATCCATTCCATAAACTCCTCCAGCAAAGTAAAATCCAACCATGTTCGCCATCGCAGAGACTATAGCCCTGTTGTATTCAGAACTTCTTATGTAGATCTCCTTAGATTTGTATCGGCGGGAAACCAACTTGTTCTCAATCATGAACCTCTGCTTCAGTTTCTGTCCCAACTTGACGTGTTCATCCATCCCTAAGGGCGTCAACTCCCCTCCAGGACCTGGAATCCAAAAGTCTTCCTTGTAAGGAGTACTCGGGTAAGCCACAATTGTCGATCTCGTTCCATGTCTCCAGAGAGCATGAACGAATATCAGCTGTTTCGAAGTCACTAGTCTAGCGATTGACAAAAGAACAATATATCTAAGTAAAACCATAGTTTTGCTCTTTTGAATCCTCTACTCTGCCTTTATACTCTGACATGGCCAATATTCACTTTAGCTTTTTTGAAACTAGTTTTAGCTCATTGTTATGCAAATCCGAATTCAGCAGTCTATGTATTTTGACCTTTTTTACTTTTTTGGAATCTTATTGCAGAGAGCAATCATAGATAAAATCAATTAATAAACTATCCGGGAAATAAATTTAAAATCCGATTATTGAAATTTAGTTAATATTTTGTTGTTAAAATAATACACTTTTTCATCTCGAACGTGAGAATAAATATTACAGAGAGAAAACTTTGTACAAAAATTCTTCTAGTTTTAATTCCTTCAATAGATCGACAAAAATACCAAATTTTTAAGGAATTTTTTATTGGCAATACTTGAATAACTATAAGATGTGATATAGAATTCTATATTTTTTAAAATAATCTATCAAATGCTTTTAAATCCTTGTAAAAGCATTCACACAATGTACAAGTATCGATCTCAACTAGACAATTTCAGAAATTCATATCGAAGTAGCTTTGCGAAGTTTTGTGGCAAGTATTTTGCGTTTTATAATAATGTAATTTAATAATTTACGATGATTCTTTTTAATCTTATAAAAACATGCAAACAAAATTCTGTGTTTGAAATTAATAACTATAAACTTTATAAAAATTAGTAATAATACAATTTTCCAGCTTTTTGGAGCGACGATTTTGCTTTTAATAAGAATATGAAATCATGTTCTGCAGAGATGGCTTTATACTTTATAGAAGGATATAAATGTAGTAATAAGTGTAGGATGTGTTAGTGATGTTGTGATACCTTGGAGATCTGTAATCAGGCGAAAAACTGTCGGCTCTTACTATTTAAAGAGTTCGAAGCATGCTTATCTTAACACAATTAGAGAACAAAGAGAAGAAGTTCCTCATTTGGTAGGAGTCAAGCTTGAACCGGTTTAAAGGTGACTTAGCTTAAAAATTAACTCTTTTTGACACTTTGGTTTCGCTTCTCAAGCGTTGGCTGACTGAGCGGAGCTTTGGGCTTTCTGTCCAGACCGTTCGCGGTTTAATCCCGTCTTTTGTGCCTACAAAAATATAAAATTTGAGTTTTTTCCCTTAATTACAGTTTCAGACATTTGTCTCGAGATAATATTCTCTAAATTGTTCTTTACATATTTCTACTTTATATAATAGTGTAATTTCAGAGCTTATTGAATTCTATTAGAAGATTACACACATACGTAAAACCTATTTGTCAGTCGTCAGTTTCAACCAGAAATTCATATAAAATCTAATTGAAGCATTATTTGGGAACTTGATAGTAAATACCTCCGTGTTCCTAATAGTGGAATTAATTCTTTTCTTAAGAAAATCCTATTATAATAGGTATGAGGAACAACACCATTTATATCTCTAGAGACTTATAGTAATTGCAGCTCTAGAGATTTTTATTCACTTACATGGTCTAAAGTACTGCATATTTTCAATTCTAATGGATTTCAAATCGATAGCTTCGCTAATATGGATGACGAACTCAATCATTGGTATTTTCGCGAGTGGACTATTGTTTATTTTGATGTACAGGACAAGGAAGGATTCTTCTGTAAGTGGTTATACAGAAGCTCTTATTCAAAACACCTTAGCGGACTTTGCCTTCTGTATTATGGGGCTTGTTGTTCAGCCTGTAAGTGACCACTAAATTATCGTCAGTCCATAATTCTTTCAGGAAGTGAACATGATCAATGGCTGTGCTCTATTCATAACAAATACTTTTAACCACAAAGTTTCGATTACAGTTACAAAAGTGTTTATTTTTGCCTTTGTTTTTTTCTTTTCACAGTTGTCCGTAATCACAGTAATGCCGTTCTATTTTCGATTTATAACAGTTTGTTCAAAAACAGGAATAACGAATAGACATCGAATATATTCTATTCTCTACAGCTTCATAGGAATAACTATTCATACGACTATTTTCTATATTAATTTCAACACTGATCCGGAACAAATTCCAGAATGTAAACCATTCATTAGGCGACCGTACATGATTTCTGACGATGTGCCAGGAACAAAGTTCTGGAATTTTATCTGTATTGAACCTGTATGTTAATATTTGAACATATTATTATAGAACAAAAAATACGTGTTTTTACAAAGTTGTCTTAGCACAAATTTCCAAAATTCTTAATTTTTGATTTTAATTTTAAAATTCATTGAATTCTGAAATGTTCTATAAGCTTTAAAGAAACATTATAAAGTTTTGAAACCTATAGGATTCTCAGAGATTCCAAAAATTTGCTGAAAATTGTATTATAAAATTTTTATCTTTTTTAGGGAAATATGTTGCTTATTATAAATATATTCTTTCTAACCTCCTTAAATGTGATCAACTACACTGCAATTACTATATTTAACACCAAAGTTCTTAAGAAACTGAATTATGATAATATGCTGCCAGACATGAAATCTAATTACAAACAATTTCAGATGATTCTGATCATACAGGTTTGAATTAATTGAATTAGGAATTTAATAGTGTTTAATTCAGTCGATTCTGCCAACAATAGGGATAACCATTCCCTACACCTTCAATGTAATGTCATATCTTTTTCGTCTTGAAAAATTCAACCAAGCAACAGCTATCATGAGTCTTCTGCATGCATTTACTGGAGTAATTAATCCACTTTGTTCGATAATTGGTGTGAAGCAATATCGGCGGGAATTTGAGAATCTTGTCAATACTGTAATTGACGTCCTGTTTTACGTGCTAAATTGAATGAGATAAAGTAAAATAATAGAAATTTGAGAATTACATTCTGATTACAGTAAGATAGGCGTCAGATACTCATAATCATTGTACATGACAAGGTGTAAGATTTGCTGAAGATAAAAGTTCATTTCCTTACTAAGGTATTGAAAGAAACAGAATACAACACAAGTTTCTCACGAGTGAAGTTCCTATTTCAAATCTGTTAAAGATTTCTTATAATCCTATATTTTCTAGGGATGAAGATCTCGCGGAGCTAGTGATTGATTTTTGACGTATTGTGAGAGTATCTATTTTAGAGTTGCTTTTTCTTAAACAATCACAGGGCTACTGTTTCATCCTTCACATGATAATCCATTCTTTGAATTACTAATCTATTTTTGCTTCAATAGTTTATGTAGTTCAGTAAGCACGACGAAAGAAATGAATATACTCATTAACTTAATCGATGAAGACATTTGACTTTTTCGAACAATTTCATATAGTTTCGTCATGTTTTTGCTCTTTATTCTTATTAGATGTGGGATTTTAAGATTAAGATGGTAATTGATTGAGCTTTCAGTATGTCTCAAATGATATTTATTCTCATATATATCAAAGCCAATGAAAATTCAATGATTCATTTATCTGTTGTAAAAGAAACAATGTTTTCGGAAAAACCTAATTATCATCCACATTGAAAGTTTTAAAGAACGTATAAGATTCGATCGTAGTTAAACAATTATGAAAGGTAGCTTCTACACAAAAATTATACTTCTTTCAAAGTTTAAGTTCAAGTAGGAAATTACATACTATATTGATGTGAATTATAGATACAAATAACTGCGAATGTTATGGTCAGTGACGGAGTTCTATTTCAGTGTTATATGGCAAGCACGCAGTGGTCCCACGGACTAATCGGTAGTCACTAGGAATCATGCCATAAGGAGGCTTGAGTTTCATTTGATTGAAGATGTTGGCAGCGAAGAGGAAGAGCTCCATTCTAGCTAACCCCTCTCCCAGGCAAGCTCTCTTTCCAATCCCGAATGGCATCAACTCTGGAGGTGAGAAGAACTTTCCGTTCTCGTTGATAAACCGCTCTGGATTGAAAGTGTGCGGATCCTTGAAGTATCTCTCATCAAAAAGAACACTAGATACTTGATGTGTAATCACTGTATCCTTAGGGATATGATGTCCATGGATCACGACATCTTTAGTCGTTTTATGGAATAGATTGAATGGAACAAGGTTGCAGAATCTCTGGGTCTCGGCTACGACAGCATTCAAATAATTCAATTCATTTTTGTCATCCAATGTGATGACTCTATCGCTTCCGATAACTCGATCCAATTCTTCATGAACTTTTCTCTGAATTTCTTGGTCTCTGATCAAGTACAGACAGAGCCATCCGAGAGTAGTTGATGTGGTTTCTTGTCCAGCAAGCCAGAGGTCGAAAATCATTCCGAACAGCTGCATATCCCTAAAAAGGATTATTCAGCAGTGAAATTTTCAAGAAACTTACGTGAAAGTGTGTTCTTTCTGTCCCGAGTTCTCTAATTTATGCTGGTGCTTTAAAAATGCTTCTACGTAATCTGTAGGTTCATTGTCAGCTTCGAGATCAATCTTCTTCTTGTGAATGTTAATTTGATCCAAGTAGAACTTAGCGATATCAGAAGACTCTTTCTCGACTTTTTTGGCCACAGATCTGAAAAAAGGAAGATGCTTCATCGTGTCTATATGATGCTCCATTATTCTCCACAAGACACTTGATCCATTGCTTAAGAGTTTCTGGATATTCTGCTTATTCATTTGGAATTCTTCTTTTTTATCCTTAAATAACCAAGTAATACTGTATACTAGACTAAAAGTTACCCTTCCAAAACGATATCCAAAGGTTAAGGCGTTTATGATGCTGCCAACAGCTCTGTCTATTTCGTTTTGGATAGAAATTATTTTTTCTCCATTTTTCAAATCTTCTTTGACATCGGCAATCAACGAAGTCACTTCCCCCAGAACTCTTTCCTGCATTAAGTTCTTTCCAAGACCAAAGTCTCGAAGCACGTGTAGAGTGAATCTCCGATGTTCTCTCCACAACTCTCCGGATGTTAGAATCACCCCAGTGTACCCTCCTCGAACAAATTTAAAACCCTCTACGTAATATCTTCCTGCGTATGCTTCCCCATCCTTCAAGAAAGTCTCATAGATAGTTGGGGAGTCATGTACAGTAACCACAGGGACAGTGCCCATCCAAATTGTCATAATGTCCCCATATTGTTTATGCCATCTGGAAAGAGCATTTTCTAGTCCATTATTTCTGAAAGAAAATAAATTCCCAATAAGTGGAAAAGGAACAGGACCTGGAAAATTTCAATTATTATTATATAGAATCCACTTTTGTAAATCACCTGCAGGAAGCTTTCTTCTCTTCAAATAAAAGTTGTCAAATAGGTAGTAAACTAACAATAATCCAATAACTTCCAAAATCATGGTTTCATAAAATATTTGTTCGAAGGCTTTTATAGCAGAATCAATAAAAAAGATCATTAATCATTACAGCACAAATCTGTCAATTTTGTGAGTGTTTTGTGACTACTCAGTTGACCTTTCACTGTAGTATGAATTAGGAAACGAAATTTATCAATTGACTCACGAAAGAAACAAATTTTTGTGTCTCTTTCATCCCCTAAATGTTATAAAAACAAGAACCTGTATTTTGTGTGTATTTCGTACAAATTTCCGTCACAACTTTTATGCTTAATATCGCAATTCAATTTCAGTGTTATATGGTAAGCATACAGTGGTTCCACGAACTACTCTGTAGTCGCTAGGGGCCTTGCTATGGGGAGGCTTAAGTTTCATCTGATTGAAGATGTTGGCAGCGAAGAGGAAGAGCTCCATTCTAGCTAGCCCCTCTCCCAGGCAAACTCTCTTTCCGACTCCGAATGGAATTAATTCTGGAGGTGAGAAAAACTTTCCGTTCTCGTTGATAAACCGTTCTGGATTGAAAGTGTGCGGATCTTTGAAGTATCTCTCGTCAAAGAGAACACTAGATACTTGATAGGTAATCACTGTATCCTTGGGGATAGGATGTCCATGGATCACAACATCTTTAGTCGTTTTATGGAATAAATTGAATGGAACGAGGTTGCAGAATCTCTGAGTCTCGGCTATGACAGCATTCAAATAATTTAACTCATTTTTGTCATCCAATGTGACAACGCGATCACTTCCAACAACTCTATCTAATTCTTCATGAACTTTCTTCTGAATTTCTTGGTCTCTAATCAAGTACAAACAGAGCCATCCAAGAGTAGTTGATGTGGTTTCTTGTCCAGCAAACCAGAGGTCGAAAATCATTCCGAACAATTGCATATCCCTAAAAAGGATTATTCACCAGTGAAACTCTCAAGAAACTTACGTGAAAGTATGCTCTGTCTGACCGGACTTTTCCAGTTTATGTCTATACTTCAAGAACGCTTCTACGTAATCAGTGGGTTCATCGTCGGCTTCTAGATTAATGCTTTTCTTGTGAATGTCAATTTGATCCAAGTAGAATTTAGCAATATCATGAGCATCTCCTATGACTTTCTTGTAAAAGTCTTTAAAAATTGGAAGATGCTTCATTATATCTACACGGTGTTCCATACTCTTCCATAAAATATTGGTAGAATTCGTGAGTAATTTTTGGATATTCTGTTTGTTTGCTTGAAATTCATCTTTTTTATCTCTGCCAAAACGATATCCAAGCGTCAAAGCATTGATAACACTACCGACAGCTCTGTCTATTTCGTTTTGGATAGAAATTATTTTTTCTCCATTTTTCAAATCTTCTTTAACATCAGCAATCAACGAAGTCACTTCCCCCAAAACTCTTTCCTGCATCAAGTTCTTTCCTAGACCAAAGTCTCGAAGCACGTGTAGAGTGAATCTCCGATGTTCTTTCCAGAGAAGACCGTCTGTCTGAATTACTCCAACATTTCCTCCACGTATGATATGGGTTCCTTGAGAAGAGTGGCGACCTGTATATGTTTCTCCATCTTTCAAGAAGGCTTCAAAAATGGTCGGAGAGTCATGAATTGTAATGACAGGTAACGTTCCAAACCAGATTGTCATGATATCTCCGTATTGTTTATGCCATTTTCTGAGAGCTGCTTCCATTCCATTGTTCTTGAAGGCATAAAGGTTTCCAATGAAAGGAAGAGGAGTAGGACCTATAATCTCCTGCTTAATTTTCTGTAGTAATTAACTTCTAAATTACCTGGAGGAAGCTTTCTTCTCTTCCAATAAAAGTTGTTAAATAAGTAACAAATTAACAATAATCCAATAACTTCCAAGAGCATGGTTTCATACAATTCTGGTTTGAAAAATTTTATAGCAGAGTGAACAAAGATCATTCATCATTACAATGCAAATCTGTCAGTTTCGTGAATGTTTTGCGACTACTGAACTGATTTTATGACTTTCCGCTGAAATATGAAATAGGGAAAAAATTCATTAATTGATGTACGCAAAAAACTTTGTATGTTTTATCCGTTAAGTTTTATAGTCACAATTACTTTTATTTTCTATGCATTAAATGCCACTTTTCGTCATAACTTATATGCTTAATATCGCAATTCAATTTCTGTTTTGTAGGGAAGATAATTAATGGTCCCACGAACTAATCGGTAGTCGCTAGGAATCATGCCATAGGGAGGCTTAAGTTTCATCTGATTGAAGATGTTGGCAGCGAAGAGGAAGAGCTCCATTCTAGCTAACCCCTCTCCCAGGCAAGCTCTCTTTCCAATCCCGAATGGCATCAACTCTGGAGGTGAGAAGAACTTTCCGTTCTCGTTGATAAACCGCTCTGGATTGAAAGTGTGCGGATCCTTGAAGTATCTCTCATCGAACATAACAGTAGACATTTGATAGGTAATCGCAGTTCCCTTTGGGATATAGTGCCCGTGAATGTGAACATCCTTAGTCGTTTTATGAGAAGCGTTGAAGGGAAGGAGATTGCAAAATCTCTGAGTTTCGGCTATGACAGCATTCAAATAATTTAACTCATTTTTGTCATCCAATGTGACAACGCGATCACTTCCAACAACTCTATCTAATTCTTCATGAACTTTTCTCTGAATTTCTTGGTCTCTGATCAAGTACAGACAAAGCCATCCGAGAGTAGTTGATGTGGTTTCTTGCCCAGCAAACCAGAGGTCGAAAATCATTCCAAACAATTGCATATCCCTAAAAAGGATTATTCAGCAGTGAAATCTTCAAGAAATTTACGTAAAAGTATGCTCTGTCTGACCGGACTTTTCCAGTTTATGTCTATACTTCAAGAACGCTTCTACGTAATCAGTGGGTTCATCGTCGGCTTCTAGATTAATGCTTTTCTTGTGAATGTCAATTTGATCCAAGTAGAATTTAGCAATATCATTGGAATCTCTTATAACTTTATTATAAAAATTATTAAAAACTGGAAGATGCTTCATTACACCTGTATGTTGCTCCATACATCTCCAAAGAAAGTTTGTGGAATTTTGGAGAACCTTCTGAAGATTTTGCTTATTCGCTTGAAATTCTTCCTTCTTATTTCTTCCAAAACGGTATCCCAAGGTTAAGGCGTTTATGATGCTGCCGACGGCTCTGTCGATATCATTCTGGATAGATGTTACCTTTTCTCCACTTTTCAAATCCTCTTTGATATCAGCAATCAATGAAGTCACTTCTTCGAGAATCCTCTCTTGCATCAAGTTCTTTCCAAGACCGAAATCTCGAAGCACATGGAGGGCGAACCGTCTGTGTTCCTTCCAGAGAGGACCATCTGTCTGCATTACACCACCGTTTCCTCCACGAATAATCTCATTCCCCGGAAGAACATATCGACCTGTATATGCTTCTCCGTCTTTCAAGAAGGCTTCAAAAATGGTCGGAGAGTCATGAATTGTAATAATAGGTAGCATTCCACGCCAGATGGTCATGATATCTCCGTATTGTTTATGCCATTTTCTGAGAGCTGCTTCCATTCCGTTATTCTTAAAGGCATTAAGATTTCCAATAATAGGCAAAGGGATTGGACCTATAATCTCCTGCTTAATCTTCTGTAGTAATTAACTTCTAAATTACCTGGAGGAAGCTTTCTTCTCTTCCAATAAAAGTTATCGAATAAGTAATAAATAAATAAAAGTGCAAGGATTTCTAAAATCATATTCTCATAGAATTTTGCATTGACCTTTGTAGAAAAAATCGATAAAAAAATAGCCGCTAATCGGTATAGAAGCAAACAATGTATTTTGTGAGGATTGAGTCGAGTTTGTGATGCTCAATTGGGACATAAAGTAATAAGGAAGCTAATCAATTGACACAAATAACAAACACTTTGTGTCTGTTTTTTCCTTTTGATTGTATAGCGCATCCAACATAACTTGCACATGTTCCAATACGAAAAATTAAAAGTACTTAAATTTGAATCGGAAGGATATAAAATAGAGTAATGAGATTCGTAACTTTCGAGTCAAATATCAGAATTGGAGGATGATCTTCAGAATGCAAAACTTTGAATATTCCTATTTTAAAGACAAATTCTTATTTTTGATATCATCGCAATTCATAAACCCTGTTACCCCTTTTTAGATATTTTTTATTCAAATTTAAAAATATCTACATTTTTCTGTCAGGAATGTATAGTGTAAGAGTTCTTTTGCATACGTCTTTAATATATGTAAAATGCAAATATTTTTATATAAGACCCTTTGTCGCCATAGATTATATCTAATATCGCAATTCAATTTCTGTTTTGTATGGGAGACAAGAAGTGGTTCCTTGTACATTCCTGTAGTCGCTAGGAATCATGCCATAAGGAGGCTTGAGTTTCATTTGATTGAAGATGTTGGCAGCGAAGAGGAAGAGCTCCATTCTAGCTAGCCCCTCTCCCAAGCAAGCTCTCTTTCCAATCCCGAATGGCATCAACTCTGGAGGTGAGAAGAACTTTCCGTTCTCGTTGATAAACCGCTCTGGATTGAAAGTGTGCGGATCCTTGAAGTATCTCTCATCAAAAAGAACACTAGATACTTGATGTGTAATCACTGTATCCTTAGGGATATGATGTCCATGGATCACGACATCTTTAGTCGTTTTATGAGGAACATTAAATGGAACAAGGTTGCAGAATCTCTGGGTCTCGGCTACGACAGCATTCAAATAATTCAACTCATTTTTGTCATCCAATGTGACAACGCGATCGCTTCCGATAACTCGATCCAATTCTTCATGGACTTTCTTCTGAATTTCTTGGTCTCTGATCAAGTACAAACAGAGCCATCCAAGAGTAGTTGATGTGGTTTCTTGTCCAGCAATCCAAAGATCAAAAATCATTCCAAACAGCTGCATATCACTAAAATTAACTGTAGTTATTTTTTATTTAATTTACGGGCAACTTACGTGAAAGTATGCTCTGTCTGACCGGACTTTTCCAGTTTATGCCTATACTTCAAGAACGCTTCTACGTAGTCAGTGGGTTCATCATCGGCTTCTAGATTAATGCTTTTCTTGTGAATGTCAATTTGATCCAAGTAGAATTTAGCAATGTCATTGGAATCTTTTGTGACTTTCTTGTGAATAGCCTTAAAAAGAGGAAGATGTTTCATTATATTCACATGGCGTTCCATGCTCCTCCATAAAATATTTGCAGAATTTTTGAGTAATTTCTGAATATTCTGTTTATTCGCTTGAAACTCTTCCTTCTTATCTCTTCCAAAACGATATCCAAAGGTTAAGGCGTTTATGATGCTGCCAACGGCTCTGTCTATTTCGTTTTGAATAGAAATTATTTTTTCTCCATTTTTCAAATCTTCTTTAACATCGGCAATCAACGAAGTCACTTCCCCCAAAACTCTTTCTTGCATCAAGTTCTTTCCTAGACCAAAGTCTCGAAGCACGTGGAGAGCGAATCGTCTGTGTTCTCTCCAGAGGAGACCGTCTGTCTGAATTACTCCAGCGTTTCCTCCACGCAAGATATAATTTCCTTGAGAAGCGTATCGACCTGTATATGCTTCTCCATCTTTCATGAAAGTTTCGTAAATAGTTGGAGAATCATGCACAGTAACAATTGGCAGCGTTCCAAGCCATATTGTCATGATATCTCCGTATTGTTTATGCCATTTTCTAAGAGCTGCTTCCATTCCGTTATTCTTGAAGGCATAAAGGTTCCCAATGAAAGGAAGAGGGGTAGGACCTGTAATCTCCTGCTTAATCTTCTGTAGTAATTAGCTTCTAAATTACCTGGAGGGAGTTTCCTTCTCTTCCAATAAAAGTTGTCAAATAAGTAGTAAATCAACAATAATCCAATAACTTCCAAGAGCATGATTAGATTTTAATTTTCTAAAATATTGTCAAATCTATTATATATCAAAATGGAAGCACACATCTCATCAATCATCTTGTCGTGTTTGTGATCTTCGAGTGACTTTCGTGTGCTAAAAAATTGTGATACCTGTCAATATCGGATGTAGTTTCGGTTCAGCACAAACTAGTACTATCTTAGAGACCAATTTTTGGTTGATTTTCTAAAAAAACCTTTGGACTATGTCATAGGAGAACAAGAATCAAATTTATTTTTTACATATTGCGTTATTTATGTTTATCAAATTAACCCTAAAAGTAACAGATGATTGATTGATAAATTTCAAAATATTAGTATCAAATTGATTTTGCCAATGTAGCAGTGGAAGTTATCAGGTTTTAAAAAGCTGAACTTTATATTTATAAAGTACTTGGATGAAAGTTTTCTAAATTACACATAATTGCCTCAGGATATTGCTTTTGACTCGATAATATTTCTTTAAAAATAATCGTAATCAATTCTAATTTTAGAATTTGATTTTCTCAACGTTTCTAAAAAAGATTTTGTTTTTCATTTATTCATAGATTTTTGAAAAATCATAAACAGTAGCAGCCGAAATTGTATAAAACTAGATAATGTATGATACTATATCTGTTTTTTTAAAGATTTCTTTAAATTGCCACTTGTAAACAAATATGTCCGAAAAAAAATAAAGATCATGGAAAAATACATATTCTAAAATATGTAATTTGTACAATTATTACCTTGAAGCAATTTTTATTTTTTCGATGAACTTCACCGAAAATCGACAAATTCGAATTAGAATCAAATAAAAATAAAATTCTCTTTAAATATTTATCTTTTCCTCGATTAAAATATTATTTTATGTTTTTGGATATAACTGTATTGAAATTACAAAATTTTTTATCTCTATAGTTTGTTTCTTATTAAAATTATTTTTATTTATTATTTTTCGTCATGTTAATTTAGCATTTGAAAAAAATTAATTTTGAATCGTTTCAAAAATAGACACATTTTCCATTTGAAATCACGTGAACGAATTTTTTAATTTTTTTATTCTGATGTAACTTTGAAAAAATTATTTGTTCTTATTTTAGGTATATATTGTTTCAATTCACACTGATTTTGAAAATGCAAAAATTAATCAAAGCACAATTTTAAATGAAATGATAAAAGAATTTATTCTGATGTTCTTGGACAAAAAATATTTCTTTTTTTAAAGTAATTTGAGATTAATGGTTTTCAAAAGGTTATTCATACGACCGTAGATTTCGCTAGCTCATTAGCAATTACAGTAAGTTTGCAGCTCAGTCACGTTACTTGTGGCTCAACCTTATTCACAACATGGATATCTTTTTTTAATTGAGGTACAACACTTGGTAAAGGACTCGAGTTCCTTAGGCGATTAATAAACGGCCAAGGCATCGTTTTTCGGACCCATGAACTAAAGATGAATAACAAAATAGAACTGCAGACAGAACTCAGGATGTTGCATAATGTTTTGACGAAACTTCCGAAAATATTCCTTGGAGGAGATACGTAGTTGAAGAAAATCATGGCAGAAAACGGAATGAAATTAGTGAAGCAGATTATAAATAACCTCAATCTGATGTTTCCGTCACTTGGTTGTGAAGTGTGTGAGCCTGGAAATTAACACATTTAACTGTTTTCAAAGTTGTTACAGACTTTGGTTTCTGGTCCAGACTCTTCGGAAGAAAATACTTAAGCCGATTGCATAGACGATGATGCAGATCCCCATAATAGTTAAATATAGGATGAGATTAGCGTGGAGAATATCGTCGGCACCGAATTTTGTTCTGTCTATTCTGCCGAATTCCACATTGAGGATATCATGACCAAAATTCGCCAGATCATCTGAAGGAATCCCGTAGGTTATGAGGTAGTCAATACTCCATCCTAATACCCAAGTACTAGCTGCGAAGAGTAACAGGTTTCTAAAATTACCTTGGATTACTGTAATCTTTTTTAATTACCTTTTGGACCAGAATTCATGTTGAACAAGAGGAAATACTATCGAATGAGATCTGTTGATGGCTATGAGGATATAATGCAAGGCTTCTGGATATTTTGAAGCTCCGAGAATGGCAGATTCCACTTTATGTGGAAGACCTGTAGTCTTCTGAACAATGACTTCAACAGAAAGCCAGACTAACTGAGATGTCGTCAAAATTTCAGCAACATTCTAAACACAACAAATCCCATAGTAAATCCAGTTACATCTAGGACCTACCTGACTAAACACTAATAAAAACTGTTCACTTTTTGATGTCACTTTGAAGACAGCAATAAGAACGCAGATTTCAAAATACAAGGCCATTAAAGCCACGATGAAGTGGATACTTCCGAAAATTCTTAGAAGAAATTCATTTGAAGGGTTATCCATGACTAAAGAGTAAAGTCATATTGTGATAAAAATTAAAAATAAACGTTCCCACGAACTTGTTTCAACCCATATTTTTAGATATGTTTAGAAACTAAAATAGTCCATGTAATAATTTCGATTTTACGGAGCAATTGTTTCGTATCTTACAAAATTTCGTAATTAATTTGTTGAAACAAAATTCTGACTGAATGAATTTAGGAACTTTTAGATTCAAGTCATATAAAAGATATTAAAAATTACTCACCTTCAAGAGTTAATGATTGTATATTAATATATTAATAAATATTTTAAAAAATTATAACTAAAAATAAAATAGTTTTCCAAAAACGAGTTGGTTTATTTGTTGAAAAATCTAAGCATTAAAAACGTAACGAACTTCAGTTGTTGAAACAAATTCAATATTTTATCTTTTTTAATTCTAGAGCACAAATTTCAAATGTCATTTTTTTGAAATTACAAATTTGAAAAAATTACTCACCGTAATAAATGTTTATTTTTTGTTTTTATTTAAAAAGTTTAAATTCAATCAGAGATCAAAGTTTTCTAAATAAATAAATTATAGTATTAATTTTAATTTAATCGCTTTCGAAATTTGGTAAATTCTATTCAATTACGGCAATGAAACTACGGAATTTATTTTTTGCCACGTGAATTAAACTAAAATTTTTTCCAAATAAAAAATAATAAATCCTGAAAATTTTAATTATTCATATTTGATAGATAAAATTACAAAATATTTTACAAATTTCGAATTTTTACAATTTAATGAGTAATTTTAGAAATTTTAAATAGTATATATTTATTAAACTTTGCAATTTTTGGTCTTAGTTAAGAAATTTTAGAAATTCGTGTTAAAATAATTTTTTTCAGATTTTTTATCATTTTTGAATTTACACTAATATGATTTTGAATTTTGTGGAATTACATAAACTTAAAATTCAATTTTGGTTTTAAGCACAAAATTCTGAAAACTTGTGTTGAGATAATTTTCGAAATTTCATGTCAAAAATTTTCGAAGAATAATGATTGTTTATATTTTGACATCCAATCAATTAAATTCAAAATTATTTTTATTAACGATTTTTGTACCGTATTTAAAATTAGACACATTTCACTTTGCCAATTTTTATTTTTTTAGTGAAACGAAGTGACCATTTTTGATAGACTTTTCAGTCCTGTTTTCTATCAATGATATGTAGAATTGTAAAAATCAATATTCAGGAATCATTTTTAACAATGAAAACGCTGGCAATTAGTTTCTTAAATCCCGTTATTCGGTCTTATATCCAAGAATTTAAAAAATAAATTAGCAATAACTTCTCCGGCTATGGTAGCAATGCCAAGCCAGACATTGAATGTCATGAAGATCATCATCAAGGAGTATCCAAGCCCCAATTGGACTATGTGGAGAAGACTGTTGACGATCATCTTCAAGGTTAATTGTCTGTTTCTGGACGGCTTCGATTGTTGATGGTTTGTCGAATGTGAGTCCGTTCTAAGGTACATTCGAATAGTTCCGATTCCTTCGTTGACAAAGCACATGAATAATATAATTATTGAACTCCAGATGATTCCTGAAATGAATAATTACGAAAGGAAGGGAACTATACAAACCTGCAGTAGAATTCACTTTCCAAAAATCGAACAAAATTGTCACCTCAGTCCCGAAGTAGAAGTGTGTTTTCATCATTTTCGCAATCTAGTAAAAAATAAAACTATTATTACGGTAAATTGCTATATTGTGAAGTTAATGGGGAAGAGGAAAAACTTCAAAGTTGGCTCAATGATGAGATTTATTTCCCGATTAGAGGTCGAGAAACAACCAGCCGTATTTTTATCAGTTTTCTTATATAACCGCACTCAGAGGCTGCTTGTCTGATTACGAGAAATCAAAAGGAAGTAGAATATAGGATTGCCGAGGGGTTCCGTCCAAATATGATGACAAAAACGGAGTTTTATTGTTTGGAATAAAAGTACAACTGATAGTTATATTTTATAAGATTAGTAGTAAAGCACCTTGATATTCATTCTGAATATAAATTACTTTTTTACATTGTTTAAATTTTCTTCAACGTTTAAAATCATAAAAATTGTTTCAACGAAGATCCTTTTATATATTCAATTCTTACTGAAATAGAGTTCTCGGAGGATGTGGAAAGTGAATCATCTGTATTCTCTTTATAGATCTGTTTGGATTTACCCAAATTTGCTTGTTATGATTTCTAAGGCGCTTTCCCCATCTTTTGGGAAAACTTCAAAGATAACAAAAACGTCATAACAATGATAACCGAAAAAAAATCAAAATTATCACGAGGTGTCATATTGTTTATGTCATCTGAACAAAATTTCTCCGGTCTAATTACCGTTCAGTAACGATATATTTCTTGTTAATGCAAGAAGAATCGTATTGGAATGCAACGGATAAGCTTTTATAATAAACTTGATCAGAAATTATGTAACATAAGAACCCTTCTTCTCTGGTAAAATTGTGAAATAAAAACAAAAATACGTTAATACTTTTTTAAATTTTTACCATTTTTCTCCTCAGTTATCCATATTTTCTATCAACTTTTTATATAAAAACGGATCTACTTCATTAATCACAGTTTTATCATTACAGTGTCAAAAAGATGGTTTATGATTTAATACTGAAGAATACTGAGAGTTTCTTCAAGCAAATTCATATTTGATACAAAATATTATCACTGAAATTTTATCTTTATTTCACTCGATTGGTATTCATACTTTTTAACAGAAATCTTTTCAAGGATACCAACTCTTATCCAGGTTAACGTTACAGGGTCCGGCGACATCTCCTGCATATTGGTGGATAGTAGGGACGCTCCATCCTCCAAACGCTTTGAATCCAGTGAAATCTTGACGTCCGTTGTAATCGGCCCACCATAGTGGTCTGTGAGAAGCTCCGGTCCAATCAAGTCCGACGATGGTTTCCCACATGTAGTTATTGGTATAAATACCGTAATTGATACCCAGAGCCTCTAATTCCTGCATCATTTCAGTGATAAACTGCTGATTGTGAGTCTTGTCTGTAGGCCACTCGAGAATCTCAATATCGAGCCAAAGCATTCCGAATTTGGCTCCTTTGGAGTGCAGTTCGTTGACAGTATTGGCGATCTGTGTTTTAGCAGAAGGACAAGTAGTTTTCAAGCATGGGAAAATGTATCCATCAACGTCCTTCCATCCGGCAGCTCGAGCATTTATGATGTTCTGTATTCCGGTGGTATCATAGGCTCCAGTAGCTCGGAAAACTCTAGCAACAAAAAAATGATAGCCATTGTTCCAGAGACATTGAAAGCCGGATACTGAAACGGCCTGGATCCCATCCCATCCAACGTAAGCCGATGTAAAGGGAATAATGAGAAGCAATGAAAAGAGCTGCATTCTGACAGAATACAGCTATACAATTCCATTCTTTTTATTGAGTCCTTCAATATCAAGGAAAATGCGTAAGCAGCAATGTAGCCTTGATCAAGCATCAATATTCTTGACTATTATCAAGTCATTAAAGAGCTTTTTTGGATGTTACTTATATGGGGTGATTGATTCATCAAGCTTATAAGTATATTTTATTATTTAATATTAAACATTTTCATAATTGTATAATAACATTTAAAACTATTTATGATTCTAGAAAGTTATAGACAATTCTGTAAACCTGTGCATATGGCTACATAATTACCCATATTTCTAATTTTTACAACAGTGTAATTGCACATGGTTAAAAGTATTTAAGAGTACCAATTCTGATCCATGTTGATTCCACATAGTCCGTTGATGGGCCCAGAATACTGATGAATGCTTGGTGTAGTCCATCCACTGAATTTACTAAATCCAGTGTAATTTTGATGTCCACTCTATTGAGGCTACCACAATGGTCTGCTAGAAACCACGGTCCAATCAGCTTCAACGATAGTATTCCAAAAAGTACGATCAGTGTAGACACCATAGTTGATATTTAGAGTTTCTATTTCATCCATCATACTCTAGATGAAATTTCTATTATGGATTTTGTTTGCAGGCCACTCAAAAATCTCAGTGTCAAGCCAAAGCATTCCAAACTTGACTCCCTTAGAATTAAGCTCATTAACAATGCCTGAAACTTGCTCCTTAGCAAAAGGGCAAGTCGATTTCACACATGGAAAAATATATCCATCCACATCCTTCCATCAAGCAGCACGAGCATTTATGATGTTTTGAATTCCTATAGTATCGTATGCTCCAATGGATCTGTAGACTCTTGCAATGAAGAAGCGGTAACCGTTTTCCCAAAGACATTTGAATCCGGATTGAGAAACTGCTTGGAATCCATCCCAACCAATAATGGCTGATGAAAGAGGAAGCATAAGAAGAAGAAATAAAAGCAAGTGCATTATATCACAATAAAAGTCTAAAGGTCTGCTTTGCAAGAGAGTCCTCTGTTATCAACAGAGAAACATCAAGGACAATGTAGTCGCTACTAAACATTAATATGGTTGAGTATTATCAGAAAATCAAAATGCTTTTCTGAATGTTATTTATAAGCTGTTGTTGGGGAGAATCGATCAAAATTAAGCACTTCAACAAGTTAGAATTATCATATTGTTAAGATCAGATTAAAAATAAGTAAAATAGATAATAATTATGAATTCATATATAAATGAGAATGCGTTTCCTCATTATCTAATTGGCAGATTTCGAAGGAACTTTAAACAATTTTCCTTCAAGTTTTTATTATAACTTGATTGTTTCACAATTGAAGATCGTATTGAAGCACGCCAGTTCCTATTCATCTTAATTAAATGTGATCTAGCAATATTTCACTCACATTGGTGAATGATCGGCTTACTCCATTCGTCGAATGCCCTAAATTGAATGTAATCTTGATGTCCATTTTAATCAGCCCATCATAGTGATCTATAAGAAACTCTCACGATGGTTTCCCAGTTGTTATAGTTGATGTAGATATTGCAGTTAGCGGTCATCGATTCCAGCTACTTCATCATGTGTTTGATAAATTCTCTGTTGTGAGTCTTGCTAGATGGCCATTTGTATCATTCGACTTCCAACCAGATCCTGTTGAACTTGGCTCTATCATTATGGAGTCGATGGACAATAATCTTAACTTCTTTAGAAGTGGCATAACTAGATTTTAAGCAAGGAAGGTATATTCGTCGGCATTAATTCGTCCAGCAGCTCGACCATGCTTGATGTTAGCGATTCCAGTAGTACTGTAATTTTCAGAAAATGTCCAAACCCGAGCAATGAAGAATTTGTTACAATTGTTTCAAAGATACTCAAAACTAGCTTCAATAACTGCTTGAATTCCATCTTAGCCGATACCAGCTGAGGCAAGGGGAAAAATAACAAAAAAACTAACTTTATCCTGATCTAATTCAAGTCTAAACATTGCCTTTTTACTTCATCTGCTTGTTATCGAAACAAGGACGTCACGACTACTATATTTTTGATCGCACATCAGGATCCTTAGTAGCTATCAAATAACTTTGTTTTTCCGGATGTTATTCATGTGATACAACTTATTTATTCTAAATATAAAGCAAGTCTTATTTATTATTGATACAAACTTTTAAATTACAATAAAACCACTTGTAATTATTATATAAACTGCAAGTTTCGGAAAATTTCCAAATAATTATTAGTTGTTTTTAAAGCAATTTCATAGATGTACAAATCCCAAATATTCACCTCATAACCATAATTTCATATGTAAGCAAAATATTTAAGGATACCAGTTCTGGTCCATGTTGACTCCGCATGGTCCGTTGACGGATCCAGAATACTGATGGATACTTGGCTTACTCCATCCTCCAAACGGCTTGAATCCAGTGTAGTCTTGATGTCCGTTGTAGGCAGCCCACCATAGTGGTCTATGAGAAGCTCCGGTCCAATCAGCTCCGACAATTTCCTTCCAGTTGTTGTAGTTGGTGTAGATACCGTAGTTGACGTTCATAGCTGCCAGTTGATCCATCATGTCTTTGATGAATTTCCTGTTGTTTGTTTTGCTGCTTGGCCATTGATGTCGTTCAATATCGAGCCACAGCATCCCGAATTTAGCTTTCTCAGCACGGAGTTTCTCAACAACATTCTTGATCTGAGTCTTGGCGGAGGGGCAAGAGGACTTCAAACAAGGAAAGATATATCCATCGACATATTTCACCCCAGCAGCTCGGGCGTTTTTGATATTCTGAATCCCAGTGGCATCGTACGCTCCAATGGATCTGTAGACTCTGGCAATGAAGAATTTATAGCCATGCTTCTTCAGGCACTCGAATTTGGATTTAGAGACGGCCTGAATCCCATCCCAGCCAATTGTGGCGGAAACTAGTGGAAGAGCAACAACGAAGATTAAGAAAAAACGCATTATAATGCGCTATATCGCTAGTACTACATTCTTTTTATAGGAACTCTATCGAAAAACAGTATTAATTACACAGATGTCTGCGGTTTACACAAATGTCTACGATTTACACAGATGTCTACAGTTTACAAATAAGTAACGAAAAAATGAAATATGCTAATAAATAAGAAGGAATTTAGCACCGTTTTTCACATTTTGACGTAAAAATAGTTAATCGTAATCAAATATTCGTAATTTCACTGCACTTCGCTGATCAATGAAGTTCATCGAAGATTATCTATATAAGGTGATTTACGCGACTATAATTGTAAACAATAGATTTATTAATTGAAGAATCTTTCTCAGTTCCGTGGAAAACTTTAAAACATTATCTAAAACTACAAATGTTAAGAGATTTAAAGGGTATTTGATATGCTTTTTAAAATCATTTCGTAATAATACTCAATTCAAGTTTTTACTATATCATAGTTATTAAAAGATAAAAAAGATTCAAGAGTGCCAGTTGCGGTCCATGTTGACTTCACATAATTCATTGACAGATCCGGAATATTGACAAAGGGTTGATTCGATTCATCCACCAGTCTTTCAATCCAGTAAAATCTTGATGTCCGTTTTGGTCAGTTCACCATAATTATCTATGAGAAGTTTCAATCAAATTCGACAATAGCTTCTCGCATGTAGTTATTAGTGTAAGTGTTGTAATTTATACCTAGATCTTCTAACTCTGTCATCGTATTTTCAATGAAAGTTCTATCATGAATGTTGCTTGTCAGTCATTCAGGAATTTCAATATCAAGCCAGAATATTCCAAACTTAGATATCTTGATTTTGAATTCATTGACTGTATGGAAGACTTGACTTTTAGTAGTGGAACAAGTAAATTTTAAACACGAGGAAATGTATCCGTCAATGTACTCTTATTCAGTAGTTTGGGAACTTTTGATATTCTACCTTCTCATAGTATTACATCTATCATTGTGTCTGTAGACCCTCATAATGAAAAAGTAGTACCCATTTTCAGTGAGGTTTACGAAGTCAGCTGTAGAAACGGTCTGGATCCCGTTTCAACCAGTAGTGACTAAGATGAAAGGAAAATCAACGAGAAGCAATAAAAAGAATTGCATCTTGACACAAAAAAGATCTACACAGCGTAGTCTTTGTTGAAGTTCCTGTTATCAATAAAAGACTGTTAAGTTCACTGTAGCCATGATTAGACATCAAAATATTTCTTTATCAAATAATCAGGGAACCATCCCGGATGTTATAAGTATGCAGAGATTAATCTCATTGTGATTTTAAGCCAAAGTGGTTTTTTTAATTAATATTAGAATTTCCCAGAATGCAGTCATAGTTTTGAAACCTTGTTAAAAATCAACGAGAATGTCTGGAATTATATAAAATTCCATTTAACCTTTCAGAATCTCAGCAATTATCCCAAAATCTTGTAGAAAATTTTAAAACCTTTGAAAATCTAGAATTGTTTGAAACCACTACCTGAAAGCCAAATCCTTAGAAGTTTTGCAATGGTTGTTATAACTGTTATCAAGATGATCTTGTGAAAAATACTTTTATTATTTTTACGAGAGTGTGATTGTTGTAGAATTCAAGAGCATCAGTTTTGATTCATATTGATATCACATGGCTCATTGACATACTCCTATCCAGTGACTCTGATATGGTTGATATTAACGCTTCCATAGGTGTCATCATTTCCAAATTTTGACAATGAAGTAGGATTTATTGGATGTAAGGTACTTAAAGTTGAATTCAAAGACTGTCTGAATCCCGTCCCAGCCGACAATGATTGAGGTGAAGGGAACAGCAATAGCAAAGACCGGAACCGCATCCTAATACAAGAAGCCTAAAACGACCCCTCTAATATTGCAGTTTTCTGTTATCAATCAAAAGTTATTGCCTTCAATGTAGGCTTGCTTGATCATTAATACCATTAATTGTTATCAAATATTCAAGAAACCATCCCGGATGTGATTTATATGGGATGATTTTGTCCGCAGCAATTAGGAAAAGAACTTGTCTAAAATTCAATGGAACCTTTTAGACCAGTGTCTGAAACTTGGAGTTCTAAAAACTACTAACAAGCTCTTAGAACTGAGATCCAAATATTTTTGGGAAATTACACATTTGACATTTTTATTATACAATGATTATTTCACATTTACAAAAGGCATTCAAGGGTACCAGTTCTGGTCCATGTTGACTCCGCATGGTCCGTTGACGGATCCAGAATACTGATGGATACTCGGCTTACTCCATCCTCCAAACGCTTTGAAGCCAGTGTAGTCTTGATGTCCATTATAATCAGCCCACCATAATGGTCTATGAGAAGCTCCGGTCCAGTCAGCTCCAACGATGGCTTCCCAGTTGTTGTAGTTGGTGTAGATACCGTAGTTAACGTTCATGGCTGCCAATTGATCCATCATAGCCGTAATGAAGTTTCTGTTATGAGTCTTGTCTGCAGGCCATGCAAGCCGTTCGATGTCAAGCCACAGCATCCCGAATTTAGCTCCATCAGCGTGAAGGCGGTTGACAGTAGCTTCTACTTGGTTCTTAGGAGCAGCACAGGTATCTCTCAAACATGGAAAGATATATCCGTCGACATACTCCCATCCAGCAGCTCTGGCGTTCTTGATGTTTTGGATACCAGTGTTATCGTAATTCCCAACAGACTCCCAAACTCTGGCAATGAAGAAGTGGTACCCATTGGATGCAAGGCACTTGAAGCCGGATTCAGAAACTGCCTGGATCCCGTCCCAGCCGATAGTGGCTGAGGTGAAGGGCAGAGCAATAGCAAAGACGGCGAGAAGAAGCTTCATTACGAATAAACAATTCCATGTTTCCCTGCCTTTATATACCCAATAGTGTGAGTTTATCTATAAAGCCAAAGATTGATTGTACAGAAGACAATCAAAAGACTAATTGCCACTTCTTATCGAGGGAAATTCCTGGCTTTTCTGTCCTGATCAATGTAAAACAAGAGTCGAAAGGTCGGTCCGGAAGAATCTTTCTTTCAATAATGATATTTAATCTATAAAAAACAGAGACGAATTATAGGAATAATACCACCGATCAATCGTAGACTTGATTGTTTCTTAGTTGTTCTCAATTTTATCTTATTCCAATAACGAGACAATGGATTAATGAGTCTAGTGAAAGGATAGGTAGTATGTAAGGTTCTGAAAATACCGTTATATTAGCTAATATTAAGGTAAAAAACATGTTCGGTGTGTTTAGAAGATCTTGAAAGTGGATAACTATCAAGATATTAAACAATTATTAGATGCAAATACATGATTGATTTAAATCTTACCAGAAGTTCTGAAAGGAGTTAGCAGGATAAGAGCTTTTTAAAAATATGTTGGTGTTGGATTGTGCACAATCTATTTGAGTGTGAGCCACACAGCATTGGTCCCGAAGAGAAATACCCTGAAGACCGATGAAAGAGGTACGATTACAGATTAGCGACAATTTTGAGACTGCGCAATAATTGTGATAGAGTTGTGATTTATCTTGTGCTTGTAAAGTTGTTTTACATATTGTTCGTCTACACGTGGATCCAGAGCTCTCAGCGACGATCCAACAGTTAGACTGATCCGAAACATTTTAAAAAGATTTACATCAAGTCAGAGATCTTTCTGTAATAATTCTTACATGATCAGATAACAATTTTCTAGAATGATTTCTACCAGATTAAGTCAAAGTAATTTAAACTTTATTTGGAAAAGTATTAAAATATTTTCTGGCAGTCAATTCCTGTTTTTTTTAGTCATGTTTTTTTTCGTGTTTATTGTTTATAAAAATTTCTTTACTTCCTCATTTGCTTGTTTACCACTTGGTACTATAATTTGACAATGTTGACCGTTTTTCTTAACCTTTGGTAGTTCAACTTTTAAAAAACCAAGTGTAATCAATCATTAGATCACATGAAAAACGATAAAAAAGTTGGTTTTTTGTTGTACTTTAGTCTATATAACGAATTCATTTATTAGTACATCGATCACACTTATTGCATCAGTTCGGCGTTTAATATATCGGTATACTAAGAATATAGTACTTTTTAATACATGGAATTACATGTACCTAGTACATTGAAAATAATACGATTAAATGCATTGAAATTAAGACATTAAGTATCTCATTTATGCAAAAATATGAAACATTATCCATGAATTGGGAACATTTTAAGAGATAATTATATTATTTTTGGTAATTTATATATTACAAAGGTTTTCATTTTACTGAAGATCCTTTTCATTATTTTTTAATTTCTAGACTTTTCTTTTATTGACAGTTTGTGATTATTTTTTATCCCTTTTTCGTCGTAATTGAGACGAAAAATGAAATGAATTTCCACTAAAGGACCATTAGATGAACTTTTAAAAGCGTTTGAAGATGCCTTAAGGTTTGTGTAAACCATATTTTAAATTCCTTCTTTTCCGCTTGCAGGTGTATCATATATCACGTACTGTCTGTGTCTTATATAAATAGTTTTTTCTGTCTGATTTCTCTTAAACTACTGTTTTTTTCGCTTTTTGTATCGATACTGGTGTCCAAAGTCATCATTAAAAGAACTTGATCATTTGCATTACTCCCAATTAGGAATTTGATTTTGAAACCCAATGAATCTTTGGCGTTAGTAATGATTCAAGAACATCTAACAAAGCAAATTAAAATCATGAAAGATAATTATCGAAATTAAAATTTCTTCGATTATATAGATGAAAGCGAACATAATTTATCTTATAATCGGAGAAGAATATTTGCTCTATTCACCAAAAGACACAGGGACGTTTGGTCGAAGGATCTAGAAGAAAATTCACCAAAAAATACAAGAAGATTTGATTAAAAACGTGAAAATACTTGACAAAAGATCGCAGGGAGGAAGAATCCACGGATTAGAATTCTTATACTTTATCATTTAATCTTTTTCGAGCAAAAGAAAATAACGTTTGTTGAGCTTAAGTTTTTCGACATTGTGTTCATTTTGGACATATAACGCCCAATTTCTTTGACTGTTCAACACAACCATTTCTGTTTCTTATCAATATTCCACAATATAATCATTTGGATAAGGATTCTTTCCATATTTGATCCCGATTTTGTCCCCGACATGATCGAGTACCCTTAGGACTTGATCAATATCCTCCTTGGTGTGGTCGGAGCTGAGACAGACCCTCGTTCTCGCTTTGTTGATAGGTGTCGCCGGGTACCCGACCCCGATAAGGGCGATGTTGTGCTTCAGAGTTTCTCTCCCAACAGCCACGACTTTGCTGATGAAGAACGTCATAAGAGGAACCACTGGAGAATCTTCGTGTCCGAGAACTAAGAATCCGAGTTGTTTGCATCGTCTTCTGAAGTACCGTGTGTTCCTCAGAAGTTGGTTGATCTTCTGCCTTCCGGTATTGGTTCCGTCATTTCCGGAAATGATTCTCATAGATTCTTGGATTTGCCCGATTATAGGTGGACTCATTGGAGATCCGTAATTGGTGACAGAGCTTCTGACTCTGAGATAGTTGACTAGTTTCTTACTTCCAGCAATATAGCCACCAGCAGAAGCAAAACTTTTCGTCAAAGTCCCCATGAGTATGTCAACATCCCTCGGGTCACAGCCCCAGTAATCCACCACTCCTCTTCCATTAGGACCTAAGGCTCCGACGGAGTGGGCTTCGTCGATGTAGAGATAGGCCTTGTTTCTTTTCTTGACTTTGATGAATTCCGGGAGATTAACTATAGAGCCTTCCATCGAGTAGATCCCCTCAACAACAATGAGGATTTTATCCGGTTTCTTTTTATATTTCTCACAGAATTCTACAAAGGCTTCACGAAGTTTAAATTCACAATTATTGGGGTCTGCAATAAGTCGACTTTAATCATTAATAGTACATGGTTTTTAATGTTTTTATCTAAATTTTCGTTAGAAAACTTTATAAAGATTTTCGAAATTTGACATTTTGGATGTACTTATGAGGTTATATTAGTCTTATAGATTTCGTTACAAACGTAGAGAAGGAATTAAATTTATCTACGTGACATTTTGTGCGCAAGAACCCGAAATTTCTAGCTCTATTGTGAATGAATTTTCGAATCTTCTGTATATGAATCTTTCAAGCTCTTGTGAATGCTTATTGAATTCTTTGTACATGAATTTCTGGACTTTATATGCATATATCTTCAAGACTTCTATAAATGATCCTCAAAACCTCTTGTAAATGGACCTTTAAACTTTCTATGTATACATCTAAAACTCCATACATGATTTCTAAATCCTTTGTAAATGCACATCTGGACCTCTTGCGAAAGAATCTTTGGCCCTTTGCGAATGACCCGCTAAACTGTTTCCGGATGAACCTTCTTATCGCTGATTGGATGTTCAATTAGAATAAAAAATTTAATCAATCACTAAAGTTTTGTCGACTATTCGCCTACGCAATTTTTGAATTTCTTACAACACACGATCGAAATTAAAATAACGAATGAAAGGACAAATATGTCTAATCAATGAATTTCTGTCGATTGTCCTTTTACGTTGTTTTTGATTTTTCCAACAATTGAAATTAGAGAAAATTACTTAAATTACAGTAATCTTACCGTTATGTTTAAATACAGTAATTTTTGCTCTGGATGATCGCAACCCGAGGATGAGACTAGCATGATTAAATTCGTCACTAAGAACAAGTGTATTTTCGGTCGCTAAAGCCGGAAGATTCATGGCGTTGGTTCCGAAGCCCATAGGACAACAAACAGCGTCCTCTGTCCCCAGGAATTCAGCAATTTGTTTCTCGACTTCTGATTGCTTTCGAAAAGTCCCTAAAATCCACTATATCTCTTATTAAGACATTCCAAAACAAACCAAATTCATTCCTTACAGTACACCCGTAAATCCCAAAGTTATCGATGTATCTGGCAGTCATGTCTGCACAAGAACCATGATTCTGAGAAAATCCCAAATAGTTGTAAGACCCCACACTTAGGGTCTCTTGAAGCTTCCCAGTGTACTCATAAGTCCATCCATAATCATGGGTGACTCTCTCCCACAGTTTCATCCGAGTATTAGGAACTCCAGAAACCGGTCTGCAAAGAATATCCGAAGCCATACGGTAGATTTTGTTAATGTAAATGGCTTCCATTCTGTCTTTGAGTTCTACAAAGTCCTGGAAATTTAAAAAATTAAATATTAACTGAAATTTATAAAAATAAATGTTAATTGTAATTAATAAAATTATTAATTGCGATAAAAACAAATGTCGATTAAAATTAGATAGTAACTGGGATTTAAATTAAACATTATTTGTAATTTTTATTATGTATTAGTTAAAATTAAATTGAATTTCGAAATTACCAAAAACGTACAGCTTGTTTTTTTCTTTCTTGAGGATAATACGTCTTCAAAATCCCCAGATTCCTCAAAACCTCGTTTATTATGGCCGCAAGGACCATGACGAAATACTGAACTCCAACCATAAAGTCTCCAAAAAACGAAATTGTCCCGGAAGAGACGGCAGAATACTCTCCTCGGACGTAATCTTCGTTAAGTTTTTGTTGACGATCTTGATCTTCGTCTAAAGTTCCTTCAGAATTTCTTTGAACATCTGGAGCCATTTTCCTAGTTACTCAATTTAGACACAATGGGTAATTTAGGATTGCTAATGACCATTGATCCAAAGACAAGGAAGTAAATTGAACAACACCCATATAAATCAAGTTGAATTTGATAAATTGAAATTTTTGAAGGAAAGGGTGGAACCATTACGATCTTAAAATTACAAAGAACATTTATTTGATCGATTGAGCTTCAAAGTTTAAAAAAATTAAAACTAGATTCTTTCATAAAATTTTCGAGAAGATTATTTTCGACTCTACGACACTGATTCTTCGATCCAAGTTGGTTTTGAAGTTTTTT
This sequence comes from Halicephalobus mephisto, assembly GCA_009193035.1. Classification (NCBI taxonomy): domain Eukaryota; kingdom Metazoa; phylum Nematoda; class Chromadorea; order Rhabditida; family Panagrolaimidae; genus Halicephalobus; species Halicephalobus mephisto. The sequence goes on along the minus strand of SWDT01000223.1, from coordinate 173,187 downwards.
AAAATTATTTTTTTGTATGTTAAATTAATTCAAAAATTGAATATAAATCGAAAAAATTGGATTTATGAAATCAGAAACCAAAATCCTAAGGCAAGAAATGCCGAAGGGGATCAACTGTCAAAAAAGAGTAAAAATTCTTGGAAAATAAATGTTACATAATGATAACTGTCTAATCAGCCAACTGCTAGTAAAACCGGTTAAAAACACCAAAGGTAATTGCCAGAGGGGAAATTATCGTACATACAAAAAAGTGTAACTTTTGGTGCTGTAACAATTGCAACAAGTGACAAAAATGTAACACAATCATCACATTTTTCATGAATATTTGAAATTTGTGACGAAAATTAAAAAATAATAGTGGGAATTTGCATTTGTTACTGGACCAAAAGTTACGCTTTTTTGTATGTAGAAAATTAAAAGTTCTAGGAGAACAAATATCTATAAAGATAAATGTCATAGAAAACTATAAATCCTAGGAGAACAAATATTCATAAAGATAACTATTAGAGAGTATAATTATTATAGAAAAGTATAAATCTTGGAGAACAGATATCTATAAAGATAAATGTCATAGAAAAGTATAAATCTTAGGAGAACAAATATCCATAAAGATAACTGTCATAGAAAAATATAAAGGAACAAATATCTATAGAGATAACTATTAGAGAGTACAATTATCATAGAAAAGTATAAATCTTAGAAGAACAGATATCCATAAAAATGGCTATCATAGAAAGTAAAAGTCCTAAAGGAACAAATATCTATAAAGATAACTATTAGAGAGTATAATTATCATAGAAAAGTAAAATCCTAATAGAACAAAACTCCCAAAGGTTCAACTGCCACAAGGAAGTAAAACTTCCAGAAGATCAACTCTCACATCGAATCAACTGTTTTACAACCATTATTTTTCCTAAAATTTTTAATAAAAAATGCATATTTTGCAAAATTAAAATTTTTGCAAAGAAATTATTCCAAATTTAACAAGAATGTTAATCAATTAAGTAATCAAGTACGATGTGTGACAATGAACACAAAAAAAATTGACTATCATTTTCGAAAAAATTTTTGTCACATTAAACAGGTAGTCTTGCAGAATGAAAAAAGTTATTTTTAAACCCGGAAGAAACAGTGATCACTTTTTATTGATTATTGATCCCTTAAAATTAAAAAAATCATTTAAATTTTTATTTTTCCAAAAAAAATTAATTATAAAATAAAAACACTATAATTCATCATTATCCATTTCAAATCGAAGATCCTGTTGAATCCGTCGTAAATAAAGATTTCGTTTCTTTAATTCGTCCGCAACATAAGTATCCATTTTTTTCACGAAAAAATCCGGAAGAAGTTCTCCATTACTTTTATTTTTCATAACCATTTTATTAATTTCCTAAAAAGTACTTTTAAAAACTTAATTAAATACAAAACTTACAAGAGCTATTGCTCTAATAACAGAAGGCATATAATCCGCACGATTATTAAAATCCACAAAAGTATATGCCACACCACGATTACCGTTTCTGCCACATCTACCTACTCTATGGATATATTCCGTCACTTCCAATGGTAAATCATAGTTAATAACAATATTAACATCCAGATCCACACCTCGAGTAATCAATCTCGTAGCTACTAAAACATCGATTTTCCCTTTTGCAAATTCTTCAAGAATGTCATTCCTCATCTTCGATCCAAACGTTCTAAAAATTAATTCAAAACATAACTCAAAACAAAAACATACCCATGAATTGCTGCCGCATTGGCTCCTATTAAAATTAATTTGTGAGCAATAAATTCGGCAGTTACTTTTCTTTTACAAAAAATTATTGCTTTAATCGGTTTCGGAAGTGACTTCAGAATCAAAAAAACAGCATCGAATGGATTTGGAGGTCCTTCAAAGTACTTCAAAGTCGGATTACCTGCTGCAATTCCATATAAGGAACTTTGTTTTTCTGTATCAACTTCGATAAAATTCTGAACAACCCCTTTGGCAATAGAATTAAGTTCACCACACTCAATAAAGAAACAGTTATTCGAGTCGATGAATTCCTTTATGTAGTTGTTTGAAGTCGCGGAAAACAGTAAAGCACGACACTGAAAAACAATCATAAATAATTTCTTTGCGAAATAGTTTCTGAACAAATTTCTAAAAATTTCCAGAAAACAAATAAGCTTAAAATTTTGGTTTTATGTAGTTATTTCGTAATCAATCATTGTTATAAAAATTACATGTAGATTTTTACGAAATTGTTTTGACACAAATTTAGAGAACTTGTTAAAAATTATTAATTTATATGGGTATTTGGATATCCTGTAGAATTTTAACTTTTCAGAAATATCCTATTTAGATGGATCCGGAAATCTCTAGATTACGGTTATATCGAATACATAAGCCCCTATATATTCTTGAAAATTAACAATTATATATGAAATTGAATCTTCAAAAATCGGGCTATTACAGTACTCTCCGAAAATAAGTTGTTTTTCATTAAATTCCAAAAGAACTCACGTTTGAACAACTTCTCAAATTTTTGAAATGTTTGAAATTCGACAATTCTTGCAACATCACGTCGGCTTCATCGATGACTAAGTACTCCAAAGTTTTCAAATCATCGAGAGATCGACCAAATAATTTGCTATAAGTTCCAATTGTACAAACACCAATCTCAAAATCCGTCTTAGCCGAAGTATGACCATGAGTGAAAATCGCGGTTTTGATCTCCATTCCTTTAGTTATCTGATCCAATCGTTGTTTGACCATTTCTGCCAGGGGTTGATGAGGAACGAAAATCATCGCCATCGGAGTTGTGATTTTCGGGCCATCATTATTGCGTCTCTCGAGGGCAAATTGAGTCAGAGGAATCAAATAAGCAAGTGTTTTTCCGGTGCCCGTGGGAGAAAGAGTAACCACATCGGCTCGACACCGGGGTTCTGCAAATTTCGTAAATAAAACTTTCGAAATATAGTACTGCGCAGGCAAAAGTCTATTGATTTCCATTTCTTTTTCTCTTAAAATTTGAATGATTTTCGGATTTATACATCCTCCATTTGCAGCAGAGAAATGCCGTAAAGTCTTGAGATTGTCCTCGTCATCGTAATCGTCAACGTCGTCAAGGTCCAATTCTTCAGAACAGTAATAAACTCGGACATCGCTGAAGTCATATGGAATCTTGTCTTTCGGAAGCAAAGGCAACGTCTTCAAAGGAGAAGACACTAAAACAGCAAACTATTACTACACTAAAAACAGCAAACTATTACTACACTAAAAACAGCAAACCATTACTACACTAAAAACAGCAAACTATTACTACACTAAAAACTCACATATGGAAGTCTACGAAATAGTCTCGAAGGGAATTTTTAGAAATTAAAATAACTTATGTGACAATTATTTTGTAATCAATACCGTTATAAAGTTCATATATGGAAGTTTACGAAGTAGTCTCGAAGGGAATTTTTAGAAGTTTTTAAAATTAAAACAACTTATGAGATAATTTTGATTTTACGTAATATTTCGTAATTAATTTTTTGGAACTATATTCTTCTTGGATAAACCTATAACCTTCTTGATCAGGGTCATGGGGTTTAAAAGTGCCTGTCTATCCCCGGGGGTTAATATCCATATATGAAAATGTTAACAGCTATTCGAAAAATCACATAAACAACCAACTAAAGGCCAGTTTCTGTTTGTTATCATTAGATTTAAAAATACAATAATATTACCTGATGCACAAGACTCAGTGGACGACGTCGAGGATTCATTACTTGATGGATTCACAAATGATTGAGAAACTTTCCCAGTTGAAGCAACACCGTCTTCTTGGCCACGGATTCTGGTCGACGTAGCACGTGATACATTACTTTCTCCTACAAAAGCTCGGACAATCGGCAATTGACGTGATTGAGACGGTGGCAGGATTTCGAAATCGCTTTCTGAATCTAAATCAACTTTTAAATTTAAATTTAAATAATATAAAAATAACTCACCAGTACTACAAATAGAAAGTTTTCTAAAATTGGAAGTAATAGCTGGCATTTGAAAAAATGGAAAATTGCGTTTTTTGATCGATTTTTTAAAAATTAAACATTTAAAATAAAAATTCGAAATTTAGAATTTTCGTGTTGAGACACCATTTGCGACTTTTTTAAATTGCTTCGCTTTACCTAAATTGACAATACGTTGAAATTTACTTTTTCGATAAAATACTATTCATATTTTTTATGTACTTCATTTCGTCACACTGGATCGTTGAAATTCGATATATGGATTTTTCGTTTTAGGATACTGTTCGCGTTTTTTTGAAATTACCATTTTGTCCAAATTGATAATAAATTGAAATTTATTTTTTCGATAAAACATTTTTCGCATTTTTTCTTTAAAAAAATTTTTTTCCTTATCGTTGATCACTGGAATTCTTTGGAAATTTTTCGCGTTAAGACCCGATTCGTGGGCGTTTTCTTTTTGGAAAAAATGTACTTTGTTTTACCTAAATTGATAATCAGTTGACATTAATTTTTTTTTCGCCAAAAAACTGTTCGCAAATTCGGTCTTTAAAAAAAATGTGCTTTGTTTTACCTAAATTGGTGATTAAAGATCGAAATGCAATTTTTTCGCGTTAAAATAAGACTCGAGGGTTTTTTGATTTTCAAAAAAATAATTTTTTTCATCAACAATACTAGCTAAGGTTAATATGCAAATTTTTCGAACAAAAAAGTTTGCGAAATTTTTTAAATTAATAATAATTAGAATTAAAATCATTCGTTCTAAGAAAAATTTAATTATTTAATTTTTTTATTTTTTTAATTTGAAATATTTTAATAAAAACTTTAAAATTGATTGATTTTTATTTTTTAATTTAAAAAGTTAAATTTTTTTTAAACTTTAAAATTGTCAAATATTTTTCAAAAATTAAAAATTATCAATATTGTGAATTTAAATAAAATATAAATGTTCATAAAAAATCATATCTAAATACAAAAAAGTATATTAAAACCAAATTAAATTTTTTTGATTTATAAATCTTTAAAATTCAAGAACTAAGAAATTTAAATTATTAAATTTCAAAGAAAAACAAAGATGTAAAATCTGATAAAATCAAAGTTCAAATTTTTAAATAAAAAAATAATTGATATCGATCTGTAAAATAAGAAACGAATCCCACTTCATCGTGAGTTTATGCTTCTTAGCTGATGCGATATGGATTCCCTCTGGCAGCAGGATAAACACGCTTCTTAACAGCTCTTCATCCAACGATATCTATTACATACACAACAATATTAAAAACTTAATTCTAAAATTAATCAGAATCACTATTGTTCTGGCAAGGATTTCTGAAGTAGGAGTTCACATTTGGTTCCATTTCGGAGATCTTTTTCAAAATTTCTATTTTTGGATTTTCGCTTTCAGACTGACGTGATATCGACTGTCTTTAGCGATGAGATAAACACACTTCTTAATATTCTTCATCCAACGATATCTATTACATACACAACAACGCTAAAAACTTGATTATAAAATTAATCAGAATCACTACCGTTCTAACAGGGACTTCCAAAGTAGGAATTCACATTTATTTTCAGTAAGTTTTGTTAATTTTTTTTCTAAATTTTCGTAATTTTATAACAATAACAATCTAATCCTGAGGTTTAATAATTTGTGAGATATGAATTTTAAGAGATTTCAGTGTCTAAAAATTCATCAAGTGTTTTCTTTTTTTCTTCGTTTTCAGGAAATGACCGTATTATTACGTTTGGATTTTCGTTGCCGATTTTGATGCTACTTCTGCTAGGAGCTCTTTGAGGGAAGCTCGTCGGACTTCGTGGACTTCTAGGTGTGCTTCTCCTCATCGACAGTACTTTGTGTGTAATTTTTTCTCCTAATATCGTCCTACAGAAAGCGATTCTATACTTTTCTGAAAGGATATTGTAGAGTATTGGATTACAAGCAGAATTGGAATAGTAACAATATCCCGATATGTAGAAAGTTAAAGTCCAAATTTTTGTAATAACTTCTTTTTCCAAAGCTCGTTCTTCATCAGTCCTTTCGTTGAGGAAAACGGACATTAATCTTTGGATATGGAACGGGAACCAGCAGATAAAAAACATCAAAACCACAGCAACTAAAAATTTTTATAAAAATTCAAAAAATCAAATTTCATAAAAATTCATAAAAATTAAATTTTATAAAAATTCAAAAAATCGAATTTTATAAAAAATTTAAAAAATCAAATTTCATAAAAATTTTAAAAAATCAAACTTTATAAAAACTTTAAAAAATCAAACTTCATAAAAATTTTAAAAAAATAAATTTCTTAATTTCATATAAATTCAAAAAAATTAAATTTTATAAAAAAGTTCATTTTTTTAATTTCGAAAAAATTAAATTTCTTAATTTCATAGAAATTGAAAAAAAATTAAATTTTATAAAAAAGTTCAATTTTTTAATTTCGAAAAAATTTGAAAATTAAAAAAAGATTTTAAAGAAATCTTACCGAGAATTTTTAAAACAGATTTTCTGTTTTTTGTACTTGCCCTCAGGGTAGAACGACTATGAGGTCGAAGATAAGTATTGTCAGTGTTTAATTTCACGACAATATGGCAATATACGAATGATATTAATAAAGCTAAAAATAAATTATTTTTAAAATTAAAAAAACGAACAAACCTGGTAATAAAAAAAAGAAAAAAAACGAACAATAAATTAATTTTTTTTGATCCAAAAGTCTTGAATTATCCATAGAACAGTAATCTGTGTTGATTATTGTTTCGTTATCTGTCGTAATTCCGGATGATATGAAAACTCTGAACTCGTCTGGCAGAGGTACCCTGTTTATGACAACAAGGACCATGACGGGGGAAGCCGCCAAGAAGGCACAGATCCAGAGCCCGATGATGACCCTGGTGGCCCGATGGAGGGTCGAGAACATCTGGGCCTTGAGTGGGAAGCTGAAAATTTACAGTAATTTAATCTTCATATTGCAAAAATTCAAAATTTTTTATATTATCTCGAGACGAATTTCTAGAATTTTCCAGCCAAGACCCAAAGTTGTAAAATTTAACATTTATGATTTCCAAAGATATAATTGTACTATTATAAACATTAAAAATAAAAATTTATAAAATTGTCTCGAGGCGAATTTCTAGAACTTTCCAGCCAAGACCCAAAGTTGTAAAATTTAGTGTTTGATTTTATAAAAGTAAATTGAAATCATGTTATTGTAAGAGTGAAAAACAAGTATTGCTGCAAAATTGTCTCGAGAGCAATTCCTAGAAGTTTTCAGAAATTACAGTAGCCTACGTGACAACTTTAGTTTTGCATTATGTAGTGTTTGTAAAAGGTTTCGTAATCAATTTTCAGATTGTATTTCTTCTAAACAGAGCTGAGAACTTCTGAATTAGGGTCATAAAATATGGAATTCACTATCCATCCTCGAGAATAAAGGTCTATATATGGAACTACAACATTCAAAAAATTAAAAAGTGAAAAATAATTTTTTTACTGTCAATTAAAATCTGAGTACTATAATCTCAATATCCTGCTATGGAAGGAAAAAACTTAGAATACCGTAAGTACAATAGGATCTACAGAGGAATTAGAAGAAGTTAAAAAAGAATACGGTAGGTGGTGTAACGTGGTGGATTTTTCCGGGATTGTTTTCTATGTATTATGTCGCGATGTCAAGATGCATATAAAGATGAGTACATGCTACATAATGTATGAATACATCAAAACTGTTCTGGTGTGTAGGATACATTAAGCTGATATCGGTGGATTATATTCCAAATACCGATACATTAAAACAATTCAGATTTGTTGAATGCATTAAGTGTAAATCAGTGTATTATATTCCATGTATCAATATATTAAAACTGTTCTGATGTGTAGGATACATTAAGCTGATATCGGTGGGTTATATTCCAAATATCGATACATTAGAACAACTATGATGTGTTGAATACATGAAGTGTAAATCAGTGTATTATATTCCATGTATCAATACATTAAAACTGTTCTGATGTATGAGATACATTAAGCTGATATCGGTGCATTGTACATAGTGTACCAATGCATCAAATATAATATATCTAATACAGTAGAGCCGTTTTAATATACCCTTTTTGTGTGCATTCACGTGATAAAAACATTAAATCCTTTAATAAGTCGACAATATTACAAGTATTGCAATAATGGGGACAATTCCCCGGTAGTCTATTCCTATCTAACTTGTGTAATTACGCACAAAAAATCGTAAATTGTGCGTGACGTAAATGCGACAATTATGTGACATTTCGTCACAGAAGGCTTCATAACCTTTAACGCTCAGCATAACTTTAGTCAAATGTTATGATTTTTCGTAACAAATATGTTACAACTGTCGAATGTTCATGAAAGTCATTGCAATTGTGCTGTGATTTCCGTCAAGTTGAAAATTGTTACAAAAACTATGCCTAATAGTGATTGCTGTATTTGTTGCTGAGCCAGAAGTCACAATCTTCTTCTGTATACTTAGACCACTTATAAACATGTACCGTAGTCGTTGACTGGTCTATTGGTCGCTCATTATTATGACCTAACACTATGATTACTTGAAAATGAAGTAAACTAACCAAATTGCCAGCCATCGTTCTAACGAAAAACAGGTGATAGTCAGCACCGAGGCGTAGCTGGTGAACTCGATGAGGAACGCTCGGAGTTTACACGTGACTTCCCCAAACTGACTGGGGTAGAAAGGAACAAAGACCCCATAGAGTTCGACTGGGAGTCCTGCAATCATTACTGTTAAAAGTAATAAATGGACATTTTTTGTTTTTAAAATTACTAAAAAACCAAATTCTGAGAAATTAAATTTTTGCCATTACTCATTGGTCTTTGGTCGCACTTTTAAAAAATCTAAAACGTTGCTGAATAAGTTTGTAGCCGAAGAACGAATCAAAGATCTTTCCCCGTGGGACCAATGCTTGTTTACTTTTAAATTCCTCATAATTTAATGATTTCTGATGATGTAGACAAAATTACTTTTAATTCAGTATTTTGTAATTTCTCAAAGAAAATAAAACTGAAATTCGTTAATTTACATTTTAAAATAAATAAATATAGATTTAATGGTCCTGGCACGAATGTTGATTCATTTTTCGATTACGAATTAATAATTTTTCTAAAACTAAGATCGTAATCAAAAATAAACCAAAGATCTTTCCTCGTGGGACCAATACTTGTTTTTATTTTTATCTAATTTAATGACTTCCGATGATGTGGATAAAATTATTTTTAATTCGGTATTTTGTAATTTGTCAAAAAAAATAAAACTGAAATTCGTTAATTTACATTTTAAAATAAATAAATAGAAATGTAAGTAACGGTCCCAACACGAATTTTAATTCATTTTTCAATTGCAAACTTAATTATTAATTTTTAATGTGAAAATTCCAAAAATAATGAAAATAAGCAATGAAGCGTAATTTCTGCTCTTTATGTCATTTATCACTAACCCACGAAAAATTCTGAATTCATGAATATTTCCGGAATTTGACCACCCTTGATATTAGTTTAAAACTTGCCTAAAACAAGCATAAGAAGATCACTGATGGCCAAACTGAATAAATAATAATTAGTAGGATTATGCATTGATTTGTTCTTGGCAATTACGATACAAGTACAGATGTTTCCGAAAAGTCCCAACACGAGAATCAATCCATATATGAATACTGTAGGAAGGACTATTACGGAATCCACACATCTTTTTCCAAGGACATCGTGAACGAAGGCCGTCAAATTCGGGACGGGGTACTCGATGGGGTCGCAATCCGTTCTTTGAAACATTATCTCTGGAAAATAAATTTTGAAAATTAAATTCATAAAAAACGAATTTCGAAATTAATCCTGTTCGAGAACTAGCGTCAAATGTGACTATTTTTCCTAATACCATTCACGGATAAGAAACCATATCTCAAGACAGTTGTAAATAATCTCTGGGATTTGTTCTAAGCAATTTACACGCGGAGGTCACAATATTCGGAGACTTATTTTTAACACACCTTCATCTGAATCATTTATAGAATAAAATTGACATCATTTTCCTAAGAGTGACTAATTGAGTACCAATTTGCCAGATTTAAAAATAAATATATTAAAAAAATTTTAAAAAAAAGGAGAAATAGACGAATGAACAAATGGACGAATGGACAAATGAACAAATGGACGAATGGACAAATGGACAAATGGACGAATGGACACACAGGTACACATGCGAATGAAAGTGGATACACGGACAAACACACGAGTGAATACACGGACAAACACAGGTGGATACACGGACAAACACACGAGTGAATACACGGACAAACACAGGTGGATACACGGACAAACACACGAGTGAATACACGGACAAACACAGGTGGATACACAGACAAACACACAAGTGGATACACGGACAAACACAGGTGGATACACAGACAAACACACAAGTGGATACACGGACAAACACATGAGTGAGTATATGAACAAGTGAACAAACATACATATAAACAAGTGGACGATGGACACACGGACAAACAAATAAAACTAGTTCAGGATGTAAAGTGAAAATTTACTGGAATTAGTGAGAAAAGTTGTCAATTAGCGAAATTTAACACGTGTTCCCGGCACAAACATGTCAAAAGGTTGCAGAAAAAATTTGAAATTAAAACCGGCATAATCAACCTTATGAGAACTCGACACCAAGAAGCAAAAAAACTAATTTTGAATTTGTATCCAGATCGATAAAAAACGAAAAAAGTGAATCTCGAAATTGAATCTGATAATAACTTATTTTTCGAAATTCCTTAAATTTTTATACAAAAGCCATATATCATCCAGATTCCGTCTTCAGATTAAATTTCGAACGTTGCACGTAGGAAAAAAACAAATTAATTTCATCGAAAAAATACATGCAATTATAAAAAAAGTTTTATCAGGAAATGCTTCAACCGAGGCTTGGAATTTCCCAGAAATTCGTTGTGAATCATCTTCGAAAATTATTAAAGTCAAGCTAAAATAAAAAAAATTGTTTTTAAATTAATTTTCGAAACAGAAAAATTTAAAATCAGTGGTTTCAGATATTATTTTTGAGTTTTTATTAGATTCTGAAAGATGTGAAAATTTCTACAGGATTCTGGAAGGTTTCAGAAGTTTCTTTTGGATTCTAGAAAATCCCAAAAGTTTTTTTCAGATTTTTTAAAATTTCAGAATTTCTGTTTGGATTCTGAAAACTTCTGAAATCACAGAAGCTTTGAGATTCTAGAAGGTTACAGAAGTCTTCATAAAGGATTCAAAGAATTCTGTAAAATTCTAAGAGATTACAGAAGCGTTAATAAGAATCTTGAAAATTATAAAACTTCTGAAATTACAGAAGTTTTTGATATTCTAGAAGGTTACAGAATCGTAAGATTCTTGAAGGTTTCAAAATCTTCTAAAATATTCAAAAATTAGAAAACTTTTCATAATATTTCCAAGTTTCGTAACTCCCTAACCAAATTCCCGAAAATTTTTAATTTTTCCAAACAATTTCGAAATTTTTTACTCGACCTATAAATCTTCAAAATCGTCTATATTTTCTAAGATTTCAAACATTTTATTAAATTACTTCAAATTTCACTATTTTCAAAATTTAAAATTTTTTGAAAAATCGAATATTATTGAAAAAGTCCAGGACAATAATTGGATTCGCAAATCCAAAGGTTTTTTCATTTAAAAAAGTAGTGAAAAAACGTTCCGAAGAAATTTCATTTTTAAAAATACTTTTTTTGGAAATTAGTCACGCCTTTGAGGATTTCTGAAACGCACATAAAAAGAGTACATGATATATAATATATGAATACATTAAGACGATTCTGATGTATAGGATACATTGGATATAACGTATAGATATATTAAGTTGATATCAGTGCATTGAATGTAATATATCATATACATCAAAGTTGTTTTAATTTATCCATACATTATATTCAATATACCGATATCAACTTAATATAAGGATACATTAGGACGATTCTGATGTGTCGGGTATATTACATCCAATGTATAGGTATATTAAGTTGATATTGGAGCATTCTATTTAATATATCGATATATTAGATGCGATATCGATGTATTAAATATAATTCATCCGACACGTCAGAATCGTCCTAATGTATCCTTATATTAAGTTGATATTGATGAATTGTATTCAATATATTGATATATTGAAATGACTCCAATGTATCTGATATATTATACTTAATATATCGATATATTGAATACAATACACTAATATCAACTTAATACATCAATACATTAAAATGATTCTGATGTGTCGGATGAATTATATTTAATACGTCGATATCGCATTTAATATATCGATATATTAAATAGAATGCTCCAATATCAACTTAATATATCTACACGTTGGATGTAATATACCCGACACATCAGAATCGTCCTAATGTATCCTTATATTAAGTTGATATCGGTACATTGAATATAATGTATGGATAAATTAAAGCGACTTTGATGTATACGATACATTACATTCAATGCACTGATATCAACCAAACGTATCAATACACAGAACATAATTCATATGATACATTAGAGCTGTTTTAATGTATCCGTTTTGTATGTGATAATAAATAAGATTTGTCTTTTATATTGAATCAACATTGACATCTGTCTTTGGACCAGGGCCTAAATCTGAGAAAAGGACACTGGATTAGAAACTCTTAAAATCCCAATGTTAAATTCATTCTGTCAATATTTCGAAAAAATAGAACTAAATAATCCAAAATTCTAAAGACTGAAATTTGTACGTTTACATTGGTCAAAAATTTCGTTTTGATTTGTCAAATTTCGAAGTTTTCGTGGCAGGAGAAGAACTTAGTGAATTTTTTCCTTTTTTAAGAAAAATTATTTTATTAAAGTTGGTAATTAAATTTTGAAATCAAATTTCGAATTTTTCGTGGTGAAACACGTAAATCATAAATTTTGTCGTTTTTAAAAATTTATTTTATTAAAGTAGGTAATCAAATTTTGAAGTCAAACTTTAATAAAATAAATTTTTCGAAAAAAACAAAATTTATGAGTTATACATCTCACCACGAAAACTTCAAAGTTTGATGTCGAACTTTGATTATCAATTTCGAAGTTTTCGTGGTGAGATAAATTACAACTTTTTTTTCATTTTAAAAAAATACTTTATTTTTATAAAAATTCGATTATCAATTTTGAAGTTTTCGTTGTGAGATAAATTACAACTTTTTTTTCATTTTAAAAAAATACTTTATTTTTATAAAAATTCGATTACCAATTTTGAAGTTTTCGTTGTGAGATAAATTACAACTTTTTTTTCATTTTAAAAAATTACTTTATTTTTATAAAAATTCGATTATCAATTTTGAAGTTTTCGTGGTGAACTACGTAACTCATGAATTTTGTCTTTTTTAAAAAATTATTTTATTAAAGTTGGTAATTAAATTTCGAAATCGAATTTCAAATTTTCCGTGGTGAACTACGTAACTCATGAATTTTGTCTTTTTTAAAAAATTATTTTATTAAAGTTGGTAATCAAAATTTGAAGTCGAACTTCGAACTTTTTTGTGACGAAACGTATAATTCGTAAATTTTGTTTTAAAAAAATATAATTTAATTTATCGAAAATGATAGTCAAAATTTGAAGTCGGACTTCGAACTTGTCATTCCGAATGTTCTATTTTCAATTTTTTGAAAGTCAATTTTTTTAATTTTAGTGAAAAAAAAGTTTTTAAATTTTTATTAAAAAAAGTTGTTTTTATTTTTATTAAAAAAATTTTTTAAATTCTTATTAAAAAAAGTTTTTAAATTTTTAAATTCTTATTTAAAAAAAGTTGTTTTTTATTTTTATTTTAAAAAGTTGTTTTTATTTTTTAAATTCACACTGATTATAAGGTTTCCAAAACACCGATCAATTTAATTATTTTTTTAATTGGTAAAGAAATATTAATTTTTTAAATTGCTTTTTTTTATTACATAAGTCATTTTTTACAACAAAACATTCGAAAATTTTAATTAAAAAACTTATTAAAAGTAAAAATGTTTTAAAAAATTAATATTTAAAAAAACTTTTTAAAAATTAAAAAAAATAAAAATATTTAAAAAAATAAAAATATTTTAAAAAAATTAAATATTTAAAAAAACAAAAATCTTTAATAAAAAAATTATTTTTAAAAATCAAAAAAAAATAATAAATTTTAATTCCACAGTAGTGCCGCGAAAAAATAATTAAATTTTTTTTATTATCTTTGTAATCAAATTAATTTTGGGATTTATGAAGAAAGATTTTCCGTTTTTTTAACAACGATAATTTAATCGAAAAAAACAAGGGATTTGTGAAAGTGCAAAAAAGTTTTTTTTTCAAATTTGCTAAATACATAATTGAAGAAAGGAAAATCTGAAAGAATTTTTTAAAAAAATTGGTGGAAAAATTTCGAAAAAAAATTAGAAAATTTATAAAATAGTCAACATCAAAATCAAATTAAATTTTCGCAAAATAATTAAATGACCGAGCTGCTACAATGTTGCGTGCAAAGTGCAGGTTTTATTTTAATTTCGAAATTTTTTTAAATGAAGAAATGAAAATTGACCGAGTTGCCGGAATGTTGCGAGCAAAGTGCGAATTTTATTTTGACTTTGAAATCGACCGAGCTGCCGGGATGTTGCGAGCAAACTGCAGATTTTATTTTAATTTCGAAATTTTTATAAACACAAAAATCGACCGAGCTGCTACAATGTTGCGCGCAAAGTGCAGGTTTTATTTTGACTTTGATGTCGATCGAGTTGCTACAATGTTGCGCGCAAAGTGCAGATTTTATTTTGATTTCGAACACTATAACTTTTATATTGATAAAAAAAATTCTTAAAAATTAGAAAATTTTAAAAATTTAGCAAAAAAATAAAAAAGGAAATTTGGCAAAATATATTTTAAGAAGGAAGCTGACAGAATTTTTAAGAAAGAGTAATTAGCAAAAAGCATCAGGAAATGAACTGAGAAAAAAGAACAAATGATGGAAGGACTGGTAGAGATATTAAAAAAGGATAATCTGCAAAAAAATTTCAAAAAAACAAAAACTTTTCAAAAACAAAAAATAATAAAAATTTAAAATTTAAAAGTAGAACTTATCGGAAAATTTTTTTAAAATAAAAAAATTTAAAAATTTAAAAGTAAAATTTATTAGAAACTTTTTTAAATAATAAAAATTTAAAATTTAAAAGTAAAATTTGTCAGAAAATTTTTTTAAAATAAAAAAATTTAAAAATTTAAAAGTAAAATTTATTAGAAAATTTTTTAAAAATAAAAAAATTTAAAATTTTTAAAAATAATAAAAATTTAAAATTCTCAAAGTTTTTTTTAAATTAGAAATAAAGTATTTAAAAAATTTAAAATATTTCAAAAAGACAAAAAAGTTTAAAAATTAAAAATAAAATACTTTAAAAAAGACAAAAAAGCTGTTTAAAAATTAAATATTTAAAAAAACGTGACAAAAAATTTTGAAAAAGTAAAAAGTGACAAAAAAGTTAAAAATTAGGAAACTAGAAAAAGTAAAACAATTTCAACATAAAGAAAGTCATTAAAAATTTTCCAAAAAAACAAGATTTAAAAAAATATTTTTAAAAAATTTTAAATTTAATTTAAAAATTTTAAAAAAAAATAAAACTAAAAAAAATATTTTTAAAAAATTTAGAATTTAATTTAAAAATTAAAAAAAAAACAAAATTTAAAAAAATATTTTTAAAAAATTTTAAATTTAATATAATTTTTTTCAAAAAAAAATTAAACTAAAAAAATTACAAAAAAATTTAAAATTTTCCGAAAAAAACAAAATTGACAAAAATATTAAAGAAAAATTGTTAAATTCAATTTAAAATTTTTCGAAATAAAAACTTTTAAGAATTGTGAAAAATCTGAAAAGAAAATTTTAAAAATCTGAAACAAAGAAATTTTTAAAATTAAACTAGAAACAATTTCAAAGAAAACTACAATTTGGTTTTTTAAAGAGCAAAATTATTTCCATTTGGATTAATTTATAAATTAAAAAAATTAAAATTTAAGGGTTTAATGAAGGGAGTTTTCAGATTCCATGTCTGACATGAGTAATATTTTTCAATTATTTTTGAAATTAATATTTCGTATTTTGAAATTTAAAAATCAAAATCCGAAATTAAAATTAAAAATTTTCGTGTTAAAAAAATTTAAAAATTTGATGCTTAAAAAAATTCATAATTTTCCTGTTAAAAAAATTTAAAATTTTTATGTTAAAAAATATTAAAAAATTTTATGTTTAAAAAAATTTAGAATTTTATGTTTAAAAAAATTAAAAATTTTCGTTTTAAAAAAATTAAAAACTTTTATGTTTAAAAAAATTAAAAATTTTTGTGTTAAAAAACATTTAGAATTTTTTTATTTTAAAAAGTAACTATATTTAAATCAATAATTGAAATTTGATAACTGAATTATTGAACATAAACATGGTCTACGAATTTATCCTACCACGAAAAATCCAAAGTTTGTTTTCGAACTTTTGTGAGCTTTGATAAAACGGAACTTTGGATTTTGATTTTTAATTTTTATAATACGAAACACAAAGTCGAAATGTAATTTTTCGTGTTAAGAAATTGTAGATTTTTCAGTTTTGAAAAAGTTAAACTTTATCTACCTAATTTTTTTTTATCTTTATTCGCTTTTCGAATTACATCTTAAATCGAAAAATTCAAACTTTTTTATAAAAGTTGAAAGTCAAAGTTCGAGGTCGAAATTTGGAATTTTGGTGTTAAGCCGTGACTTATGAGTCATGTTTGGATTAGAAAAATCTGGCTCTGTCTCAACTATCAATGTAAATAAAGCAGATTTTTGAAATCAAAAAAATCAATGATTTTTAACACGAAAATTCCGAATTTCAACTTCGATGATACAAAATCCAGACATTTATTCAAATAAAAACTAAAATTAAGAAAAATTAAAATTAAGTAAAATTAAGAAAAATTAAAATTAAGAAAAAATTAAAATTAAGAAAAATTTAAATTAATCATTTACGTAATCTGGGCTAAAAATTCCAAGAAATCTTCATAGTTAAAAAACTGAAAACTCGTCATAAAGGATTAGGATAAAAAATAAAAAATTCAGTTCATCAATCATTTTTTGAAAAGTTGAAATGTGTCTTCTACAGTAAGAAAGAAGCCCTAAAAAACTACGTTCTTTGAATTTCATTTTTATGCAAAAAATATTGAACATTTTTTAAGTTATTTCATAATACAGTAATATAAAAAAATAAATTTATAAATATCTACAAAAATGTAACTTTTGATTTTTAACAATTGCGAAAAGTGAAATAGATAATAATATTAATAATAATAATTATTATTATTTTTATTTTTATTCGTTATTAAGCTGAAAATTTTTTATGTAATTATTAACAATATTTAATTTCTCACGTAGAAGACAAAAATTTGATAATTGTTGTACACAAAAAACCTAACTTTTGATTTTTAACAATTGCGAAAAGTATTATTAATATGACATTAATAATAATAATTATTTTTCTTTTTATTCGTTATTGAACTGAAAATTTTTTTTGTAATAATTAACAATATTTAATTTCTCGCGTAGAAGACAAAAATTTGATAATTGTTGTACACAAAAAACCTAACTTTTGGTTTTTAACAATTGTGAAAAGTGAAATTGATAATAATATTAATAATAATAATAATTATTATTATTATTATTATTTGTATTCGTTATTAAGCTGAAAATTTTTTATGTAATAATTAACAATATTTAATTTCTCACGTAGAAGACGAAAATTTGATTATTATTGTACACAAAAAACCTAACTTTTGGTTTTTAACAATTGCGAAAAGTAAAATTGATAATAATATTAATAATAATAATTATTATTATTTTTATTTTTATTATTTTTATTTGTATTCGTTATTAAGCTGAAAATTTTTTATATAATAATTAACAATATTTAATTTCTCACGTAGAAGACGAAAATTTGATAATTATTGTACACAAAAAAAATGTAGCTTTTGGTTTTTAACAATTACGAATAGTATTATTAATATGACATTAATAATAAAAATAATTTGTATTTGTATTTGTCATTGGACTTAAAGTTATTTTTTGTATAATAATTAAAAATATTTAATTTCTCACGTAGAAGACAAAAAATTTGATTAATATTGTACACAAAAAACCTAACTTTTGGTTTTTAACAATTGCGAAAAGTGGTAGAAATGTAACAATTGTCACATTTTTATGAATATTTGACTTTTGTGACGAAAATAAAAAAAAAATAATAATTTACATATTTTTACTGAACCAAAAGTTACGTTTTTTGTGTAACAAAGAAATTTCACTTACTCGAAGTGGTTTTTGGAATAACTTATATCATTTTATAGTTCTTAAAATACTGATTCAGAATCCATATTTCATTTTTGCTAAACGATCGTCTGAAAAAAGATAATTTGGAAAATCTCTAAATTTAGGATTGCATTTTCTCATGTTTGTAATCGCTTTTTCGAAAAACAAATTAGATATTTTTAATCAAAGCGAAAAAATATGCTTAATTACAAAAATGAATTATTAAAATTGAATAATATAAAGTAGAAAACGAAATTGTCAAACTTCGACGGGAAAGTAAAGATATATTTTTCCATTTTTTCAAATTTCTCATATATGAAACTTAATAAATTTGTCCTGTTTTCTTTTTCTAGAAAAGTTTAATAAAAATTAAATAAAAATTCTGAATACTTATCTGATAAAATATAAAATTAGACATAACTTGTTTCAAAAAATCACTTTGAATAAAGTATTTTTTTTGTGAGTTAAAGTAGAAAATAAACATTTTCAAAACGAAATTTTCAAACCTTTTCGAAAAGGTGAAAGAATACTTTTCTATTTTTTCAAACCTTTCATATATGAAATTTAATATATTTGTTTTATTTTCTGGTTCTAGAAGAGTTTAATAAAAATTAAATAAAAATTTCGAATATTTATGTAATAAAATAAAATATAAAATATAATTTGTTTCAAAAAAATAAATAAAATTTTGAATATTTATGTAATAAAATATAAAATATAATTTGTTTCAAAAAATCGCTTCAAATAAATCCAGTTTTCTTATTAATTAAGTTGTAACCCAAAATTAAACCTAAAAAAAATAATATCTTTTAAAAATCGAAAAAAAAACTTTTATAAAAAAATAACTTTGGTTAAAGTGGCTTTTCGAAACAAACAATGGCCTATTGGATACGTAGGTGAAATTCATTGTTTATTTTCTCTGAAATTTTTCTAGTACAAAAAAAATTGGATAAATGTAAACTTTGATTTATAAAGTATTAAATTTTTATTTAAATAACCTTTCGAATTTTTCGGGCTATTTTAGACCTTTAAATCTGTTCAGAATTTAACAATAAATTTTATTCAATTTTTTCAAAAAAATAAAGATATGAGAGAATTTTAAAAAGCTCATATATGGAGTCTTAGAGTTCATATATTTCATGTTAAAGTTGATATGTAAGATCGCGAAATCTATATATGACAACTTAAACTTCGTATAATATTTCAAAATTCATATATAACATTTCGAAATTCATATATAATATCTTATAATCCATATAAAACATTTCGAAATCTATATATAATATCTTATAATCCATATAAAACATTTCGAAATTTATATATGACAACTTAAACTTCGTATAATATTTCAAAATTCATATATAACATTTCGAAATTCATATATAATATTTTAGAATCTATATAAAACATCTCAAAATCCATATAAAACATTTCGAAATTCATATATAATATCTTATAATCCATATAAAACATTTCGAAATTCATATATAACACTTTAGAATCTATATAAAACATTTCGAAATCTATATATGACAACTTAAATGTCATATAATACTTCAAAATTCATATATAATATTTTATAATCCATATACAACATTTTCGAAATCCATATATAATATCCTAGAATCTATATAAAACATCTCAAAATTCATATAAAACATTTCAGAATCCTTATATAATATCTTATAATACATATATGACAAATCACCGATTATATACGACATTGTAGAGTTCATATATGAGGTTTTGAAATCTATATATGATCTATCAAAGTCCATATACGACATTTTCAACTACATTCTAAATAAACTTGTAAAACTACTTTTAGTTTATTTCGTCATTTGCATATCTACTCAAAATCCAATATTAATTTTTATTAAAAATTTTGAAAACGAAAATGATAATAAAAAAATCGCGCGTGACGTAGTAATTTTCGAAAATTACTTAAAATTCATTTTGTAGGTTGTCAGATGCTCATTCAAATTCCATTATTTTTACTATGATTTCTAAAAAGAAAAAATTGAATAATTCCAAACATTCGTGTTTGACGTAATGATTTTTAATTTCAGTAATTTTTAAAATTAATTATTATTCAATTTGTAATTTGTCAGATGAACATCCATAATACAGCAATTTCAACAATTTCAAAAATTTAAAAAAACAAAATTCAAAAGACTCACGTGACGTATGAAGTTTTCTAAGAAGTATTTTGAAACAACTTACGATTCAATTTGTACCTTATTAGACATCCATTCAAACTATTGTGCATTTTTTAATAAAAGTTCTTTGAAAAAGAAAGAAAATAAGAAATTCCATTCATTACGTATTTTAATCAAAATAATTTTAAATAAATTATTATACAATTTATCAAATGCATATATATTTATATGTATATATTTTATATATACCTATGTACACATATACACATATATTTATATACTTATGTACACATATACACATATACACATATATTTATATACTTATGTACACATATACATATATATATTTATATACCTATATACATATATATTTACATACCTATATACCTATATACCTATATATCTATATATTTTATATATATACATGTACGCATATACACATATATATACCTATATATACCTATATACCTATATACCTATATACCTATATACCTATATACCTATATACCTATATACCTATATACCTATATACCTATATACCTATATACCTATATACCTATATACCTATATACTTATATACTTATATACCTATATCCATATATCTGTTGGGACGGAGAAATAAACTAAAGAGGACTTGAAGTGATAGTCTAAATATCAGGGATCGTGGAATACTGTATGTTATAAGTGAAATTTTTGGTTGTACTTTGTAGCGGAATATATATTAATTGTATCTATGTCCTACTCTCCTAGTAGAGATTATTTTGATATTTTTGTTTTCTATCTTAACAATTACTATTTAAATAGACAGCTTTAACAAAAAATAGATAAATAGTGGTTGAAAATGAACACTATCTTTGATTTTCATTGGAGCTTTTGGGATTTCTATTAAGACGGAAACTAAACTAGAAAAAAAGGATCTGAAGCGACAGTCTGAATGTCAGAGAGTGTGGCGTACTGTAGGACATGGGCAAGCCTATCAGTTGTCTTGTGTGGAGGTTATATAAATTGTCATCTGTCATATTGTTCTAGTCGAAAATATCAGACTACTTCTGTTTTTCTATCTTAACATGAATTTTAAAAATTATCTAGTTTCGGACAAACAACAAAATCGGATTACGGATTCTGAACACACTCTTCGAGAGCTTCAAGAAGACATATATCTCATCTCAGAGACATTTCACTTGAAATTACTCATTTTTGAACAAGTATGAATTATAAATAAAGTCAACATTGTTCATTAATGAATTTTTTCATTAAATTGAACCACAAAAAATGTATTATTTCAGACTAAATTAACATTAATTTCCAAATTTATTTAAAATTAAATTATTTTTAATTTATTTTAAAATAAAAATTTCCAAATTTATTTTAAATTAAATTATTTTAAGTCTATGTTGTTTTATAAGACTACAAAAATATTCAGAGGATTCTGAAGTCATGGTAATCAAAAAATGGAAATTCTCTCAACACGAAAATTCTGAGTTTTCCAGTTAAGATCAAAAAGCAAATTTTTGAATTTATATAATTTAAAAAGTTTTAAATTATATCTTTGTAATTAAAAATTCTAAAAACCCCAAAATTCCCTCAACACAAAAATTCCGAATTTTCCAGTTAGGACCAAAATTAAAATTTCAATGTAATTTAAAAAGACTAAAATTATATCTTTGTAATTAAAAATTCTAAAAACCCCAAAATTCCCTCAACACAAAAATTCCGAATTTTCCGGTTAGGACCAAAACTGAAATTTCAATGTAATTTAAAAAAACTAAAATTATATCTTTGTAATTAAAAATCCTAAAAACTCCAAAATTCCCTCAACACGAAAATTCCAAATTTTCCGGTTAGGACCAAAATTAAAATTTTGTGTCTGCAGTTTGGAGCGTTCGAAAACCACTAACAGGATTATAAAATGCCAGTGTTTGATGACGTTTTGAAACTTTATCCACGAACCGTAAACAACCAATTTTCCAGAAACAGTTGTTTTATTTATGTTTTTAAATTTCCATAAAATGCAATAATTTCCAACAACAAAAGTAAAAAAATTACAATCATTACTTGACATCTGGCTGTGTTTCCATAGAAACGGTAGATCCCCAAATCCCAAGTAGCCAGTCTGTCCCAGTTTTCACGAGGCAAAACTGGCAATTTATTACTTTTCAAAATGGTCAATAAAGTATTTCTATTTTTCTAAATAAATATATTTTATTTTTCTAAATAAATATATTTTAATTTTTTGAATAAATATATTTTACTTTTTTCTAAATAAATATATTTTATTTTTTGAATAAATATATTTTACTTTTTTGAATATTTTTATTTTTTTTGAATATTTTTATTTTTTTGAATATTTAGTAGATCGTCATGGATTCAAGACATCCTTTGGATAGTGGAAGGAATATCCAGCCGGGATCGGGAAGGATCAATCAGATGTCTCTGGAGGACAAATTCAGAAGAGATACTTTTAAAATGGCGTATTTTACAGAAGTCGGAGAAATTTCGAGATCGATAGACATCTCCGAATTTCACGATCTCGTGGTTTGTGCCGGAGTGGACATAGACGAAACTTCTGTCAAAGAAGCCTGGCCCAAGGATAAAGGTAATCCTTTTAATTAATTCCTAATTCCATTGTTCAATTTACAGAGGAAATAACAATGGATGAAGCTTATCACTTATTCACGAGGCTCCCAAATTTGGAATTCAAAGTAAAACACACTTTGGAAACGATCGAACAAGAAGAAAAAAATATTCCTTATGATTACTTAATAGAATACATCAAAGTCAGTTAAAAATTAAAAATTCTCAAAAATATTTAAATTAAAAATTTTCTAAAAAATAAAAAAATTTAAATTCTCAAAAATATTTAAATTAAAAATTTTCTAAAAAATAAAAATATTTAAATTTAAAATTTTCTAAAAAATTTAAGAATTGAAATTCTTAAAAATATTTAAATTTAAAGTTTTCTAAAAAATTTGAAAATTTTTAAAATCATTTAAATTTTTGTAAATTCTGTGGGAATTTTCAGAATCACATGGGAACTTTGGAAATCTCATAGAATTTTCTAGAGTTTACTGGAAGATTCTGGGACTTTAGAAAACGTTCTGATGTTTTGAGAATCTTGTGAATATTTTTGAATTTTCATAGATTCTTAGAATTTTATAGAAAATTTTGGAATTTTGCAGAATTTTATGCAAATTTTTGGAGTTTTTCGAAATTAGTAGAAATTGTAAAATTTACAGACTATAATAGAAGATTCTGAAGCCCTTCAGAACTTCATAGAAATTTCAAAATTTTATAAAATTTCGGAAAATTTTTGAATTTTACAGAATTTTGAAGGTTTTAGAATCTTAAAAAACCAAAAATTTCATAGAATTTTGCAAATTTTTAGAATTTTTAAAAAATTTTAGAATTTTAAAAAATTTTGTTAAAAATTTTAGAATTTTAAAAAACCAAAAATTTCATAGAATTTTGCAAATTTTCAGAATTTTAAAAAATTTTGTTAAAAATTTTAGAATTTTAAAACTTTGTTGAAATTTCTAAAATCTCTAAAAATTTATAAATTTCCTAGAATCTTAAAAAACTTTTGTGACTATCTGAAACTTTGAATTTTAGAAATCTTGAAAGATTCTAGAAATTCCACTCAAGACAATTTTTCAAAATGTTTATTTTTGAATTTTTGCAATCTTTTAACTTTTCAGAAAAAACACGAAAATCAGAATCCTGAGAAAGAAATGAAACTGATCCAGATGCTTCAAACATGGAAGGAAGAGAAAGTCACTCCTCAGCAGGTCGGTGGAGGTCGAGTAAGGTCAAGTGAGGTCAAGAGGAAAGTTTTTAGGCCTTGGCGAAGTTCATCGAAACCAAAGCTGCCTTGAGAGATATCAACAAATCCCTCAGCGATAGAGCTAGACAACAATTCACTGCCAGAAGCAGTGGAGAACCGACTGCAGATCGTCTCAACGAGAACGTTACAGTAATCACGAAAGACGAATCTCCCAAAAACGAAAAACCTGATCTCCAAATTCCCGAATCACCTCAAGAAAACAAAAGAGGTGCAATTTAAAGTGATTAATTTTCCTTTCAAAATAATGAGAAAAATTTTTTTATTTTTCGACGACGAAGTTAGTTAACAATTCTCTCCACACCAATAACTAACCTTATTGAAGACCGAATGGAACCTCATTCATGGGAGTACCATTATTTAAAATTTAATTTGGAAAATAAAAACAAAAAATCAAAGAAAAAAGTACTGGTTCCACCACGAATGACGTTTAAAAAGTCATTCATTATATTTGTAGTCGAAAAAAGTCAAACATCATTCGTGACGAGACCATCATTTGAGATTTTTTCAAAGAATAAAAAAATTATGAAATTGATAAGTACTGGTCCCGCCACGAATAATTCTTAAAAGATTTTTTAACAATATCTATAAAAAAAAATAAAACATTCGTGGCGGGACTATGACTTGGAATTTTTTCAAAGAATAAAAACAAAAATCGTCGAATCGACAAGTACTGGTCCCGTCACGAATAATTCTTAAAAGATTTTTTAACAATATCTATAAAAAAATAAAACATCATTCGTGACGGGACTATGACTTGAAATTTTTTCTCTGAAATGGTATAAAAAATTCCAGAATAAAAAACTATTTTTCTCACGACGAAAAATAATTAATTCACTTTTCGACTTTGCACTCGATTGTTGATTTTTTTAAAAGTAAAATTTTCAGTTATTCCTGTCCTTGACGTTGAGATGTCAGATTCTGGAGACTACTCTTCGGTTTTCGTCGACGATCACATCGGAGAGATTCATTCTGGTGGGCAATATTCCCCCGATACAGTATCCCTCGCTCAACGGCCGCTTTCAGATCGCCCGATCGAAGATGAACCGTCTTCTGAAGCCCCTGTTCATATGTTTAAGGTAGAATTATTTGCTTTTAATTAAAATATACTAAATTGAAGAGAATAAATGATTTTAGATAATTAGGAAATCGTTGACAATGCAGAAGAAAGATGGAATTAACTCGTCCATCGGCCACACATTCACCTTGAGCGAAGTCAGGAGTATCCAGATTGAAGTCAGAATCAACGACAAAAGTGAGTTTTCTTATATTATTACAAGTAATCGCAATTCTGAAGAAGGTCCTAGAATCCAGTAGGTTTTGAGATGTTTTAAAAATTGGAAATTTTAGAATATTTCTGAAATCAAATAGGAAATTTCGGAATTTTTTTAGAATCTTGAAGAAGTTTCTGAAATTTTCTAAAAATCAATAAAAATTCTAAGATTTTATAGAAATTTCCGAAGTCTTCTGAAATCCAATTGAATTTTCTAGAATCTTCCAAAATCTAGTCATATATTTTTGAAAACTCTGGATATTTTATTAAAGCTTCTGAAATCTTTTAGAACAATCTAGAATCCTGTGAAAAATTTTGAAATTTTCTAGAACGTTTTATAATTTAAAAAAAAATCTCAAAATTTCCTAAATTTTCCAGAATTTTTCTGGATCTAATTTTCTGAAATTTCATGTTGAGAAAATCTCATAGTTATTTGTTTCTGGATTTTCGTATTTATGAAATTAATTATTTCCAGTTGATCCGGATCTGAATCGGTTCGAAAATGCCCTCTACGGTGTTCTTCAACGAAAAGACGGCCAGTTGATCGTTCTTACGACGAAGAAAAACGGAAAAAAAATATCCACTGAAAAATGTACTTTGTTTCCAGGAAGTTACGTTTTTTACGTTAATTTTTGTCGAAAACAACCAAAAAGAACGAAAAAACCATTTGATCTCATGGTCGACAAAGCCACGGGGAAACTGTCTCCGAAGTACAGGGTTTGTGTGATGAACATTTTTGACATGTTCGATTTCAACGACGACCAAGTTTTGGATCATTCTGAATTCACGTTGTACAACCTTCTGAACGGAAGTGGAGCTCTTCCGGACGACCAATGGGAAGCTTTGTTGGAAACCTTCGACCACAGGGACGACGGCTTGACGATGAAGGCCTTCGTGGACATGCATCAATTCGAGTTGGACAGTTACGAAGACAAATCGGATTTGAAAGACATGTGGTTGTCCTTGGAAGAATTAGGTTTCGACGAACATTTTCAACTTGCCGAATCTTGTCCGATTTTTATTGAATACAATTCCACGGATGAAGAAATAACCTTAGACAAATACGACACTGACTACTGGGAAACCACGAACAAAAAAGACCTCGTCGAATACTACTGGAAGAACGGAGAACAGATACCGTACATGAAGGACTTTGAACTCCGGCTCTGGACTTGCGATTACTACGGTATCCTCGTCGCTGGTCCTACAGTAAGCTAATTTCATAGATTTTCATAATTAAAAAAGATAATTACTCTCGAGGAGTCACTGTAATCCTATGATTTCTACACACAAAAAAGGACAAATTAAAACGACTCTAATGTAACAGATGCATGATATTCAATGTACCGGTAGATTGAATACAATCCACTGGTATCATCCTTAATATATCGATACTTTGAATACAATGCACTGATATTACACTCAATCTATCGATAGATAGGATATAATGTATCCAATACATCAGAAGTGTTTTAATATATCGATATATTGAACACAGTGAACTGATATCAGCTTAATATATCAGTACATTGGATATAATGTATCCAATACATCAGAACTGTTTCAATGTATCAGATATATTATATGCAATGCACCGATATCAGCTTAATATATCAGTACATTGGATATAATGTATCCAATATATTAGAACAGTTTCAATCTATCAGATATATTATATATAATACACCGATATCATACTTAATATATCGATAAATTATATACAATGCACCGGTACCAACTTAATATATCAGTACATTGGATATACTTCATTTGATACATCATAGTTCTTTCAATGTATCAGACACATTATATGCAATGCGCCGATATCAACTTCATGTATCGATACTTTGAATAAAATGCACTGATATTACACTCAGTCTATCGATGCATTGAATATAATGTATCTGACACATCAGAACTGTTTCAATGTATCAGATACATTATATACCATATACTCATTTTCATATGTAGGATTTTTAGTAATAATTTAGCATACAATAATTAACTTTAGAAAATAGAAGGGTTTGTATCATCATGTGACTCTGATCTACAAGTTCTCAGATCCATATAAACAGGATATTTCTAATAAGTTAATTATGAACTTCTATAAGATTACGAAATACCCATTAAGAAATTACTGTAGCTTCTAAAAAGTTTTTAATTTCGTTTCGGGATAATTTCGTAAAAATTTTAAACTTTGTAATTTTTCAGTCGGAACCTACGAGATATCACTTGAGATTGGACGGATCGAAGAACGTAAATCTGGATGTGGACAAATCCATGATTATCGACAAAACAGTATTTTCGAACACTTATGAAATCCTCGTCGTCGGGATAGCTGTGGACATGTCTCACGACTGGTTCATCTCTGTCAGAAGAGCAACCAGGGTCAGCGTGACCAGCCAAGTGACCATACCCCCGAGTTCGCGAACGGAACCCTAATGTACTTCATATCAATTTGACAATCATAATCGAAAAGTTTCATAAAGTTGTAATTTCTTCGAGAAATTAAAGTTTTCAAAAAATTTCAATTATATTTAAAAGTAAAAATCAATTTTTAAAGAAATATTCGAACTTTCTAAAATAGCCGTTTTAGATATTGATTATTCAACTTTTATTCGATTTTGGAATTTTTCACAACTCTCTCAAAAACTTCAGAAATAAAATTTTAAAATATCTTATTGAATTCAGAGAAATTCTATGAGATTCCAGAAATTTCTACGATGTCATAAATCCATCTTTGATATCATTCTAGATTCTATAAAATTTCAGAAGCCTTCATGAAACTCTCAAAAAAGCTTCAAAATATCTTATTGAATTCAAAGAAATTCTATGAAATTCCAGAAGTTTCTACAATATTGTAAATCATCTTTGATATCACTCTGAATTCTATAAAGCTTCAGAACCCATCATGACATTCTAAAAAATTCCACATTTTTCTACTGACTTCAGGAAAGCTAAATGAGATTCTAGAAGTTTCTCCATAATTTCAGAGGATTCCAGAAGCTTCGATGGGATTCTAGAAAATTCTGGAAACTTTCGAAGCAATTTTCAAAGTTTCGGAATTGTCCACGAGATCCTGAAAACGTCTTTGAAAGTGTTGAATATCTCACGACATTTCAGTCAAATCTAAAAATTCCTATAAAATTTTAAAAATTAATAATTTTATAAAGTTTCGAAAATTTCCATTTAATTTAAAAAATTTTTAAATTTTCAAAGTTCTCACTAGACTTTAAACGTTTCTATAAGATTCAAAAATTCCAAATAGTAATCTAGAAAGTTCCAGAAGCTTCTATTAAATTCTGGAAGATCCTAAAAAATTTTTTAAATTCTGCAATTTTCCATAATTTTTTGTTCTATTTTAGAACCTTCTTATACAGCTCTAAGCATTCTCAAACCCAAACAATTCCGAAACGTAGAATTTCCAAATTCCGAAAATTTTTATATAAAATTTAATTTTAATATGATATATGGAAATTTAAAATAAAAATTTCTGCGAATTTTTGCTGTTTTGTGTCGTGCTGCCAACGCGCGAAAATCAAAGTTGTTTTTGGATTTCCTTTGTTGCCACGTAATTTTTGTTTTTCTTTTTTGTTCATATATCGAATTTTTCTAAATCGCATATTTCAGGTTCAGAAATGTCTTCGTTAGCTGATTTCGTCAATGAACAACGATCAAGGAGTTCTGGTGTTTTTTCTGGAATTAGAGAATCCGTCAGTGTCGGCGATTTTCGATCAAAAATGAGCAATTCCATCAGTTCTCTTTTCTCAAAAGGCGATGCAGATGATCAGGAATTGCTTACAGATTCTGGAAGTACTACTGGACAACTTCCGTCAAATAAAAATAGGTAAGCAAGAATATTTTGAGATTTCAATAAAAAAAACAACTTTTCTCGGTCTTGATTTTCGTTTTTAGGATATTTGCTGGTGTTTTCATATATGATTTTTAACTCTCGAAGACAGACAAAGGGTTCTGTACCCTATATAACCCTAGTTCAGAGATCTGATCAAAATAATTCGAAAACATCGATTACGAAATCCCCATCGCGCAAAACTGAAATTTCTCTTTGTTACTTTGAATTCCGGGTTTTAGAAATTCCTGTTGAGAAAATTCCACAAAAATGACTCTTTCTAGTTTCTATAATATGCCATCGAATATCATTCAAAACCAAACTAATTTTTAAAAATTTCTAAAAATTTTTTTGAAAACAATTTAATAAATATGCAAATTTTAAATGGGCAAAACTGATTATGAAATATAGCTAATCTAAAGTTGTTTCTTTCAGACTCGGTAGTTTTCTAAAGTTCTAGAAGTTTCTTTCAGGATAACTATAAAAGTGCTTTTTTAACTTTTACAATGCTGATTACGAAGTAGTGATAACTGAAATCTAAAGTTATTTCTTTCAGACTCGGTAGTTTTCTAAAGTTCTAGAAATTTCTACCAAGATGACTTTCAATTTTTATTAATTTTTCTTTTTAGGAGAACAGGAGGATGGTTCAGCTTTGGTGAAGATGCTCATGTTTGTGGATTATCCCGAATCCAGAGGATCGTTATGTTTTTCTTGTTAGTTGCCATGGCTGGTTTCTGTTTCGTATCCGCGATGATGTTGTTGCCGGTTTTAATCGTGTCCTCCAGGAAATTTGCAATGCTTAATACCCTTGGAAGTGTATTTTTTCTTTTCAGGTAAATTTGTTTTTTATTTTTCAATAATTGTAAATCTTCTAGTTTTACATTCCTGTGGGGTCCGTTACCGTATTTCAATTTTTTATTTTCCGAAAACCGACGGATTGTCACAGCTGCCTATGTTTTGTCCGTGTTTACAACTCTGTACACTTCAATCTGGGTAAGTCCATGGGACTTTGTAATCGAAACAAGACCAAAAACATCAATTTGCCAGTTATTTTTGTTTTTCGGTTGAGTTCTCATGTGGTCAAATGCGTGAATTTCTGAAAATTGCTTAATTTATTCATCGAGATAATCAAAATTGGTAACCGACAAGACATTAAAAAACAATTATATATTTTTGATGCAAATTTTTCGGTGTGCAAAAATTAATGGACGAAAACAACGTTTAAAAATTGTTTTTGGACGTTTTCTGAATACCCGAAGACAAGGAACGCATGTAGATGGAATTGAATTTTGCCAAACGAACTTAGGAGCTCATCATAGTGACGAATTCTTCATAGTTGATCTAAAATTAAATTTATTTTCTGTGAATTTAATTTTTTTAAATTACAATTTAAAAGAAACATTTATTTGCGCACTTTGTTTATCAGGAAATATGCAATTTAGCATATCGTCATTTGTTTGCAAAGATTTAAAAAAGATTACGATACCTGCTAGTGGATGTGTAATGTTCCCTAGGGAAACTCGATTCAAGATTTAGGAAGGAAGACATTTATCCATGTCTGCAGCTTTAGGAAATTTTGCTCTTTTTTGCGTGACTATGTTAGAAAAAAAAGTTTAAACAACATGACTCAATGAATTTTTCAGTTTTTTTGAGCGAAGAAATCTTGAAAAATATAAATTTAAAATTATTTGGAACATTTTAGAAGGAAAAGTGATAAATTTTATTTTAAAAATCTTCGAAATTAAATTTAAAGTTGTTTTTTTGGTTTTTGGTGACTAAGCTTTTTTAAAAATATTGAACTTTGGTTTTAATTTTTTTGAGCAAAAAATGATATCATATATTTGATTAAGTTTATTTGAGTTTTTTTGAAGAACAAAGAAAGCTAGAAAGAAAAATTTTTGTTTTTTTGTTGTGCCAAAAAAGTCCAAAATGACAAATGAGATAACTAAATTTGGAATGGTTTTGTGATTTTTGTTTTTTAAATCCAAAATAACGTTTTTAAATTTTTTGTGATAATGTATTTTTTTCTGGAATGCGGTAGTAGAATTTTTGGATCAAAAAACACCAAGAAAATGTTTTTGGGGGAAGAAATTTTTTTGAAAGCTATTAGGATTAAGATCAGGAAAAAAACGTAAATGATCACGAGTTTTATGACTTTGGTTTTGAATAAGAATGATCAAAGGTGATTGGAACAATTGTCAAGTATGCCCAGAGGGAATGTTTTGGAAAATGGTTTATTTGATGGATCCCTCACGTTATCTTGAGCTATTATTCAAGTTGATAGGAGATCACGTCAACTGCCAATTTTTTAAAAGTTTTTTTTCGTCTTTGAAAAAACTTAAAATTGAACAATTGTTAAAAGTTTTAAAATAGGTTTAAAAATTATTTTTAAATAATTTTAATGGAAATTTGAAAATTCTAACCTGTCCGTCACCATCAATATCCACTTCTTGGATTATCTCATCTACTTCCTGATCCGTAAATTGTTCTCCCATATGAGTCATGAAATAACGGAATTCATCAGCTAAAAGTACACTAATTAAGAAATTAAAGGATTTAAAAATTAGAGAAAATTTTTTAAAACTTTGGAAATTATGAAAAATATTTAAAAAAATTAAAATTATAAAGAATATTTAAAAATTAAAGAAAATTGTTAAAAATATTTAAAAAATGAAATGTATAAAATTACCGGTGATGAAGCCGTTTCCGTCTCTGTCAAATACTCGGAAGGCTTCTCTGATCATTTCGGAATCATTTTCTTTATTCATTCTTCTCATCATTTGACAAAATTCAGGAAAGTCGATTGTTCCAGATCCATCGATGTCGACTTCATTGACCATATCTAATAATTCTTGCTCTGTAGGATTTTGGCCAAGTGATCTCATTGCAACCCCTAATTCCTTGGATGAAATAGATCCGTTTCCGTCCTAGAAGATAAACGTCAAAAAAATTCGGAAAAAACGGATTTTTTAATGTTGTGTGAACTTTATAATAATCACGAAAATTTCGTTTTTAATGACATTTTTTAAATTAGAGAAAAAGTAAGGATTTAATGCCGAGGGAATCCCGTCAATTTCAGATTAGACGGATTTAATGTTTAACGAAAAATGTAAATAAGGATTACGTCAAAACTAAAAATACCTTATCGAAAAGTTTAAAGGCTTCTGTATATTCTTCCATTTCTTCTGCCGATATGCCATCCAGCATATTGTCATGTTGGTTGTTTTGGGCTTTCCAACGATTAAATAACGATGTTTTTTCTTTGACATTCATTGGAGTTTTTTTATTTGGTGATGATGAAGTTGAACTTGTTTGAGAAGTACTAAAATTACGAACAATAGATGTTTGTGATGAAGCGGAAACAGATGAAGATGGAATAGAATTAGATTGATAGTGGTAGGAAGGAAGAACTGACTGCTTGACCGGAATTGGCGGCTGTTGGCGTCGAGGAGATCTAACGAGAGCGGTTGAATGGGCGGAGTGAGACTGATATGAAGGAAGATTGGTTGATGAATGAGGTGAAGTGTGGTATGGTTCAGGATAATTTCCATAATTGTAATTGTTTGATCGTGAAGGATACATTTCTAAAAAAATTTAAAATTATTTAAAAAATTAAAAAAAAACGAAAAATTATTTTAAAAAATTTCATTAAAAAAATGAAAAATTAATTTAAAAAACGAAAAATTAATTTTAAAAAATTTTTATTAAAGAAAATTTAAAATTAAAAAAAAACGAAAAATTATTTTAAAAAATCTCATTAGAAATATTTAAAATTAATTTTAAAAAATTTTTATTAAAGAAAATTTTAAAAAAACGAAAAATTATTTTAAAAAATCCCATTAAAAAATTTAAAATTAATTTTCGAAAAATTTTGGAAATTTAAATATTTAAAAAGTTTTTGAAGAAAAAATTTTTTCAATTAGAATTCAATTATTTGGTGAAAGGGAGAGCCAGGCCGTGGTTTCGAATTACTGTTTTCTAGGTGATATGAATGAAACAGATGTTGAAAATTATTGAAAATTTAATAAAAAATATTTTTTGAAAATTTAATAAATAATAATTTTTTGAAAATTTAATAAAAAATATTTTTTTGAAATTAACCAATTTTGAAATTGTTGTGACGCAAATTTTTAAAAAATAAAATAATTTTGGTTTTTTTTAAATTTCGTTTTTATATATTTTGGAAATTTGAAATAAGTATTTTTATAAAATTTTGAATTTTTAAAGCTTTTTAGAAAACTACTGTAGCCTACATAGAAATTTCGGACTTGCGTGACGATTTTTAATTTTATAAAATTTCGTAATCAATTATAAAATTAATAAATTTTTAAAGTTGTCTAAACACGAAATTTCAGAAGTACAGTAAACCGAAATTTTAATTTTAAATTGTTTTTTTAATTTTATAAAATTTCGAAATTAAAGAAAATTCTGATTTTTAAATTCGAAAAATTAAAATTGGATTTTTTTATTTTAAAAAAATTCAAAATCGTCATTTTTGAAAAAATTTAAAAACTGAAACATTTTTGAAAAATTCTTTTAGAAGCAGTTAACTAGTTGATATATGGTAGTTTCTCCAGGGATTTTAAAAAACTCAAAAATTCAGGGTTCAATGGATTTTAAAGGTTTTTGGTGGTTTTTAAAATCCCAAAAGGATCGTGAGCCCTTTTTGGGACATTGAAGATTTTCTATGAGAAGTGAAAAAAGGATTTCAGAAGGGGAGTGAAGATTTGCGCGCATTTTGCTGGATTGCCGGAGGCGGGCAGAAATGGAAGCTTGACAGCAATAGACCCCAAAGACCAAAATTTGGAATTACAGTAATTATAAAAAACCAAACAATATGATTATAGAAAAGCCAATGTCGGAAAATGGTAATTATCTTTATTTAAAAAGCATTAATTATTTTTTATATTTTTTTTATTTAAAAAAAAGAAAAAATTAAGCTTGGTTTGCCCCAGGGAAACTAAATTTCGGTTTGTAAATTTCTAAAAATGAAATTTTGCAGACTTTGATTTTTGGACTGAATCCGATTTAATTTTTTTTTTGGTTTTAAATAGTTTTTAATCAATTTTTAAATCCTTGGAAAAAAATGAAAATTGTAAAAATGCAATATTGAATTTCGTCTGCAAAAAAGCACCTTAGGGGATCAGCTGTTGGTCATTCCGTAAAGTTTGAGAAAACTGGCCACTTGAAATTTTGATTAACAAAGTGCAATTTGATAGAAAATTTTTGTTTTTACGAATTAAATATGAATTTTTAAAAATGACAAGTTTTTTAAATTAAATTTAGTCAAAAATGAATTTAAAAAATTGAGTTTAATTAAAAATTATTTTTTAAAAATCAATTTTTTCGAAAATTTAAATTTTATTAAAGATGAATTTTAAAAAATTAGTTTTTTTTAAGATTTAAATTTTCAAAAAAATTAAAAAAAGATGTTTTTTAAATTTAATTATTAAATAAATTTGAAAAAATTAAAATTTATGATTTTTTAAATTTTTTAATAAAGATTAATTTTAAATTTTATTAAATTTGAAAAATGATTTTTTTTAAGATTTAAATTTTCAAAAAAATTAAAAATTAAAAAAAAGATGTTTTTTAAATTTAATTAATAAATAAATTTGAAAAAATAAAAAATATGATTAGTTTTTTTAATAAAGATTAATTTTAAATTTTATTAAATTTGAAAAATGAGTAATTTGTAATAATTTTAATTTTTTTTGAAAATTTTTTAAAAAGTTTATTAAACCAATTCAAAAAATGACAGCTTTTAAAAAATATTGATTTTTTTAAAAAAGAAGTTAATTAAAACTACGCTATTCTTTAAATTTATCCGAATGCCAAGATTTGCTTTTAAAGCTGAAAATAGATTTAATTTTTTTATTATTTTTGAAAAAACTGAAAAAGTTTACTTTTCTGGTTTGTGCCTATGGAAAATTGAGTGTTTTTTAAAAATTGAATGACATCAATTTTTTGAGTCACTATAACTTTTTAAAGATGTTTTTCGAAAAAAACAGAAAATCTTATGTGCTTTTAAAAAGTAAAAAAAATATAGTTTTTAGGGTATTTTTAAAATAAAAATGATTTTTTTTAATTTAAAAAAGTATTTTTTTTAGAATTTTAAAATTTAAAAATAATTTTAAAAAATTTAAAAGTGTAATTTTTTAGAATTTAAAAATAATTTTAGAATTTTCTAAATTTGTAAATAATTTTTATTTAAAAATATTTAAATTTTTGATTGAGTAAATTTTTTTTCAAAAAATAAAAAATATTTTTTATTTGAAAATATTTAATTTTTTTTAAATTTGAAATTGAGTTTTAATTTTTTAAAATTTATAAATTTTATTTTATTTAAAGTTTGAAATTTTTTATTTTATTTAAAGTTTGAAATTTTTTATTTTATTTAAAGTTTGAAATTTTTTATTTTGAAATAATTTGAAGAAAAATGAAATTGACAGAACCCTATTGTTCATTCTGTGGGTGGTGAAAACATTTTTAATGCTGTTTCTGGAAAACTATTCTGTACCCTTTTTTCTAAAATTGGGAAATGGGCCGTAAAACCCATCACAAGACAATTCTTAATGGAGTGCATAAAACGAGGGATTTACTGATAATACTTTTTTCAGCTTCAAAGTACAGTATTCACAATTGTATCAGCGACATTCCAAGCTATAGCTCTTATTTGGTAAGTTGGGAAATTATTGAATTTTTAGATTACTGTAGGAATTTTGAAGTTTACAAAGTTTTCAAAATTATTAAAAAAATACATTAAAAAATTAATTTTTAAAATTTAGATTACTGTAGAAATTTTGAAGTTTACAGTTTTTAAAATTATTAAAAAAATATATTAAAAAATTAATTTTTAAATTTAAAAAATTTTCGAAATTATTAGAAAAATTGATTTTTAAGACTTTAGAATAATTAAATTGGGTTACTGTGGAAATTTTGCAGTTTTTTGAATAACTTTAAAAATATTTTTAAAACTGTTTCACAATTTTTCGAATTATTTACGGAAAACAATTTTAAAAATTTATTGAGAAATTTTGGAATGTTTTTAAAATTCTAAAAAATATTTCGAAATATGAAAATTTTTGTTGAAATAATTTTAATTTTCAATATTATGACTAGAAATTTTTAGATTTTAATAATTTTAAAATTAGAAATTAAAAAAATAAGATTTTAAATTTTTTAAGTAATATGGTTATTTTAGGTTTTTGTTTTCATATGTTCCTGGTGGTGACAGAGGTCTGAGATTTATTACTTCTTTGTTTTCTGGCTTGGTAACACGACAATCGAAACTGGTGCTGCCTATTTGACGGGTCGAATGATTATCGTCTTGACAGCAGGCAAATCCTTGTACATTGGTGTAATCCTGGATTAGAAAATGTAACTCATGACTTTAGATACTCGGTAAAAGTGACTTTATAAAGTTTAGAAAATTTAAAACAAAAATTTTCCGGATTTTTTAAATTGAAAACCAAAATCGGAATCCAAAGTTAAAACGGTAGAAACGGTCGTTCCGGGATCTTTGGAATTTTCCTCTTTTTCGTGCATGTACCAGAATCCAACAATAAGCACAACGAAGAAGATGAAAATTACGATGGATACGATGACGAAGGTCTCCATGGACGTCAGACTCCAGTTGAAGCCGGACCAGGGTTCCTGGATGTGGGATAAAGCGTCACTAGGTCGTTGTTGAGATGATTGAAAAATAATTTTTGTTTCTTGTTTTTTGTCTTCTTGTGATTC
Source organism: Halicephalobus mephisto (assembly GCA_009193035.1). Lineage (NCBI taxonomy): Eukaryota > Metazoa > Nematoda > Chromadorea > Rhabditida > Panagrolaimidae > Halicephalobus > Halicephalobus mephisto. Next base: position 135,914 of record SWDT01000223.1, on the reverse strand, counting down.
AACATGGATAAATTGAACCGGATTTGTGGAATCTTGATGAAGAAGATTGTTAGCACAATGTGGTCCTCTACAACAACATGAAGTATCGTTCATTATGAGGATTTTTTTGTAATGGACATTGACTCGTTGACAGAATGGCTTCCCTGAGGCATTCGTCAAGAAGTTTTTTGTTTTTAACGGATTATTTACTAAAACAGAAAATATCATTTTGATTTTAAAATTTTAAATTATTTAAATTTCGAAATTTATAAAAATTCTCAAAAATAAAAATCATTTAAATTTCGAAATTCTCCATCTTGCTGAAATGTTGCCTGCAAGGTGCAGGTTTTATTTTAATTTCAGTTTTAATTTTTATGAAATTAAAAAAGTTATTTTAAATTAAAATTATAAAAATAGAATTTAAAAAAATTTTAAAATTCTTCATCCTGCCCCAACGTTGCATGCAAAGTGCAGGTTTTATTTTAACTTTTATAAAATTTAATCTATTTTGATTTTTATAAATTAAAAAAGTTATTTTAGAATAAAATTATAAAAATAAAATTTAAAAAATTTTGAAATTTTCCATCCTGCCCCAACGTTGCATGCAAGGTGCAGGTTTTATCTTAACTTTTATAAAATTTAATCTATTTTGATTTTTATAAAATTAAAAAAACGACCTTTTAATAAAATGAACTTTCGAAGACGACCAAAATCGGATTCTACAGTATGCCGTCCTGATGGTAAATTTGGTCTTGTCTGGAAAAAAATTAATAAATTTAAAAAAATACTTACTTGATTATTAAAACAGATAAAAATAACTAATTTATTTTTAAAAATATTTTGAAAAATTATTTTCGAAATAAAAATTTTTTGAAATTTATAAATTTAAAAAAAATTGAAAAATGTTCTCGAAAGAAAAATTTTAATAAAAATAACCCACTTGCTTTCGAAATTGAGAGTTGTTGAATTCTTCGGAAACAAGAGTCATCGAAAAAAAGAGGACTTGAGAAAACGGCACATCTGGCAAAATTCTGGAGGCTTGATCGATTGTCGAGGAACAAGTGCAATTTTTTTCATTAAAGATTTCATTTAGGTCATTCAAAGAAGTATTAGAATCAGCAATAAATAAATTTAGTTTCAAAATTTTGGGATTACTGTAGTTCAAAATTTCATTTAGGTCATTCAAAGAAGTATTAAAATCAGCAATAAATAAATTTAGTTTCAAAATTTTGGGATTACTGTAGTTCAAAATTTCATTTAGGTCATGCAAAGAAGTATTAAAATCAGCAATAAATAAATTTAGTTTTGGAATTTTGGGATTAATGTAATTAAAAATTCTATCCAGAGATTCATTTACATAAATATTAAAATCATCAACAAATAAATTTAGTTTTGGAATTTCAGGATTACTGTAGTTCAAAATTTCATTTAGAAGGTCATTCAAAGAAGTATTAGAATCAGCAACAAATAAGTTTAGTTTTGGAATTTCAGGATTACTGTAATTAAGAATTTCATCCAGAGATTCATTTACATAAATATTAAAATTCCTAACAAATAAGTTTAGTTTAAGAATTTCAGGATTACTGTAATTAAAAATTTCATCCAGAGATTCATTCAAAAAACTATTAAAATCATCAATAAATAGGTTCACTCTCAATATCCTGGGATTACTGTAATTGGAGACTTCTTCATTTTTTATTATTTGAGAATAAACATCATCAATATTATCCTAAAATAAAATAATAATTAATATATTATTGTGTAGGACGAAATTCCAAAAAACAATTATCTTCGTTGCAATTTCCAGTCAAGACCGGAAATTCTAAAATTTTTTATAAAAGTTCAAATAACTTTTTTCAAAATATTTTCCAAAGAAAGTTTTACAACGAATTTTTAGAATTTTCCACTCAAGACCAAAAATCACACAATTATATTTTTCAATGTTTTAAATTATGTCCAAAAATATGTTTCATAAAATTTTGAATAAATTTTTTCAAAAAGAATTTTTAAAATTTTCCACTCAAGATCAAAAATTGTCTCAAAAAGAATTTTTAAAATTTTCCACTCAAGACCAAAAATTGTCTAAAAAAAAATTTTTTTAATTTTCCACTTAAGATCAAAAATTGTCTCAACGTGAATTTTTAAAATTTTCCACTCAAGACCGAAAATTGCGAAATTTTTTGAATGTTTTGAATTATATTTAAAAATAAGCTTTATATAAAAATTTCGAAATAGATTTTTTCAAAACGAATTTTTAGAATTTTCCACTCAGGACCAAAAACTACAAAATTTAATGTTTATTTAGTCCCGGAATGTCGCAAAAACATCTAATAAATTCTGAAATATTCCAGAATCTTATATGATGTTATATAATGTCATCCAAATATCATCATTAAAAAGATTTTAAATTAGGGAAGTTTTTAAAAATAATAATTATTAAAACTCACCAATTTCTTTCCAAAAACAGAATTAATCAGAAATCCATGAAAAATAAGAAAAAAGAAAAATTTAATCATTTTCGAAAATTCAAATTTGATATATGAATTTTTTTAATTTTTAAATTCAAATTTTTTAAAAATTATTTTTTTTAAATTCAAATTTTTTAAAAATTTATTTTTTTTAAATTCAAATTTTTTAAAAATTTATTTTTTTTAAATTCAAATTTTTTAAAATTATTTTTTTTTAATTCAAATTTTTTAAAAATTTATTTTTCTTTTAAATTCAAATTTTTTAAAGATTTATTTTTCTTTTAAATTCAAATTTTTTTAAAATTTATTTTTTTTAAATTCAAATTTTCTAAAAATTTATTTTTCTTTTAAATTTAAATTTTCTAAAAATTTATTTTTTTTAAATTCAAATTTTTAGTCAAAAATTGAATGAATTCATTAATTTTCGGATTTTTCTGAATAAAGCTGGATTCTCAGAACTATCGGATTACTGTCGGGGAACAGCGAAGGATCAAGTTGTTTTTATTCATCTTTATAGTTTTCTTAAATTAGAAAAATAATTAAAATAAAATTAATGAATTTCTTTCTGGCAATTTTCTGGATTTCTAAGATTTTTCAGAATCCAAGGGAAACTAAAAGTAAAAAAAATTGAAAATTCATGTTTAAACAAATTTATAAAAACATTTTTTTTATTTTTAAAAATACAATTTTAAAATTTTTTAATTTTCTGAAGCATTTTAGAATTTCTCGTATTTTCTAGAATAAAGTGGAAATTTTTTAAATTATAAAAAATTAAAAATTTCTTGTTTTTGAAAATTTCAGAAAAATCAAAAAAAGTTTTATTTTAGAAAAATCAAAGAAATTTTTATTTTTAGAAAATTTCAGAAAAATCAAAATTTAAGAAACTCATTAAAAATGGATTGATTTGTGATCGGAAAATTTTGATTTAATTGATTGTGAAAGACAAATGCGAAAATTATTTTCATTGATTTTTTAAATTTGTCTTCAAACCAGGTCAGTTGATGAATTTTTGATTTTTATGGAAACCTTTATTGAAAAAACTACTTCTGGAAATCCTGATTTCGATTTGAAACTTTCTTCCGTTGATTTTTCGGATGAAATAAATCCAAAAAACCGTCTTGATGGAAGTAGTTTTACTGTAGGGTGGTTGTTGGAGTCCTTGAGGAACAATGATCAAGAATTCCAAAAACTTCATGGATTCAGAAAAGTTAAAAAAGTAAGTTTTTTTTGAATTTTATTTTTTATCAAAGTTTATAAAGTTGTGGACATGAGAGTCGAAAAAAAAAAGTTGCACGCAAGCTGCAAATTGGACTTTGGTATTTATTTTTTATTTATGGTTTTAATTATAGTTTTGATTTTAATCTTAATTTTAATTTTGAATATAATTTTGACTTTTATTGTGACTTTAATTTTAATTCTAATTTTGGTTTTGATCTTAATTTTTACTTTAATTTTAATTCTAATTTCGGTTTAAATTTTGATCTTATTTATGATTTTAATTTTAATTTCGATTTTGATCTTAATTTTTACTTTGATTTTAATTTTAATTTCAATTTTGACTTTAACTCTGACTTTAATTTAAATTTAAATTTTTACTTTAATTTTGATTTAAATTTAAATTTAAATTTTTACTTTAATTTTAATTTTAATTTAAACTTTAACTCTGATTTCTTTTTAGGTCGAATCAAAAAATATCAGCAGTGGAAAAGGATGGGTTTCCAGAGTGATCAGATGCAGAATCTTCTTCTCAGATTCCGTCGATGAAAATGATTATTATTCTACTGTAATGAAAATCCCAGGAATAGACGCCATCAAAGACAGTGATAAAAAAATTAAAAATCGCGATACTGAAGTATGTTTTTTTAAATTACTGTAATTTTAAAATTTAATTTTTTAGGAAAATAAAACAATTTTGAAATTTTCTAAAATTCATCATTTTGAATGTCTTTTTTACAGTACACTCGGTCCGAAGCTGGACATACCTCTTCCGAAAATCCACAAAACTCATCCTTGGATCCCGTTCGAAAAAGAAGGATGTCTTCACATGGAAGATCTTTCTCAAAAAAGCAAAAATTTCGGATTTTTCGACTGCATCAACATGGATAAAATAAAAGAAATTATTAAACATTTGGCTCATTTTCACAAGCAAATCCTCACGATGAATCCGGAAATTTGGAAAGGAAAATTCAAAAAAAACAGAAACGGATTCGACGTTATTCCGAAAATTTTCCTGGATGGATTGGAGAAATTCAAAGAATTGGCCAAATTCGATCGAGAAATCGTCCATTTACTCGAAAAATACAAAAAAATCGGGACAAATGAAGAATTTTTAGATTTTGCAGAAAACAAAAGTTTCGAAGAAATCGGAATTCCACCACTTTTAGTCCATGGAGATCTGTGGTCGTCAAATATTATGTTTCAAGTAAGAATTATAAATTATTATAAAAATTAAAAATGAATATTTTCACGGAATTTTTTCGATACGAATTTTTAGAAATTGATGAAAATTAAATCGATATATTTGATAGTTTTTGTTTTTTTTTTTTTGAGTTTTTTTGTGACAATATTTCTTTTTAATTTTTAAAACAGTATTATTTTGAGTTTTCAGACACAAAACAGAATACTTGGTATACAATGTATACATATATTAAAACGGCTCTAATATATCAGATGAATTATATTTAATGTATCGATGGATTAAGTTGATATCGATATATTGTATATAATGTATCTGGTACATAAAGTTAAAAACAGTTCATTGTATTCAATATATCAGATATATTGAAACAGTTGTGATATCTCAGATATATTATAACGATTCTGATGTATCGGGTACATTATATCGAATGCACTGATAAATTAAGTTGATATCGGTCCATTGTGTTCAAGGTATCGATGCATTATAACGGTTCTGGTGTACCGGGTACATTATATCCAATGTACTGATATATTAAGCTGATATCGATGCATTGTATTCAATGTACCAACATATTATAACGGTTCTAATATATTGAATGCAGCATATCCAATGTACTGATATATTAAGCTGATATCGGTGCATTGTATAAAATGTATCTGATACATTGAAACGGTTCTGATGTACCGGGTACATTATATTCAATGCATCGGTATATCAAGTACACTATAATGCACCCTTTTTATGTGTAGATATCCTAGAAATCATAGCTAATATTACAGTAACTCTCCGAAGACGAGTTTCTCTACTAGTGTTTCGATTTACTAATTTAACTCTGCTTTTTAGATTAAAGAAGATAATACAGTAGGAAACAACATAACCGCTTTTCTCGATTGGCAGATGGTCCACGAAGGTTCCATCATGGAAGACGTCTCCAGAATGCTGGTTCATTGTTGCGACGGCGAAATCAGAAGACAAGCTGAGTCTTTTATTTTCGAATACTATTACGGTATATTGAAGGAAGACTTGGCGAATGACAACGTAGAAATACCGTTCACATTGGAACAAGTTAAGAAATCTTACGAAATCATGTTCATCACCCAGTTGATCCATCCGGCCTTCATGGTCATTATTCTTGAAGCCAATATGGACAATTCTGACGAGGAACAAAAAAAACAAAATTTAAAATTAATCGAAAAGGGAATTCTGAAGGCCCTCCAAACCCTACAGGACGTGGATTTACTTTTATCGAAGAAGTACAAATATCTTTTTGAAAAATACGGTAGTTAACAAAGTAGAAAAATTTTTGTACTTTACTATTTTACTATTTTTGGATACATTATGTTCGGCAAAAAATAAATTTGCAACAAATTTATGATAAAAGTTACTTTTTTGAACATAAAAATTATTTTTTTAATCCCATGAAAAATTAATTTTTCTCAAAATCGATGTTTGTAAAAAATATTTTCTAAATTAAATATTTCTAAAAGCAATTTTTTCTAACATAAAGGTGTACAAGTAAATTTTTCTTAAATTATCGTTACATAAAAATTAATTTTGTAATTTAAAAATGTGTAAAAAAATTATTTTTTTTATAAAAAATTATATAAAATTAATTTTTCTCAAAATCGATGTTTTTTGAAAAGATAATTTTTAAATAAAAAATATAAAAGTTATTTCTCCAACTGTAGAATCATAAATTTTTTTCAACTTTAAAATATAAATTTATTTTTATAAAAAATTATATAAAATTTATTTTTTTCAAAATCGATGTTTTTTGAAAAGATAATTTTTAAATAAAAAATATAAAAGTTATTTCTCCTACTGTAGAATCATATAAATTTTTTTCAACTTTAAAATATAAATTTATTTTTATAAAAATTATATAAAATTAATTTTTCACATAGATGTTCCTAAAAATGATATTTTTTAAAATTTGAAATGATTAAACATAATTTTAAAAATATTGTGATGTTTGATTTTTTGAACGAAGATTTTTTTCAATCATGATTCAGTTGTTTCATAATCGATTATTTATTTTCAGAAAAATTTTAAAAATTTAAATAACTTGCACGATTATTTTTTTTAAATTTATATTTTCCAAATCGGAAATGAAGAAACTTCTGTGTCTGGTTACTGTATTCCAGGTCGTCGAAAGTTACAAAGGATGTGGAGAATCTCCGAATGTAGATCGTTACAGAAAAAAATTAAATGGAATCGATCACAATAACTTCAGAGTGAGTTGGTTACTGTAATTACTGAATACTAAAATCTTGAAGAAAATTAAAAAAATATTTTAAAATTTTTTAGAAAATTAAAAAAATATTTTAATTTTTTTTCGAAAATTTCATAGATTTTGGAATTTTCAAAAATCTTTTATAATTTTTTGAACTTTTTGGAACTAATATAAAATTTTCTAAAAAGTTGTGAAATTTCATAAATATATTTTTTTAAATTTCTATAATAATATAATTTTGAGTTTTCATGCACAAAAATAAACACATGACATACCATTATGGATATATTATATCCAATATATCGATACATTAAAACAGCTCTGATGTGTCAGATACATTGTATTCAATGCATCGTAAACAAAGCTTTCGGGACTTGTCTTTCGATCTGATTTTTTTATTCTAAGATACGAAGCTTTTATAATCTCGGAAGTGGTGGTAGTGATCATAGCTCGCATCGTTCATATCGATATATTAAATGTAATATCAATGTATTATATTCAAGAGTTGATATATCAAGTATGATATCGATATATTGTATATAATGTATCTGATACATTAAGTTAATATCAGTTCATTGTATTCAATATATCGATATATTAAGACAACTCTGATGTATGGGATACATTGTGTTCAATATATTGATATATTAAATGTAATATCAATGTATTATATTTAATATTTCGATGGATTAAGTTGATATCGATGTATTATATATGATGTATCTAATACATTAAGTTAATATCAGTTCATTATATTCAATATATCGATATATTAAGACAGCTCTGATTTATGGGATACATTGTGTTCAATATATCGATATATTAAATGTAATATCAATGTATTATATTTAATATTTCGATGTATCAAGTATGCTATCGATATATTGTATATAATGTATCTGATACATTAAGTTAATATCAATTCATTGTATTCAATATTTTGATATATTAAATGTAATATCAATGTATTGTATTCAAGGTATCGATACATTGAAACGGTTCCAATATATCGGATATATCATATTCAATGTACTGATAAATTAAGCCCATATCGATGCATTGTACTCAATGTATGGATATATCATAACAGTTCTGATTTATCAGACATATGAAGTTGATATATATATTATATTCAATATATTAATAGATTAATAGATTAAAATAGTTCTGATGTACGAGATACATTAAGTTAGTACCGATGCATTGTACTCAATGTATGGATATATTAAATACAATGTATATGATACATTAGAACCTTTTTGATGTACCCTTTTTGTATGTAGATCCTTGGCGGACACAAGGCCAGAAATGGAGATTGGCCTTGGCTTGTGTACTTGGATACCCGATGTACCGGAACCCTCATCCACCCTCGCTGGGTGTTGACTGCCCTCCATTGCCGGCCTTTCGAGTGGGATACTGTAATCGTTGGAAACACTAATTACAACAAAGGAGAACCCTACTATATCCAGAAAATCATCCCGAGTAGCAAATCTTGTTTGAAAAGCGAAAAAGACAAATGTGCAATTCAGAAGGATATCGTGCTTCTGAAGCTCTCCGAAAAAGTGAAATTTAACGAAAAAATTCACGCTATTTGTCTTTCGAAAAATCTTCCAAAAGACGAAATGACACATCACGTCGTCGTTGGATGGGGCAAAAACGCCTTCACCAACAGAGACAGAGAAGTCGCTTTCGAAGTCACAGTGCCCCTCAGGCATCAGGAATACTGTTCTCTCGAAAAAGAAGAAAAAGAACTCTGTGCCGGAGGCGTTATGAGAGGAACGACAGAAGGCGACAGTGGAGGACCCCTGATGATCCTCAAAAACGATAAATGGTATCAGCACGGAATCACGTCCAGAGGTCAAGAGGTCGAGGAAAGCGGATACAAAAGCGATATCGGGATTTACACCGACGTCACTAAATTCTGCGATTTCATCGAAAAAGGGACTCGTGGAGATGTCAAATGTGAAAATTAAACAAATTACTTTTTTTAAAAATGAAAAATGATCATGAATAAAATCTAAAATGCTAAAGTTTAAAAATAAAAATAATACTAATAAAAATCCAATTGAAAAATAATCGACGAAAATTTTAGAACTTTTAGAAACTACAGTAATCTATGTCATAATTTTGGTTTTTTATGGATATTTTATATTCGATTATGAATAATGAAAAAATCGAAATTAGATTTTTCACAAAATTGTTTTTAGAAAAATTTTAAAACTTCTAGAAACTACAGTAACCTTTCCGATTTTGTCTGACAATTTCGTCATTATATATTTTTTAATATTTAACATTTAATATATTAGAAAAATTTATTTTAGTAAATTTAGAACCTCCCAGATTAGAGTCACATGGGGTACGTGATCCTCTATCCGCCCCCTGGGGTCAGAAGTTACAGATTCAAGTACTCATGGATGTAGAGAAAGTCACAACTACCACTACAGTAACCCCTCGAACATGGACTAGTTGGAATTTTAAATAAAATTTTTATTCAATTTAAAATTTAATTCACATCGTCAAAATAAAAATCGTTACAGTAGTTCCAGATGAAAGATTCAATTTGATACATTTTCAAAGCTACAGTATTTCACTAGACCAATATCTTGTCAGAAATGTATTAACCGGAAGAGAATGAGCGCAAAGATTGTTCCATGCATTGCCTGTGGGCAATTCTAGTAACGCCAAGTTGAGTGAATTTCGTTCTGTCAAAATTAAGCAAATCAACGCCACAAATTTCCCGTTGAATAAAAGCATGTTGATATTCATCCAAATCAAGATGCTGCAGCCAAGCAACGACATCATTGATTGTCCAGGTAATTAGGTCCTTGATCCGGAAGTCGCCACAATTGGTCGTCGAAGCTAAAAACGAATATTAATTTTAAAATAAATTTAACTATAAAAATATTCAAAAATAAATTTAACTATAAAAATATTCAAAAATAAATTAAAGCATAAAAATATTCAAAAATAAATTTAAGCATAAAAATATTTAAAAATAAATTTAAGCATAAAAATATTCAAAAATAAATTTAACTATAAAAATATTCAAAAATAAATTTAACTATAAAAATTAATGTTAATTTAAACATAAATTTTATTATAAAAATGTTAATTTTAAAATTAATTTTATTATAAAAATAAACATCATTGTGAAATTAGTTCTGTGTGAAGTTTTAGAATTTACTAAATACCTCCAGAATCTGAAGTTTTAAACGCTATTTTTAAATCAGTGGATTCTAGAAAATTTTCAAAAAACATAAATTTCTAAATTTTCAGAATCCTCTACAAAATCAAGTAAAATTCTAAATTTTACTAATAACTTCACAAAATTCGGAATTTTGGAAGAACTTCTTAAAAATTTCAGAAGTTTCTATGAAATTCTTTAAAATTTCACAAATTCCAAAAACCTTCCACAAGACCCTAGAAACCTCCAGAAGTCCCTTCGAAAGTCTCAGATTTCAGAAATCCTTTATTAAATTACGTAAAATTCTGTAAAATTTCCAAAATTTCAGAATTTTCTACTTTTCAAAGTTTTCTAAAATCCCCAAAAACCTCTAGAATCTTAAAATTCAAAAAATTTCAAAAAAATAATTTTGATTTAAAATTCCAATATTTTTCAATCGCACAATTAAAAGTGCAAAAAAAGCTGTAATTGAAAAAAGCAAAGAAAAAGAAAGAAAAAGCCTTACAAAAATTTCCATTAACACAGCTGTTTGTTGTAGAATTAACAGCACTAGAAGCCGCAGATCTGTCATCATGATCGCTGTCTCCAGTACCACTATCAGGATCATCATAATCCACAGGCGGGGTCCTTATCTTAGGTTCCAAATACAGGGGCCTACCGTAGACCAAATCCCCTGAGGCAATGTCAGGAATCGTAACATTCGTCACTCCCGTTGGATTTCTTGTTTCTGATGAACTCGAAGTCGTTGAAGATATCGAAACCTAAGCGAAGAAAATAGATAGAATTAAAAATTACAGTAAAAATGTAAATTTTAAAGCTTTTTTAAAATTTGAAAAAAATTGAACAAAAGCAAAGGTCACTCTCGAAGCGAAAAATTCCAAACAAGAAATTAGAAATTACTGTAAGTGATCAAAATATGGTAAAAATTAAAAATACTTACATTATCGTGATTTATCGGTTTCAAAGCGATTTTTCGTTGTTGAACAGTTCCGTAAGTGTCCTCGAGTTGTTGACTGATAAGAGTGACTCTGTGGCCTTCTGGAGGATCGGGGATTCTGATCGTCGTACTACTTGCATTACTTCCGTTAGGAGTGGCTACTCCATTGCCCGAGGGCTCATCGCCACATTCACTCGGTTCCAGAGAAGTTCGCGACGATGTGTACCTAAAAATATAAATTAATTTTAATTAAAAAGTATTTAAAAAATAAAAATAAATTAATTTCAATTAAAGAAATATTTAGAAAATAAAAATAAAAATAAATTAATTTTAATTAAAAAATAAAATTAAAAATTTTTATAAAGTTATCCTTGACAAATTTTCATAACTTTCTAAAAATTTTATAAAATTCTAGAAAGATTCAAAAAACTTTAAGATTTTAGGAAATTCATAAATTCAAAGATTTTAGAGAATTTTAAAATTCAAAGATTTTAGGAAATTCAAAAATTCAAAGATTTTAGAAAATTTTAAAATTCAGAAACTTTTTAAAATTTAATTTAATACAAAACGTACCCGCTGTCTTTTTTATTCGCAAAACCTCCGGGGGGCGAATGTTGAGGAACTTTGCCGTTTGTTTTGACAGGAGATTGGACATTTTCTCGAACAGATTCTCTAAGACTCAATCCACCGTATCGACCAACAGTTGTAGTTCCTTCTTCTTTAATTTTTTCATTTAAATTATTTTGTTTAGAACAATCATCTTCTTCAATACAAACTTTCGATCTTCTTTTAGCTAGGGCATTTCTTAAATCTGCATCAAAATCTAAGGATTTTTTCGGACCATTATTTTGAACACCTAATTTCGTCATCGTCCCAGCTTTAACAACATTATTATTGTTGTTTATTGTCTGATTAACCGGCTTCAATTTCACTGCCGTCAAAGCTTCTGCCGATATTCCTCTACAATCACCTCCATTTTTCGTTTCAGGAGTAGATTTCTCAATTTTTTCAATTCCACCTGACTTCAAAAAACTCGGAGGAGGCGGAGGAGGAGGTGGTGGTGGTGGGGGTACTTTTGCAGGACCCTTAGAACCTCCATTACCCATCACCGGAGGAGGTGGTGGAGGTGGAGGGGGTGCTTGAACACTTCCATAATTACTTTCTTTAACTTTCGCAGTTCCATAAATTTCCGGAGGGGGTGGTGGTGGAGGTGTCTTAGGCCTTAAAGCAGATCTAAAAGGTCTTGAATAATCTGCATTAATCGAATCAATGCTTGGTTTTCTTTGATGTCCATTTTGATTTTGAAGATCCGGAGAACTATTAAAACTTTTTAATTGTGGAGATCCAGGATAATAATTATCGATCTCTGCAGAAGTTCTATGAAGTCCCTGGATTGAAGGAGATTGAATCGATGGCGATGGCATACCCCTTTGTTTTCTTCTTTTCATATCCGCTACAGAAGTGTATTTCTTTGGACCTGCCGGAGAATCCTAAAATCATTAAAATTTAAAATTGTTCAATAAAATTTCAAAAAATCATCTTGAAAAGAAATTTTATAATTTTCCACTCAAGACCAAAAATATAAAATTTTAAATTTATGATTCCAGAAAATTCCAAATCGTTTTATTTTAAAAATTAAGAACATTTTCCGTAAAATATTAAAATTTCGTCTTAACAAAAACTTTCCAACCAAGACCAAAAATTGTCTCAACAAGAAATTTTAAAAATTTTCAATCAAAAATTTTACATTTTAACATTTTATAAATTTCCAAATTTTATTTTTTTAATTTAAATTTTTTTAAATTTCTAAATTATTTCAACAAAAATTTCAAAACTTTCCAACCAAGACCAAAAATTACGAAATTTTACATTTTATAAATTTCCAAATTTTTTTAAAAATCTTTAAAAATTCCCAAAATATTTTTCCAATTTAGTATTCACTTTTATCAAAAAAATATTTGCAAAAATTTTAAATCTTTTTGTTGAATTTTTCCATAAAACAAATTTCTACTCATTTTTAAGCATTTTTTTCGCAAAATAACAATTTCCTCATTATACACTTCATCCTGAAAATTTTCCTTCTGCCGGTCAGCGGCGGACATTTTTATCGTTCAAGTGGTTCTTCAAAAATAAGCCTGTCCGTTCACACAAAAACCAGTCTAACAAATTTTGTTTGATCTCTTAGTGGAACATTTGCAATTAAGTTAAAAAAAAATAAAAATCATTATTTGAATAAAATTTAATTTTTTAAATATAATTCAAAATCAAACCTGTTCATACGGTATTGGTTGAAATTGACAAGTTGAACTTGTTCCTTGTCTCACCATCAAATGCTCCAGTTCTGCAGCCGAGATCCTTCTTGCTGCTGATGGACGGGATTTCACTGAAGCACAACGGATATCGTTGGAATTATTACAATGATTAAGAGCTTCCATCGACTTAGAACAAGTCTGACGAGCTCCTGGTTCCAAATAGTTGTAATTCGAGGAAGAAGAAGAATCATCCACTGTAAAAAGGAAAGAAAGGAATTGGGTAAATAGAAAATTACAGTATAATTTATAATTTTAAATCAAAAAACATAAATTTTTTTAATTTTAAAATTTTAAAAATATTTTAAATTTCGAAAAATACTGTAAAAATGTCGCAAATTTACAGTATACTAAAACAAATTATAATTGATAATTTTAAAATTATGAATTATACTGTATTTATGTCGTTACAGTATGATTCGTAATTTTGGAACTATTGTAATTTAAAATTTTAAACATTAAATTACATTTTTCTGCAAAAATTTCATTAATCTACAGTATTCAATATTACTGTAAAATGAAATAGTTCAAAAATTACAAATCATACTGTAAAAAATTTAAGAAAAATCCCATGTTATTTGTTAAAATTGAAAAAAGTTAAACTATTTAAAACTAAAAATTATTCAAAAACATTAAAATTTAAATTTTCTTCAATTGAAAAAATATTCAAATTCAAATTTCTAAATTAAAAATTATTAAAAATCAATTTTTTTCAATTTTAAAAATTTAAATTTTAACTTTTTTGTTAAAAATTAGATTTTTTTGAATTGAAAAATTATTAAAAATCAATTTTTTTCAATTTTAAAAATTTAAATTTTAACTTTTTTGTTAAAATTGAAAAAAAAATGTTAAAAATAAAATTTAAAAAAATAAAACTTACTCGAAAATCCCATTGCATGTTGCATTGGACCCGCTCTGGCGTAACTGAGACTAGTGCTGGGGTGTCTCTGGGGTGGCATAGGTGGCAGAGCGTTTCTCGGAACAGAGTGATTCCTTCTGTTTGGCATTGTTCCTGTTGCAGCAGCATAATGTCCATTATTCGGTAAATCAATTGTAATAACTTTCAAAGTAATTGTATCATCACTTTGATGTATTAAATGAACAACTTGTTCATGATTTGCTCTTCTAACATCTACTCCATTTATTTCAAGAAGAAAATCTCCTGGTCGAAGTCCAGCTTTCATCGCCATTCCAGACATATCCACACCTTCAAAAAACTGCAAAGCAGGACATAATGCACTCGGTTCAAATTCCATTTCAGAATCTACATGTTTAGCACCTCTTAAAATGAAGCCGAAGCCCTTAGGACCTCGTGGAATCACCAGGATTCTTGGAACATTCGGTCTAAAAAATGATTTTAAACAAAAAATAAAAAATTTCAGCAATTTTAAAATTTAAAAAATCTAGAAGAATATAAAAATTCAGAAATTTAAAAAATCTAAAAAAATTAAAAAATTCAGAAATCTAAAAAATCTAAAAAAATTAAAAAATTCAGAAATTTAAGGATCTACAAATTTGGAAAATTTTAAAATTGTAAAAAATACAAAATTTAAAACTTACTCGAATCCAGCACGAGGAGCAGATTGAACTTCATTTAGAGGATACCGTCTCAAGGTCGAGTATTGACTTTCACTGTCCGGGATCATAGTCAAACAACTCGGAGAAGGACTGGTTAACCCCATAGGTGGGTGTCTGATTTGTTGAGGGGCTTGATATCTGTCACTTTGGGCACTACAGATGGAACTCTGACTTAAGCTCCGTCTTCTCAGAATAGGATTCGTCAATCTTCTTCTTGTATTGTACTTTGGGGCTCCTCTGTAGGGTACTGAAAACAAATTAATAGGTTCGAGTTCTCTAGGACCGTATCCGGGGGCATTGTCGTAGATGAGCACCGGCACAGCCACAGGGGGTCCTCTCATGGTGGCGTACATCGACATCCTTGGATCTTCCTTCTTTTTTGATTTTTTCGGATGAGAAAATTTTTTTGAATTTTCACCGATGGAAGGAGGACCGCGCAAAGTACTCAGGTAAAAGAACCGCTGTCCGAAATCGTGATCTTGTGCATGAAAACTCCGAAAAGACTTAGCTCTGTCAGCCGCTGTTTTAGTTGCGATGTAAATCTGCTCGTCCACTATCCTTTGCCGCGAGGGAATTAAAAAGTTGAATGAAGAAGATGATAACGGCAGTTCATCCAACATTTTTAATCCTTTTCGAAAAGAAAAAATATAAATTTTCTCGATATATGAACAACAATCCGAAACCGTGAAAAAACAGATTTTTCGATATATGAACAATAGTCCAAAAAGGTCAAAAAATACAAATTTTTCGATATATGAACAACAGTCCGAAAATGAAAAAATATAAATTTTTTAATATATGAAGAATAGTCCGAAAATGAAAAAATACAAATTTTTTAATATATGAAGAATAGTCCGAAAAGGTCAAAAAATACAAATTTTTTGATATATGAACAATAGTTCAAAAAGGTCAAAAAGTATAAATTTTTCGATATATGAACAATAGTCCGAAAATGAAAAAATACAAATTTTTCGATATATGAACAAACGCGAAAAGTTTAGGATTCAATAAAAATAATTTTCTAGGATTTTAAATATTTTTTTTGGATTGGGCAGGGCTTATGAAACTAATAATCATGGAAAATTGAAGGACCAGAGCGATTCGTTCTCCGCGTCTTCCAGAAACATCCGATTTCAAGTGATCGAATGAGTGAACACGAACAATAAATCACAAGGATTAACTTTTCCGTTTTCAAAACACAATAATCTCCCCCATTAGATGGTGCTCATCTTCACCTAAATTTTCTCACAAGGATTAAAGTTAACAAACCTGTTTGAGATGGGTTATGAGATTGAATAACTTCGGCGACAGCTAAATGAGAAACAATATGAGCCACATGAAGAGCGGTTTGGCCTTGTTTGTTCTGGATCATCGGATCTGCTCCCCGGAAAAGAAGGACTTTGGCACACTCTGGTCGGTTGTTCACGGCACAGACATGGAGAGGGGTGTTCCCGTTCACGTTCTGGGCGTTGATATCCGCTCCGTAATAGAGGAGGTGCTCCACGTGTTTCATCAGACCGTTTTTGCAAGCCTAAAAAGTCAAATCCGTATAAAATAATTACAAAACATTAAAATATAATAATCAATATTGAAAATTGATATATGAAATCCTAAATCTAATGCAAATTTCATCAACTTAATTTTAAAATTTAAAAAACAGAAATTCATATAAAATAATTAACTAATATCGAAGGAGGATATTTGACATCGAAAATTGATATATGAAATCCTAAATCTAATCCAAATTTCATCAATTTAATTTTAAAACTTAAAAATCGAAAATAAAAATCCAAATTTCGAATTTTATATCTGAAATTTCGAAATCTACCATACACTACACCAATTCGGTTTGACTGGTCCAGAAAATTCATATAATAATTAATTAAATAAAAATCCAAATTTCATATTTGGAATCCACAAATCCATGTTTTTTGTTTTGACAGTCCTAAAATATCAATTCAGATGACGTAATTAATAATAATTATTATGGAAACTCCGAAGGTTAAAAGTAATATATGAAACTCAAAAATCCGGAACATTGAAGACACTTAAGTCGGACAAAAGTTCCCAATTTCAGCGGCAATTATCCTCGTTTTTTCAAGTTGCGCGATTAACTTGACTAGTTATGGACATTCATAATAATTTTCTGTTTTTTTAAGTCTGCTGAAGGACGTAAATTGTTTCCTCGTCTCCAGAAGACCACTTAAGAATCCGAAAATCGACTTACCTGGTGAAGTTCGTGATTTCCGTGCATGTCCACGATTCCTACTTCGGCGGCTTCGCTTAACAGCATCTCAGCTACAGTATCGGAAGAATCTGTTGTCAACATGGAGTAGTAGAGAGGAGTCAACCCGATGGGGTCCTTGTAGTTGGGCGAAGCTCCGAGTTCCAGGAGCGTTTTAACGTTCTCCGAAATCGACAAAAACGCAGCCTTGTGCATCCCTGTTTGTCCTTCTGAATTCCGGAAATCCAGATGAGCTCCTCCACCAACCAAAGCAATTAGGACATTTCTGTTGTTCGGAATCCCACTGGCCAGAGTTAAGGGTGTTTCACCTTGAGGGTCGTGGAAGTTCGGGTCCATCCCCTGCGTGCACCACTTCTCGACCTTGTCCGAGTTTCTGTTCTGGACGTAATCCATGAATTTCTTCAGATTTGACTTAGAATGCATCTGTTTCAAGGCCTTTTCGTCCAACTTCAGCATCTTGTAAACTCGTTTTTTGTATTTCAACTGAAAAAATTATAAAAATAAAAAACAAATTATATTGAAAAATTTCATATATCAATTTCGAAATAATCTTGTTAAAAAAGTAAAATTATTTCAGAAATTCTTGATATATTAATTTCGAAATTATAAAAAATCAAAAATAAGCAAATTTTATGGAATTTTTTCGGAAAAAGTCTTCAGAATCACGAATCTCAGAAGCTTCGACGACATTTTAGAAGAATTTCAGAAGCTTTTTTAGAATTCTGGAAGATTTCAGAAAAGCATTTTAGAATTCTAGAGAACTTCAGAAGCTTCTATAGAAGTTTAGAAGAATTTCAAAAGTTTTTGAACATTCTAGAAGCTTTCAAAAAAGTATCTTAGAAGATTCTAGAGAAATTCAGTTTTTATAAGATTCTAGTTTTTTCGCATTCTAAAAAGTCTTAGAAAAGTATCTCAGAAAATTCTGGAAAAATTTCAGAAGTTTTTGAACATTCTAGAAGCTTTTTTAGTATTCTAAAAAGTCTTAGAAAAGTATCTCAGAAGATTCTAGAAAAATTCAGTTTTTATAAAATGTTCGAAAATTTTAGAATTCTGAATTAGATTCTAAAATTTGACAGAATTTTCATAGTTGATTAAATATTAAAACTCACCTCGAGATAAGGTACACAGTCGTGGAAGGGGTAGTCCCTGATGGGTCTGTCCTCGAGGAGGAACTTGCCAGCTCTCGAGCCACAGGGCGGCAAAAAAAGTCCGAAATTAAATGATTGCGGAAGTGCCTAAAATCCTCAAATTACATTTTATCCATAATTTTCGACAATTTCAAAATCACTAAATTTTTAATTTTTCAAAAAAACAAACTTTTTTAAATTTTTTAAATAAAAATAAATTTTTTTATAAAAATAAAATTTAAAAAATTTTTTCACAAAAACAAACTTTTTTAAATTTTTTTAAATAAAAATAAATTTTTAAAAAAATTTTTTATAAAAATAAAATTAAAAAATTTTTTCACAAAAACAAACTTTTTTAATTTTTTTGTAAAAATAAAATTAAAATTTTTTTCGGGAAATTGGCCTTCATTTTCATCAAATTTATTTGACCCAAAAGTCGGAAAATTCGTTTAAATTTTTTTTGCAGATTTTTAAGGATCAAAAATCTAAAAAAATAAAGGAAATATAAAAGTTAAAAATTTATAAAATTGTCTCGACACGAATTTTTGAATGTTTTTAGAAATTTAGAATTTTCGATTTTGGAAAATTTTAAAAATGAAAATAAATTTTGGGGAATTTGGAAATTTTTAAAGATATTTTAGAAATTACTGTAAAATTAGAAAAATTTTTAAAAATTTCTGATTTTAGAAAATTTTAGAATTTTTAAAAATATTTTTTAAAATTTTAGAAATTACTGTAAAATTAAAAAAATTCTTTAAAATTTCTGATTTTAGAATTTTTTAAAGATATTTTAGAAGATTTAAAAAATTACTATAAAATTACAAATTTTTAAAAACTTTAATCAAATTCTAAAAATCTTAAAAAACAAAATTTTTAAAATCTTCAAGAAATTCGAAAATTAAAAAAATTCAATTTTGAAAATTAAAAAATTAAAAAATTAAAAATGTATAATTTTGTAAATCTTGTAGAAATCCGAGATTTCAAAAAAAAACAAAAATATATTTCACGAAATCGTAAAATTCTAAGAGCTTCCACAAAATCGAAATAAAGTAAACTATAAATTAAAAAGGATGGTTACTCGATAGTTCTTTGAGAAAAAGCGAAATTCGAAGCTACCGGTAGAGTGTCAATCATCCGAATCCTTCTCAATTGACACGTTTATCCCGAGGGAGAGATCTGTACAAAATCCGAATTTCATTGAAAATTTTTGGATCGGATAAATTTTAACAAAAATGTTCGTGAGGAAACTGTCAAAAATTTGATTGTACGATATCTGCTTTTTCTATTTCGAAATATATAATTTACTTCATTTTTATTTTTTTTTAAATATTTTAATTAAATAAAAAATTTCAAAAATAAGAAAAATCAAATGCCGCTGGCAATGTCCACCGTACAGTCCATAAATCGCCTATGTGACATCTGCTTTTTCTATTTCGAAATATATAATTTACTTCATTTTTATTTTTTTTTAAATTAAAATATTTTAATTAAATAAAAAAAATTGATTTTTAAAAATTTCAAAAACAATAAAAAAAAAGGAAAAAAAGAATCAGATGCCGCTGGAGGGACAGCTATCTTACAAACACAAAAATCGTAACTTTTGGTTCAATAATTATAAAATGTAATATTTTTATGAATATTTAAAATTTGTGACAAAAATCAAAAAATAATAGTTGCTATTTACATTTGTTACTGGGCCAAAAGATATATTTTTTGGGTGTAAAGATTTTGAATAGTGTCCATTTTCAACCCAAACTAGAATTTTCTAGTCACTATCCAAAAACAGTTCCAATTCACAAAAATCGTAACTCTTGGTTCAATAGTAATTATAAAATGTAATATTTTTATGAATATTTGGAATTTGTGACGAAAATTAAAAAATAGTGACGATTTCGATTTTTTATTATCCCAAAAGTTACGTTTTTATGAATAAAAATTTTGGATAGTGTCCATTTCCAACCCAAACTAGGGCTTTCTAGTCACTATCCAAAAACAGCTCCAATTCACAAAAATCGTAACTCTTGGTTCAATAGTAATTATAAAATGTAATATTTTCATAATATTTAGAATTTGTGACGAAAATTAAAAAATAGTGACGATTTCGATTTTTTATTATCCCAAAAGTTACGTTTTTATGAATAAAAATTTTGGATAGTGTCCATTTCCAACCCAAACTAGGGCTTTCTAGTCACTATCCAAAAACAGCTCCAATTCACAAAAATCGTAACTCTTGGTTCAATAATAATTATAAAATGTAATATTTTTATGAATATTTGGAATTTGTGACGAAAATTAAAAAATAGTGACGATTTCGATTTTTTATTATCCCAAAAGTTACGTTTTTGTGCAGCTTAAAACTTCGAAGATCCTACTTGACCTGTCAAGTGGGGAACTGACCTGAGGCAATGAAGCAAAAAGTTTCCTTTTAACGTCCCAGATGCTGTCGTCGAGAGGAATCGTCAAGCACTTCTGAAATTTTCGAATTAATCAAATACATTAAGAAACGAGTAAAATTAAATTTTATTTTTAATCCTGAAAATGGTCAAACTTGTTTTTCTTAATTAAAATCAAACGGATTTCATTATCGAAAAATTTTCACAATGAAAAACTGTCAAAAATTAAAAACAAAGACCAAGGGGTACCTCGAAGTCGAAAAATAACAAAGCAGAAACACAAACAGCCGGAGGGCTAGAAGCGGTTTTCTTCGAAAAATTTGATTTCTTGGATCCACTTGTTGCGCAAAAATCAGAAACTTTTTCAAAAAGCAGTTTTGACTGATCGAAATCGAATCCTGAGGAATTTATCGGAGAACAAGCGACTCAAATCGGTTTCTGGAAGGAAAAACACAAAGTAAATCGGACTTTTTTGAAAGATTAAAGAAAATTTTTTTGTAAATCAAAAATTCAAAAGTTTTTTGAATTTCATTTTTCATGGATCATTTAATACAGGAAATAAAATTACCATTTCAAACAAATTCTATCAGAATTTTGGCACTCGATCATCAAATTTTTTTTTCAAATACAATTGTCTCAAGTGAAAATATTCAAAAAATAAAATTATTTAAAAAAATAAAATCATTAAATTAAGTGAAATTATTTTTAAAAATAAAATTATTTAAAAAAAAAAATAAAATTATTTAAAATAAATAAAATCATTAAATTAAATGAAATAATTCGAAAAATAAAATTATTTAAAAAAAATTATTCGAAAAATAAAATTATTTAAAAAAAATTATTTAAAAAATGAAATTATTCAAAAAAATAAAATCATTAAATTAAGTGAAATTATTAAAAAAAATAAAATCATTAAATTAAGTGAAATTTGATATTTTTGATTTTTTAGGTTTAGCGATCCGAAAATATCGTTGCGCAAAATTCCACTCAAGTTTAAGTAAAAGTAAACTTTATAGTTTTAGGAACTTTCGTCTCGAAAATCGATCTCCTTTTAAATTCTATTTTTGGACAAAACTTGACTTAATTTAGGGACAGTTCAAGGTTACGGTAATTGGAATTTTTCGCGTTAAAAGTTGAATTTTTTTATTTTTTTTCCAATTTTAAATAAAAATAAAATTTATAATTTTAAAAATTTTTGTTTCAAAAAATCGATTTTCTTTTAAATTTTATTTTAGAATAAATTTCAACTTAATTTAGGAACAATCGAAGATTACGGTAGTTGGAATTTTTCGTGTTAAAAGTTAAATTTTTATTTTTTTTCCAATTTTAAATAAAAATAAATTTTATAATTTTAAAAATTTTTGTTTCAAAAAATCGATTTTTTTTTAAATTTTATTTTTGGATAAATTTCAACTTAATTTAGGAACAATCGAAGATTACGGTAATTGGAATTTTTTGTGTCAAAAATTAGATTTTTTAATTTTTTTTATATTTTATTTTAAAAACGAAAAAGTTTAAAATTATCGAAAATTTTTATTTCGAGAATTAATTTTTTTCGATTTTGTTTTTTATCCAAATTCTGGACAGATTTAAAGACAATTGAGGTCTACAGTAATCAGGAATCTTCGCTATCGGAATTAATTTCGTTTTGATCCTTTTTGATCCTAATTCTAGTCAGATGCAGGAACAATCATGGTCTATGATCATCAGGAATTTCCATATCGAAAGTTTTTAAATATAAAATTCCACTTTAATTTAAAAAATTTAAAAAAATTTAAAATTTAAAAAAAACAAAAAATTTAAAATTTAAAAAAAACAAAAAATAAAAAAAATTTAAAATTTTTAAAAATATATAAAATAAAAGATTTAAAAAAATTAAAAATATAAAGTTTTAAAAAAAATATAAAATTAGAAAATAAAAAAATTTTGATTTTGAAAATTGATTTTTGAAAAATTTTTAAATCTAAATTTTTACTTTTTAGTGATTGTGAAAGTTTGTAATTTTCAAAAATTTCCGTCATAAAAATTGATTTAATTTTTCCCTTATTATTCGTAAAATTCAATTCTTACATAAGAATAAAAAATTTTTATGATCGTCGTGAATTTTCGCTGCAGGAACTCATTTCATTTTTGTTTTTTATTTAAAATTCCGTTCGCATTCAAAAACAAGCAAATCTTATGGTCATCGAGGATTTTCGCTGCAGGAGTTTATTTTTATTTTAATTTGCTTTTTTATTAAATTTCAATTTTTTTCAAAAA
Source organism: Halicephalobus mephisto (assembly GCA_009193035.1). Taxonomy (NCBI): domain Eukaryota; kingdom Metazoa; phylum Nematoda; class Chromadorea; order Rhabditida; family Panagrolaimidae; genus Halicephalobus; species Halicephalobus mephisto. The sequence continues at coordinate 112,783 of SWDT01000223.1, read as the reverse complement.
TAACTTAAATATACTGTAGTTCATGATTTTTGTGGTAAAAATTTATTTTTATTTTAATTTACTTCAAAAATGACTTAAATATACTGTAATTCATAATTTCCGTGGTAAAAGTTTATTTTTATTTTAATTTGCTTTTTTATCGAATTTTAATTTTTTTCGAAAATGACTTAAATATACTGTAATTCGTAATTTTCGTGGTAAAAGTTCATTTTTATTTTAACTTGCTTTTTTATTAAATTTTAATTTTCTTTAAAAATGACTTAAATATACTGTAGTCAATAATTTTCGCTGCAGGAATTTCCTTTGTTTTAATTCACTTTTTGTATTAAATTTCATTTTTATTTAAAAATTCCGTGATCTTTGAAGATTTTCATATTGAGAATTCATTTCGAAAAAGACCTTGCCAAATTTCTCACAAAGGTCGAATTTTATTGATCCCCGAGTTTTGAGTCGGTTGGGTCCTTGTAAGATCTGCCCGATGGATTGTTTACTATTCATATTTCAGAAAGTCAAATAAAGTAAGCGCAATGTCAAAACAAAGATTTCACCGGAACGGTAAACATTATTATTTAAATTTTTAAACAAAACTGACCTGAATTTGGAGTTCTGGAACGAATATTTGTAAATTTATAGTTGTGTCGTTTAATTCGCTTCCGGCAATGGAAGGAAGGGGGCTTTCTGTCCCGACAAGACCCGGCATGCCTGAGGTCGATGAACTCATCGCCAGAAGACCTCCACCGACGCTAGTGATGCTCTGTTGTCTCGAGTGGAATTGGCCTGTGATTGCGTACTGTGAAGCCATTTTTGCGAATCCGAGGCCAGGGCCCGGCTACAGTAAAAATTAAATTTACTTTTTACAAAATAACTAAAATAAAAAAAATTAAATTTACTTTTTACAAAATAACTAAAATAAAAAAAATTAATTTTATTAATATTTTTTTAATAAAAATCTTTCACGATAAAATTAATTTTATAAATTTCATAAAAAAAAAAATAAAAAAGATAACGATCTTGGACGGACCAAAAAATAAAAATTTTTCAACGTCGATTTTCGATTTTTTAAAATTTGATTAATTTTTTTTTTTTGAATGATGGATGAAAAAATCGCGAAAAATAATTTTAATCAAGAATGAAAATATAAATTTCGAAATGTCATGGTCATTTTAAAAAATGAATGAAATGCGAAAATTTAAAAATTAAGATTCATATTTAATTTTTGAAACGGATTCTGAATCATGAGAAAAGTGATATAAGGGATCACAAGATGGGACAAAAAAAAATAAAAATATTCATGCTAGGATCATTTAAAAAAATCAGGTCTTGAAAAGAAACAAAACAGAGAGACAACGGATAATTTAAGGAATAAAGTTATATTCATTGATTTTGATTTAAATTGAAAATAAAAAAGTAAAAAAATCAGAAATTTGTTTTATGGAAGTTGGGCATTAAAATTAAAAATAAAAGTTTACGGTCGAAGTTGAGTATCAAACGTGATAATCAAGGTTCGAGATCAAAATTAAACATCAAAGTCAAAGTTGAACATTAAAGTTGGGCATCAAAATTAAAATTTTAAGTTTAAAATCAAAGTTAAATATCAAAGTTGGGCATCAAAATTAAAAATAAAAGTTTAAGTTTAACTTCGATGTTAAACTTAAAGTTCGAAATCGAAAATTAGATTTCCCACATCGGGACGCAACTTTCGGGTCATGTTGTTATTCGAAAAGTCCAGACAAGTTGGAATTATCAATTTAAATAACAATGTTTTAAAAAAAAAAATCCACAAATGTTTTCTCAGCACGAAAAGTCCAATTTTGACCGTCAACTTTCATCACACAAAGCACTGTTTTACTAAAGTGGGCAGTCAACGCTCGAGATTAAAATTGGACTTTTCGGAGTAAGACAACAAAAATTTTCCTGTTTCAAAAAATTATTTTATCTAAATTAATTGAAATTAATACATCAAATTCAGGTCATGGAACGTTTCTGTTCTAAATATTTATATTCTAATTTCTAACTTAAAACTAAAAAAAAGTATTTATAATACAGTAATCTGATTTAGAAATTCAGGATCTAAAATCAACTTTCAGAATCCAAAATTTTGAAGATTGACTTCTAAATTGAATAATATTTATGTCAAAAATATTTCTATCTTAAATATTTATATTCTAATTTCTAACTTAAAACTAAAAAAAAGTATTTATAATACAGTAATCTGATTCTGAAATTCTAAGTCTAAAATCAAAATCAAAGGTTAATCTTCAGAATCCAGGATTCTAAATTGAATAATATTCGTGTCAAAAATATTTATATCTTAAATATTTATATTCTAATTTCTAACTTAAAACTAAAAAAAAGTACTTATAATACAGTAATCTGATTCAAAGATTCTGAGTCTAAAATCAACTTTCAGAATCCAAAATTTTGAAAACTAACTTTGAATTTTAAAAATATTAAAAAAATTAATTCTAAATTTTAAACATATTAAAAAAATCAAAAATTTCTTTTTGAAGCTACTTAGGTTGTATTTTTTCGGTTTTTTGCGCCATCTGCAGCAAGGCATGAAATGGATCCGGTCAGCCAAACGATATTCGATTAATGTTCCACTTTTTTCGATTTTGACCAACAGCAAAATCGAAACAAGTTTGGACTATATTTTTTGGAAAAAATCAAAAAAAATAAAAAACAATTTTCGGTTTTTTGAACAAAAAAATTATTTATCAAAAATACCGTACTTTTGTGAAAATTAAAAATAAAAATTTCGATTTTTAAGTTGCTGAAGATAATTTCAAAATTTTAGAAAATTCAATAAATTTCAAAATTTTTAAAAATTCAATAAATTTTGAAATTTTAAAAAATTCAATGATGTTTCAGAAAATTCTGAAAAGTTCGAAATTTCAAAATAGAATTTAGAAAATTTCAGAATTCTGAAAAATCTTCCTCAAAATTCCAGATTCTTAAAAATGAAAAAAAAATCGAAAAGAGTAAAATTATTTCTGATTTAAAATAAATTCGAAAATGATTAAAAAAATCCAAAAAAATTTTGGAATTATAAAATACTCTATTTTATAATTTTTTGGAATTATAAAATACTCAATTTTATAATTTTTAGAATTATAAAATACCGAATTTTATAATTTTTAGAATTATAAAATATCTAATTTTATAATTTTTGGAATCATAAAATATTCAATTTTATAATTTTTTGGAATTATAAAATATCTAATTTTGTAATTTTTTGAAATTATAAAATACTCAATTTTATAATTTTTGGAATTTATCAGACTGGATTACCGGGATCCTTGATGTCCCCCGGAGAGGCAGAAAAGCCAACAGCGATCAAAATCAAGAAAAATCGGACAAACTCATAAACGAAAAAGGCAATTGCAAGATGTGTGGATTTATGGATCTCCAAACATCTTTCAAATTATTTTTATTCTCTCGTACGTCGCTCCTGGGATTTGCGATCGGGATGAAAATTGCATCTGCTGGCTTGATGGGATTTTGCAAGTTTGAATCAATCCACTTTTGAAAAATGACTAGAATGTGGTCTATGAAGAATCACCACTTTGGCCGTTTTGTTAATTAAAGTTTTCAGTTTTCAAAATTTTCAAAACTTTCAAAGTTTTCAAAGTTTTCAAAGTTTTCAGTTTTCAAAATTTTCAAAGTTTCCAGAAGTCACCAGAAGGCTTTGGGAGTTTCTGAAAGTTCCAACAAGTTGAAGAATATTGTAAAATTTCGTATTTTTCAGAATATAGTGAAAAATTCTAAGAAATTTAAATAAATCTAGAATTTTCAAAAAGTTAATAAAAACTTCTAAAATCTTCTACGATCATAGGAGTTTTCAGAAGTCAGTGGGAGATTCTGAAAATTTCAAAAATCTTATTCGAAATTTTTGTAATTTCATAGATTTTTAAAATTTAGATGATTCTAGAATTTTCAAAAATTTAATAAAAATTTTCGGAATTTTCTAAATTTCAAAATCCATCGAAAATTTGAAATTTCTGAAAATTTTATAAAATTGCAAAATTTATAAAATTTTCAAAATTCGTACTAAAAAGAAGTTTCTAAAAACGTCAATTTTTAATTTCTATAATTGTCTGATTATCAATTAGAAGGTTCTAAAAAGATCGTGATAGTTTACGAGTTTCTTCGTGAAGATAGTAATTTGAAAAATTGGTCGTAAAGAGGATTAAAACAGGACGTGGACGAATTCTGGGGATAACGTAAATCTAGAGCACGAACAAGCAGAAAAAAGACCGTACGATGGTCGCTCCCTGGGGGCATTTGTCCCTTTCGATTCGCACTAGTTTCAAAATTTTTCTTTTTCAGCCAGTTTTTCGCATAATCAAAGTTCAAATTCGAAGTTCGAAATCAAAGTTGATCGTTAAATTCAAGTCTAAGAGCAAAGTTCGAAATCAAAGTTGAGCATCAAAATTAAAAATAAAAGTTTAAGTTTACGGTCGAGGTTGAATGTCAAAGATGATAGTCAAGGTTCGAGATCAAAGTTAAACATTAAAGTCAAAGTTGAACATCAAAGTTGGGTATCAAAATTAAAAATAAAAGTTTAAATTTAAGGTCAAAGTTGAGCGTCAAAGGTGATAGTCAAAATTAAAAATCAAAGTCAAAGTTAAGCATCAAAGTTGAGTATCAAAGGTGATAATCAAAATTCGAGATCAAAGTTAAACATCAAAATTAGGCATCAAAATTAAAAATAAAAGTTTAAGTTTAACTTCGATGTTAAACTTAAAGTTCGAAATCGAAAATTAGATTTCCCACGTTGGGACACAACTTTCGGGTCATGTTGTCATTCGAAAAGTCCAGACAAGTTGGAATTATCAATTTAAATAACAATGTTTTTAAAACAAAAAATCCACAAATGTTTTCTCAGCACGACAAGTCCAATTTTGACCGTCAACTTTCATCACACAAAGCAGTTTTTTAATAAACTAAAATTATTAAACCGATTTAACTACCGAAAAAATCTTTTTTAAAATATTTAAATTTTACGAAATGTGACTAAGGAACAACCATCATAGAACCAAAAAGAACACCAATCTGGCATTCGGAACGAAGACAAATAAAACGAAAATGCCACCCTCGCTTCTGAAACTAACAATGATGAAAAATTGATTCATCCGGTTGAGGTATTCTGTCCAAGAAATAGTATAAATAAAAAACTTGTTTCACCGGAAAAATCCGGATGATTACGCATTCTGGCAATAAAGTTCAAACCACACATTATAATACTTTCGTTTTAAAAAACAAAAATATTCAAAAAAGATGTCTTAAAACGAAAATTTAGAAATAAAATTTTGAATATTTTTAATTTAAAAATAAAATTAATCTTTAAAAAAGATGTTTTAAAACGAAAATTTAGAAATAAAATTAATTTTATTCTTAAAACGAAAATATTGATAATTTAAGAAAAAATGTTTTAAAACGAAAATTTGGGAATAATAATTTTGAATATTTTTAATTTAAAAATAAAATTAATTTTTTAAAAAAGCTATCCTAAACCGAAAATTTAAAATTATAAATTACTAAATATTTTCGTTTCGAAAACCAAAGAAAATTTAAAAGTGGATTTTAGAATGAAAATTTTAATTTTTTAAAAATGAATTTAATTTTAAAAAAGTAAATCAAAAACCGAAAATTAAAAAAAAACAATTTTTAAAATATTTTAATTCAAAAAAATTTTAAAAATATTCTTAAAAATAAATATCAACGAAAATTAAAAAATTATCACAGTAATTATAAATTCAAAAATAATTTAAAAAACGGAAATTTTAAAAAACCCTCCAGAATGGAGTCTTAAAAAATTTAAAATTCTCGAAATCTGGTTTCAAAAAGTTTCATCCATGGTTGAATAATTTTGAAATTTTAAAAATTTTTAGGTAAAATAAAAATGCTAAAAATAAAAAATAATTCAAAAAATATTAAAATCGATTTTTTTCGTTTTTAAAAAATATCAAAAATCGAAAATTAATTTTAAACATATTAAAATCGATTTTTTTGTTTGTAAAAAATACCAAAAATAAAAATTAATTTAAAAAATATTAAAAATCAATTTTTTTTTCGTTTTTAAAAAATATAAAAAATCAAAAATAATTTTAAAAATATTAAAATAAATTTTTTTCGTTTCTGAAAATATCAAAAATATAAATTAATTTAAAAATATTAAAATCGATTTTTTTTCGTTTCTGAAAATGACCAAATGGCCGGTTTCGCAAATGGCCAAAAAGGAAAACGAGGTTCGGACTCACGAGTCAGAAAATTTGCATAGGTTTTGTTTTACCTGGTCCTCCGCAGCTGGCAGGACAAACAGTTCAAATTTGAAAAATAGGAAAATAGGAAAATTTTGGAGTAACAAGGCCAATGAAAATTTTTTTTTCGATCGACCTTGAAAATCATCCGAACCACTCTGACGACGGCAATTGGAAAAGTTTTCTTTGGCAAATTTCCCATTATTTCCGGTAAAAAAAAATAATCATTATCTAAAATCGGATCTGGGTAATCAATAACCCTGGGTATTTCACGCATGTTGTTTCCGAAGATCAATAGATAATTACTGGTCACTAAATCAAATAAATATCATTCGTGGCGGGACCAGCAATGAAGATTTGTTTTTAGATAAAAACAAAGATATTTTTCCTGATACGAAAAATATTTAAAATTTCAAAAACTGAAATAATAATAAAAAATTAATTTAACATTATTCGTGGCGAGATAAAAATTTTAAATATTTTCTTTTAAAAATTAATCCTGACACGAATGATTTTTGTAAAACAGTATTTAAAGAATTAATTTAACATTATTCGTGACAGGACCGAAATTTGGAAGATTTTTAAAATAAATTAATCTTGACACGAATGATTTTTAAAAAACAGTATTTAAAAAATTAATTTAACATCATTCGTGACGGGACCAAAATTTGGGAAATTTTCTTTTAAAAATTAATCCTGACACGAATGATTTTTGAAAAACAATATTTAAAAAATTAATTTAACATTATTCGTGGCGAGACCAAAATTTGGAAGATTTTCTTTTAAAAATTAATCCTGACACGAATGATTTTTAAAAAACAATATTTAAAAAATTAATTTAACATTATTCGTGGCGAGACCAAGGTTTGAAATATCTCTTTAAAAATAGAAGATAAAAAAATATTGAAAGAAGTAATGGTCCCGGCACGAATGATGTTTAAAAAGTCACATTAATTTTATAATTCAAAAATAAATTTTAAATTTTTCTAAAATAAAAATTCAGAAAATTATTAATTTAAAAAATCACTGATCCTGACACGAATGATGTTTAAAAAACCATTTATTAATTTTATAATTCAAAAATTAATTTTAAATTTCCCTAAAATAAAAATTCAGAAAATCACTGATCCTGACACGAATGATGTTTAATTTTTTTCAATCACAGATCTAGTTGCAGATCTTTTAAAAGTCTATTTTCCCTGCGGAATAATAAATCAAAAAAGACAAGGCAATTAAAGTTCCAGAAGTCGAATTTGATGGATTCTGTGAAATTATGAGGCAGTTGTCTTAAGCAATAGAAACAGATCCAGAGCAATTAGAACCTGGGACTTTAACCTTGAAAAAGTAAAAATTTCCAAATTTAAATAATTTCAATTTTTTTAAAAAAATAAAAATTCAAAAAATTCTACTTTAAAAAAAATATTTTTTAAATTTAAACAATTTCATTTTTTTTAAAATTATAATTTCCAAATTTAAATAATTTTATTTTTTTAAAATTAAAACTTTTAAATTTAAATAATTTCATTTTTTTTAAAATTATAATTTTTAAATTTATATAATTTCACTTTTTTAGAAAAAAAATTCAAAAAATTCTACTTTTAAAAGAATATTTTTTAAATTTAAATAATTTTATCTTTTATAAAAAATTTTAAATTTATATAATTTCACTTTTTTGGAAAAAATAAAATAAATAAAAAATAATCATAAAAGTTAACAATCTCGTATTTCCGTTGAAAATATAAATTTGGAAAAATATAAACCATCTTTGACTTTGACATAATGAATCACCAAAGTTGAGCCGGAAAACTAATAAACTGGCCCATCCTTTCTGGAAAAAGAAGATTTTCTGGCTAAATCAGGAACAACTCCGAAAATGGTCGCGAAAGATTAGCGAAACAAAAAAAATAAAAAAATCAAACATTTAAGAAAAAATTCAAAAATAATAAATTTTTTCGAAAATTATCGAAATTTTTAAGAATGTTTTTAATTCTGGAAGACTAGGGATTTCTGAAAAGTTGTAGAGGATTCTAGAGTGAGTTAATGGATTCTGGAAGTTTTGTTAGATTCTGAAAATTTTAATTTTTTTTAACGATTCTTCTCGAGACCAGTGAATGCAAAACAACAAGAAAACTACATAGCCCAAGAGGATTGATTATTTTCAATACTCAGCAATCCTTAGTAGAATACAAAATAGGACCTCAAATCCCTCGATCTCGTCTGATTTACTACCTTACTCATATATACCGTACTCATTATAACTTTGGTTATGTGCTATCCATAAACACTATCCTTAAACTGCTCCTATTTTCCATGGAAGATATGAGTCACTGATCTTACAGAAATTATGAATTCAAAATTATACAAAGACCAAAAGATAGTTACTGAAAAAAACAATTTTCCACTACAGTCAGTCACTGCTGAAATCCATGAATCAAGGACTACATAGCCTTCCAGGATTGATTATTTTCAATATCCAACAGTCTGGGTTAGGTTCCCAGCCGAGGACCAATCCTACATTAGTAGGTTAGGTTCCTGCTGAGAGCTGTAAAAACCAGACATGAACTTTCTGGATAACTATATTCAGTGGGACTCACAGCAAAGTACTGGCTCTGTGGCTTTAAGATTAACCACATCCAGACGATAACTACAAAATTCGAAAAAAATCCAACAACCCCTAGTAGAATACAAAATAGAATCCTAAATCCCTGATCTCGTCTGATCTACTATCCTACTCATATATACCGTATTCGTTATAACTTTGTCTATATCCTATCCACAAACTTAATTTTCAAACTAATCATATTTTTCTCCGAGGACCCAACAGCTCTCCCGGACAAAATTGAAGAAGCTCCTTCGAAATTTAGTAAATATAATTAAGGACTTTTGAATTACGATTAATCAAAAATTAAGCCAAATAGCGGTCGTTTGTTTATCCAAGACTTGATCGAAAAAGTGAAAAGAAGAGTGAATCGGCTTTCCTTCTTGATCCGCTTTGAAAGCGCCTCGAGGAAGAAAAAAAGAAATACAATCCTCTGGATGAAAAACTGTCAAAACGCCTCCGGAAACAGTTGGAAAAATAGGGCAGTTTTAGTTACTGCAAAATTGTTTTAAAAAAGAAATAACTGGTCCTGGAATTTGAACTTTTTTAAAAAGGAAGTATCGGGAGATTATTATTTCACTTTTTTCGCAAAAAATTGATACTTGAGTTTTAATAGAAAAATATCGGATAAAACAACATCCGAAAGTGAAATCGTGAGAAAAAGTCCGACGAAAACAAAGGTTTAAAATCATAAACTGTTTTAAAATTTTTAGGATATAATTTCGAAAAAGGTCTCGAGAAAAATTTGAAACTTTGCAATCGAGACCGGAAAATACAAAAATTAGTATCTATGAAATTTTAAATTTAAATAATTTTTTATTAAAATATTTCAAAAAATTGATAATTTGAAAAAATCTAAAAAAATGTCTCGAGAAGAATTTGAAACTTTCCAGTCAGGACCCAAAAGTACAAAATTTCGCAGTTAAATAATTATGCAAAATTTTAAATTTAAATAATTTTTTATTAAAATATTTCAAAAAATAAATAATTTTTAAAAATCTAAAAAAATTTGAAACTTTCCAGTCAGGACCCAAAAGTACAAAATTTAGTATTTACATGACTTTGGAAAATTTTAAAATTACTGTTATAAAAAAATATTCCAATTTTGAAAACTTTCCTGATAAGACCAAAAAATACGAAATTTAAGGATCACGTGGTTCTGGAATGTTCTAAAATCAACATTACAAGTAACAATTTTTTCGTGCAAAATCTTCAAGAAACTTTCGACACGAATTTTTGGAATTTTCCACTTGAGACCAAAAAGTGCAAAACTCAAGGGTTTGTGTTTTTAAAAGTTCGGAATGACAGTATTACAAAAAAAGAAATTTTTACAGTAAAACTTTAAAAAATTATCTCGACACGAATTTTCGGAATTTTCCACTTGGGACCAAAAAGTACAAAATTTTAAAATTAAAGTATTACGAAAAATTTAACAATAATTTTGAAAAAAACTATCTCGACACGAATTTTCGGAATTTTCCACTTGGGACCAAAAAATGCGAAATTTTAAAATTACAGTATTACAAAAAAAGCAATTTTTACAGTAAAACTTTAAAAACTATCTCGACACGAATTTTCGGAATTTTTAAATTAAAACTAAAAAATAAAATTTTATTTATATATTTTTGCGAAAATATAAAAATACCCAATCGATTAAAGAAAGTCTCAGAGCTTTATCTGCTGGTCTGTAATCTTATCCGAGGATCGTAAGCAAGGAACCTCTCCGAATTCGATCTTTTTCAAAAAAAAAATACAAAATAAACGAAGAAAATCGTTCAAAAAAAATCAAATATTTTCGAAAAGCTTCCAAATGGCCTAAATAAGAAAAATAAATTTAAAAAAAAATAAACTTTAAAAAAAAATATTTAAAAAAATAATTTTAAAAAAAAATAAATTTTAAAAAAAATATAAAAAAAATAAATTTTAAAAAAAATATAAAAAAAATATAAAAGATTTATTTTAAAAAAATTTGAAAAAAATCAATTTTAAAAAAATCTGACCTCGAGAACTAAATCGAAAATAAATTTTTTTAAGAAAAATCCATTAAAAATTTGTTTGCGAAAATCAAAGTGATGAATATTTTTTAACTTTTTTTAAAAAATAAATTTTTCCTTGTCATTGATGAATAACGATCCATTTTTGAAAAAAATAAAAAATTCATAAAATTTTAAAACTTTTTTAACTTTAAAATTTAGAAAAATAAAAAAATAAAAATTATTTAAAAAAAAATAAAAAATTTCGAAATTAAAAAAATTTAAAATTAAAAGAAATAGGAAATTAAAAATTTATTTTAAAAAATAGAAAATTTTAAAACTTATTTTTTTTGAATTAATTAAAAAATTAAAATTAATTTTAAAAAAAAATAAAAATTATTTTTAAAAAATTAAAATTAATTTTAAAAAATAGGAAATTTTAAAACTTATTTTTTTTAAATTAATGAAAAAATTTTTTTAAATAAAGAATTTTAAAATAGAAAATTTTAAAGCTAATTTTGAACATAAAAGTGAAAAAGAAATCGGACAAATTAAATAAGAAGAACCAGTGAAACGGCCTGTAATGAAGAGGAACACTTGACCCAAAGTCGGAATGGAATATAATTTTAATTCAAAATAGAGAATCATAATATAATAAAAAGCGAAAATGGACGTTGTTACGTAATTACTCTGAAAGGAATTTTTGGGATTTTTCGGGAATTTTCAAAATTAGGATTCACATATCGATTATGAAATTTGAACGGATTTTGAAACATTTTAAAAAAATCAAGAAATTTGTAGAAGCTTTTAAAAACATTTAAAATTTTCTAGAAAATTTAAAGATTTAGAGATTTGTGAAAAATTCTAAAAACATTTAAAATTGTCTAAAAAAATCCGAAATTCTAAAATTTAAGGATTTAGATATTTGTGAAAATTTTTAAAAACATTTAAAATTTTCTAGAAAATTCGAAATTCTAAAATTTGAGAATTTAAAAATTTGTGAAAAATTCTAAAAACATTTAAAAAATTCAAAATTCTAAAATTTTTTTATAAAATTTGAGGATTTAGAAATTTCTGAAAATCTCTAAAAATTCTAAAAACTTTTAAAAAATTCAAAATCCCAAAAAATTTCGTTTCGAGAGTCCTTCGGTAGATTTCGTAATCATCATTGAAGTATTTTTAAAATAAAAAAATATATCTTTTAAATTTTAAAGAATTTTTTGTTTTTAGAAAATTTAAAAAAAAATAAAAAATAAAATAAAATTGAACCAGGAACTCTCAAAACGAAAATTTAAAAATATAAATTTTTATTTTTTTTTAAATTGATCGAAATTAATTTAAAAGTAAAAAAATTAATTTTCGGAAATTTTATTTAAAAAATTTATTTATTATACAATATTAAGAAAAATGAAAAACCAAAGACAAAATTGAAGAGCTTTTTCAAGTCCAAGTTAGGAATCGCGGTCGATTTAGTCCGAGTTCGTCCTAAACACTCGAATTGTCCGAGTTCGAACCGCCTAAAGGCCTCTTTGACGATGGAATGCAGACCTCAAGAAACTCCACAAGAGGCTTTTGGGACACTGAGGACTTGTCCCAACTTTGGTAAAACCGTTCAAAGACCCTTGAACGGGACACATTCGAAAACGTTGAAAATCAAAAATTATACAAAAAATCAAACAATTCTCAAAAATTGATCGATGAAATAATCGATGGAAGGGTCGATGGAAGGATTGGTGGAAGGGGTCGATGGAGGGATTGGTGGAAGAATCAATGAAATAATCGATGGAGGGATTGGTGGAAGGGTCGATGAAATAATTGATGGAAGGATTGGTGGAAGGGGTCGATGGAAGGATTGGTGGAAGGGTCGATGGAAGGATTGGTGAAATGATTTGTGGTCCTTCCATAAACGAAGAAACGTTTTGAAATAACCAGAAAATCATAATGGTGAAAAATTTCAATTTTTTTTAAGAATTCTGAAATTTTTTAAAGATTTTTGGAAAATTTCGAAAATTACAAAATTCTTAAAAATTTGAAAAATCTTTAAAAAATTTACAAATTTAAATTTTTAAACAAAATTAATTTTGATTTTTCAAAAAATCCGTTGTTGTCCGAACTGGGATCAAAAACGAAAATTGGTGGAACAACTTTTTCGAATAATTAACGCATCCAGACTAATTTTAGATTTTTTTCAAGTTCATGAAGCAAGTTTGGAGGACCTCCTTAAAGATCTCAAATCTCAAAGCCGGACAGGTAAAAAGCGACAGAGGATCTGAAGCACCGACATCGAGTGGATCCATGGACGAAATCTGAGTCTCCAAAGGAATCACAGATCAAAGAAAAGGTCAATCTTCTGCTCTTTAAAAAAACTATTTTTCCTTTCGAAATTATTTAAATTTCTTTATTCAAAATTAAAAAAATTACTTTTTTCTGTCAGAGATCTTTTAGATTTTTTATTCAAAATTAAAAAAACTATTTTCCTTTTCGAAATTATTTAAATTTCTTTATTCAAAATTTAGAAAATTACTTTTTTCTACCAGAGATCATTTGGATTTTTTTATTCAAAATTTAAAAAATTACTTTCTTTTTTCAAGATCTTTTAGTTTTTTTTATTCAAAATTTAAAAAATTACTTTTTTTTTTCAAGATCTTTTAGTTTTTTTTATTTAAAATTAAAAAAGTATTTTTCTTTTCGAAATTATTTAAATTTCTTTATTCAAAATTAAAAAATTACTTTTAAATTTTAGTTTTTATTTAAAATTATTTTTTAAGATTTTATCTTTATCTAAAAAATAATCTATATTGATTATTCTATTTTTAAAATTTATTTTTTATTTCATTTTTAAAAACTTTTTAAATTTATTTTTAATTTTATTTTTAATTTTATTTTAAATTTATTTTTTAAAACTTTTTAAATTTTACTTTTTCGTTGAGTTTCACTTTTTTCGGATCAGTACAAGTGAAGTAAGTACCGACATAAAAAACAAAGTAAAATAACTCGACTGTGCTCAAAATTTAACTAAACCAAAAAAAATGAAAAAACACGTCCAAATGCTCTCGAACGGAAAATTTTCGTCTTTTCAGAACAACCCGAGGTTATTGGTTTCCTTTAATGACCACGATGAAAAAGAGAAAATCGTCATCTAGACTCAAGGAACATTAACGGAAGACCGATCTCCATCCGAACCCGATTCCAGATCCGATCCATGCTGAATCAAGTCGCGGTCACTCAAGTGGACTTTTAAATTTCGGTCTTGTTCTTCGTCAAAATTGAAGTGAAAGTCAATTTTCATGATTTACAGAAAATTTCAAAAATAAGTACAGTAACCTACTTCCAACAAGGTACTCGGGGACAATCACGATCTCTTCGAATTTCACAGAAAAGTCAATGCAAAATTACCAGCCCCTGAGGGCAGACAGGGGGTTAAGTATCCTGATCCAGAAAATCCCAAATCCATCCAGACAGAATGTAATTGAAAAATTAATTACAAAATTACGAAATAATGCAAAAATAAAATCTTCAATAAAACTACTGTAGTTTTTAAAATCATCCGAAAATTCGCGTCAGGACCATTTCGAAAAAAAATTATTTTCAATTTTCAAAGTAATAATTAATTACGAATTTGTATAAGATCATAAAATAACTATCGTACAAAAATAAAATCATAAATTACTGTAATTTTTAAAATTATGAATTACTGTAATTTCTAAAATTATGAATTATTGTAGTTTTTAAAATTATGAATTATTTTAATTTTTAAAATTTTGCAAAAATTCGCTTTGGGACTACTTTTGACAAAATTTTTAATTTTTGCAGTATGATGATGGTTTTAAAACAAAGTTAAAAAGTAATCCAGACTAACAATTTGGAGCAAAAATTACGTTTTTACATGAAAACATGGAAATTGGATGTCGATGACCCACGTTTTCCGGAACGGAAGTCGGTAATCGGAGAATTCCACGTGTCTTGGAAGGAAAAAATGTCCTTAAAGACTAGCCTACAGTATCTAGAAAGACCTTATTTAAATAACACCTTAATGCCAAAGTACCGAGAACCAAGTACGTAGTCAAAAATAAAAACTAAATATTTTCCTTTAAAAAACCGAAAAATTTTTAATAAAAAATTATTTTAAAAAATTTGAATATTCTTAAAAATATTTACTTTTATCATTAATTTAGTTAAATTTTATTTAAGTATCTTTCGTTATGATAAAAATTATTTTTTTTATTTAAAAAAAACAAATAATAGTCTTAGCACGAAAAAAATCAATTTTCTTTTAAATAACATTCGTGTCAGGACAAGTGATTTTTTATTTTCTATTTTATTAAATATTTTTTTTAAACTTAAATAATAGTCTTAGCACGAAAAAAGTCAATTTTCTTTTAAGTAACATTCGTGTCAGGACCAGTGATTTTTTATTTTATTAAATATTTAAAAAAAATTAAGTAATAGTCTTAGCACAAAAAAAGTCAATTTTCTTTTAAATAACATTCGTGTCAGGACCAATAATTTTCTATTTTATTAAATACTTTTTTTAAACTTAAATAATAGTCTTAGCACGAAAAAAGACCAATTCACTTTTGTACCACAAGATGGATGACTAATCCTTTAAGCAGAATTCGAAACAGGATTGATTTTTTCATGTAGCGGATTTTTGGTTTTTAATCTTTGAAAAAATTCTGAAACAGGGGTCCGACAATGAACAAAGCTGGATTCGTCTTCCCACAACGAAGTTAGTTAACAGTTACTTGATTCTGGAGAAAATCCGCCGAAAAATAAGGGATAATCCGGCGTTCTTGACCGTTTTTGAAGAACCAGTAACTGACCTCAAAGTTAAAAATAAATCAAAAATCGACCATATAGGGATCAATTTTTATTTTTTTAAATTTAATTAAATAAATTAAAAAATTGGTCACAAAAAAATTTAACTTTTTTAAATTTATTTTTTTAAATTATGTTTTTAAAATTAAGGAAATTTGAAAAATTGGCCCTACCACGAATGTTTAACTTCTTTAACCCTTTAAATATCATTCGCGGTGGGACCAAAACTTTTTAAATTATAATTTTTTAAATTTATTAATTAAAAATTTTAAAAATTGGTCCTGTCACGAATGTTTAACTTCTTTAACTCTTTAAATATCATTCGCGGTGGGACCAAAACTTTCTTAATTATAACTTTTAAAATTTATTAATTAAAAATTTTAAAAATTGGCCCTGTCACGAATAATGTTTAATTTATTTCCAACTTCTTGGTTATTTAAGATCTGGAAAAAGACGGAAACCGATCGATTTTGTAAAATAAAAAAAGCTTGAAAATGATTCCAAAAAACGAAAGATAGTTCAACATTCGAATCTCAAATTTCTCTTTTTTCAAAAAAAGTGATTTTCTGTGACCGGTTATAAGCAAAAAATCAAAAATGGAACAAATTCAACAATTAAAAAAATTTTCGATTTTATCAATTTTAAATTAAATAAAAATCGGGAGAAAAACGAAATTTTCAGGAGCTTTTTGGCAGCCGTTCTCGATGGATTTCGAGGCCAAGGACGTTCGTGGTCCTTTTCCAACTGAGGTAATGCGATTTTGACCGTCGAAATAGAACACTGGATTTTGAAACATGAGCTCGAATTATAATCCAAATAATGAGTACAAAGTGGTTTTTCAAAAAGAATCAAAATATTAGTACAAGTTAAATTTTAAAAATAAGTCGTTTCAGGATCCACAATTAATAAAAAAAATAAAAATTTTTAAAAATAATATAAAAATAAAATCCTAAAAAAATTAATAAAAAAATAAAAATAAGTTTTAAAAATTTAATAAAAAAAATAAAAATTTTTAAAAATAATATAAAAATAAAATTCTAAAAAAATTAATAAAAAAATAAAAATAAGTTTTAAAAATTTAATAAAAAATATAATAAATTTTAAAAAATTAAACATTTTTAGTATTAATTACAGAATTAGAAAATTCAGTGTTAACATAATTATCGAACTTATTTTCTTAAATAAAAAATAAAATTTTTAAAATTACTGTATATTTGGGATTTTACATAATTAAGAATTTTTTAATATTAATTACAAAATTCAGAATTAAAATAACTTTTGAAATTTCGAAATTTATTTTTAGTTTTTATAAAAAATAGAATTCTGAAAATTACTGTACATTTGAAATTTTATATAATTAAGAATTTTTTAATATTAATTACAAAATTTCGAAATTTATTTTTAGTTTTTATAAAAAATAAAATTTTTAAAATTACTGTATATTTGGGATTTTATATAATTAAAAATTTTTTAATATTAATTACAAAATTTCGAAATTTATTTTTAGTTTTTATAAAAAATAGAATTTTGAAAATTACTGTATATTTGGAATTTTATATAATTAAGAATCATAAAATTTAGGAACTTATTTCAGAGATGTACACTACTATGATCTCTTCAAAAATGAAATCTGCCACTTGAAAAATGACAAAATGATTCAACTTTTTCCAAACAAAGAGATCCAGCTGTGAACTCGCCTCGGGGAAAGCCAACCGACTTCTTTCCGTGTCACTTACAAAAATGAAAAAAGAGATCAGCCGGATTTTTCAAATCCACCGTAAAAGTAAAAATTTTTTAATAATTTTCCTTTTAAAAAAATTAAAATTGATATTTTTGAAAATTAATAATTCCGGATTATCCGTGTAAAAATTTATCAAAAATAAGTCGACTTTTTTTCAAAGAAAAACTAATTTGAAAATCGAAAAATATAACCGCTGGCATTACTGTAGAAAAACTAATAATTTTAAAATGAATTTTTGAGAAAAATATATTTAAAAAATTTTTAAATTTTTACAAAATAAAATTTATTAAAAATTTTTCTAAGATTCTAGAAAAATTCAAAAATTTTAAAAATTATTTTTTTCGAAATTCTGGGAAAATTCAAAAATTAATGAAATTCTAAAAAAATTAAAAATTAATTTTTGAATTCTGAAATTTTTTAAATTTTAGAAAATTTATAAAAATTAAAGTTCTGAAATTTTAGAAAATTTATAAAAATTAAAAACCTGAAATTTTTCGTAATTTTTAAAATTTATAAAAATTCAAAACTTCTAAAATTTTAGAAAATTTATAAAAATTAAAAACTTCTGAAATTTATAAAAATTTATAAAAATTAAAAACCTGAAATTTTAAAAATTTATAAAAATTAAAAACCTGAAATTTTAAAAATTTATAAAAATTAAAAACTTGAAATTTTCATGATTTCTGAAATTCCAATTTTCCACAGAATTCTAGAAAATTGCGGAATCTCCTGACGAATTCTAAAGCATCTCCGAAATTCTCCAAATTTCAATTTTTTATTTTCGAACAATTTAAAATTATAAAAATAATGAATTTCCTGATATTTTCGCGAATACTGTATTAATTTCTGTCATCAACTTCGACTGTCAAGAGCTTCGGAATCTGTTTCTGACTTCCAGAATCCACATCTCTTTTTCCCATGAATCCACCGTAACCTAAAATATTCCATTTTTCAACATATTAAAAAACACAAAACTCACCACCACAACAAAGACCTCCCATACCGTATCCCATGCCATATCCCATACCATATCCACCATATCCACCATAACCAAGACCATATCCCATACCGTATCCACCATGTCCCAATCCTCCACAACATCCACCTCCATACATGTCAAGTCCCCATCCACCACATCCAAAACATGATTCTGAATCCTCAGGTAACAAAACAAAAATAATAAAAATATAAAATAATTTTTCAAAAAATTTCATTTTTATTTTCAAATAAAAATTTCAAATTTTTCAATTTCTTTTATATAAAAAATCCACGACCACTTGACTGGTTCAATTTCGAGTTCATTGTCGATTGTTGTTTTCTTTTTGTAACCAAACTTGTCCGAAATTTCCAAGTGGACAAAAATATCTCGGCTTTATCATAAAAAAATCAAAAAAATCATTAAAATTTCGTTTTTTTGATCATCACAGATGATTTTTCAAAAAAACCTTTGGTTTAAAAAAATACAAAAAATATATACATATGGCAAGGATTAGTTGTCAAAAAATTTTGTCGAGATTTTAAGCATAAAAAATTGGACTAGCCAAATCTATATTTCGCAAATTTTCCACCAAGCAATTCAGTCATCAATCGTGATCACTTCTATAGGTTCCCTCAGCCAGGGATCATTGTAGGCTTCCATCGGCGTTACTCTATCAGAACCACCGTACTTCAGAACAGAACGAAGAAAAT
This sequence comes from Halicephalobus mephisto, assembly GCA_009193035.1. Lineage (NCBI taxonomy): Eukaryota > Metazoa > Nematoda > Chromadorea > Rhabditida > Panagrolaimidae > Halicephalobus > Halicephalobus mephisto. The sequence continues at coordinate 93,700 of SWDT01000223.1, read as the reverse complement.
TGACGAGATTCTCATCGAACTAAAAATCCCAATAAGTAAGTCATTATAAAACTTAAAAATAACTATTATTCCAAAATTTTTACATTTTTCTAGAATCTTAGAACTAGTAAAAAAGAAAAAAATCAACTTAATAGTGATTTTTCAAATTTACTTTTTTCGTTTTGCTTAAAATCCAAAAAATCGTATTATTGTAAAAATTAAAAGCAGATTACCGAAAATATTTTAAAATAAAACCATTTAATTTCATCAATAATTCAAATTTACTATTTTTCCAAAAATTACTTCTTTTAAAAAATGTTTTTTAGAGAAACATTTTTCAAAACTATTTTATCCAAAGTATTTTTTTAAAATTACTTTATAAAAAATATTTTTTAGAATCATTTATTTTAGAAATTTTTAGTTATTTTTTAAAAATATTATTGGTTATTTTTCCGGAAAATTTTAATTTTATAAAAAATATTTTTTAGAATCATCTATTTTAAAAAATTTTTAGTTATTTTTTAAAAATATTTAAAAATCACTTTTTAAAAATATTATTGGTTATTTTTCCGGAAAATTTTAATTTTATAAAAAATGAAAAAACTTACTTTTCCTCTTAAAACTGTTCTCCAATCCCTTTCTCCTGGCAGTTTTCTCATTTTTCCACGATTTGTCATTTGAGGAACATAATAAAAACTTCCATCTTCGTTTCTGAACCTTTGACAATACAACGGTCTACCAGTAACAGGTCGAAAATACTTTTCTGCTTTTGTGCCTATTCTTTTGAAATCTTCTGGAGGTTCTCCTAGGACTTCCATAATCACCGTCATTTGATCAAAACTATCATCGCCAGCAAACAGAGGAGATCCCGTTAGCAGTTCAGGAATAATGCAACCGAAAGACCACATATCTATGTGAACATCGTACCTAATACCCATTAGGACTTCTGGAGCTCTATAAAATCTGGATTGAATGTAGGTGAAGGCTAGTTGATCCCTTCGACAAGCAGAACCAAAGTCCACCAACTTTAGCCTTTTCATGTCGTTGGGATAAAAAAGAATATTTTCAGGTTTGAGGTCACAGTGAATCACATCGTTCCGTTTTAAGTAGTCCAAAGCCAGGAGAACCGAATCCGCTATCGATTTTACAACCTGAAACAACAAACTTATATTTTTATAAAAATTAAAAATCAACATTGGGAATTTGAACTTTTTAAATTCAAAAACGATTTTTAGGATATTTTGAAACTTTTTAAAATCACAATAAAATTCTAGAAACTTTTGTAAAATTCTTAAAAATTTCAGAATACCCAACTAAATTCTGAAAATTTTTATTGAATTTTAATTTTTTCTAGAAATTCAAAAATTATCCAAAAATTCTGAAATTTTTTTATAAAATTTCAAAATTATTCAAAAATACCGAAAAAACTACCAAAACTTCCAGAAGGTTCTATTGGATTTTTAAAAGTTATATAGCCTTATGTTGGATTTCAGCAGCTTAAATGAAGTTAGTTTTTTTAAAAAATAGAAAACTTACGGACGGAATGATTCCTCTGAAGTTGGTGGCTTTCAGGTGGTCGTAGAGGCTTGGACCCATCAGCTCGAAAACGAGACATTGGTGTTTTCTGAATTCGAAACTTTGGAGCATCTTGATGATGCAGTCCGCACCGGCATGTCGACCAGATAGTTTCGTCAGTAAATCGATCTCGATGACGGCGGATCTCGCGACTCTGGTGGGCGTTCTGACGATCTTCACCGCCACGCGTTTCTTGTCCCGATGATCGTAACATTCGTAAACTTGTCCAAAACTTCCAGATCCAAGTTTCTTCAGCAACTCATACCGATAAGCAATGTGGTCATTTTGGACGAATTTGTAAGCTCCGTTGTTGTCGTCGAAGTCTTCCGGAGCTCGGGACCTCAGTTTCTTGTTGATGGCCCCGGTGAAGTAGACTTCAGGATATAGGAATATTTCTTGTTTTTCGTAATCTGTTAAGTTGTCGACCGAACATCCACAGTACTCGTCCGGCGTCAATCCATGTGATCCTAAAAAAACAGTTTTCATATATCAAATCCGGATTCCTCACCCAATGATGACTCTGATGAAGACGTAGACGAGTTATCATCGATTACAATGACTTCTGGAGAATAATCTCCGTTCATTGGGACATGTGACGATTTGCTGAAAATAATTTTCACAAATAAAAATTTTAAAAAATATCGCGTCGTAGTAAATTTTGTGTATTTTTATACAGTCAAACAGTAAGATCCAAAAACGAAAAAAAATCGGAATTTTACAACGAAAATAAGCCGATATTCTCAGAAGAGAAACAAAAGAAAAATGTGGTTGTCACAGAAAATCGAATATTTGGCAAACTGGACAGAACGCCAAACCTCAAACATGTTCGTTGTTTTTCTTTATAAAAATTCAAATCTTTTATTTTCTTTAACGTTTATATTTTTTCAATTTTATAACCTTTCAAATTACTCAATAATTGCATTTTTATATGAAAAAAAGAAAAAAATATGATTATCACAGAAAATCGAATATTTGACAAACTGGACAGAACGCCAAATCTCAAACATATTCATTATTTTTTTATAAAAATTCAAATCTTTTATTTCTTTTAACATTCATATTTTTCAATTTTATAACCTCATAAATCACTCAATAATTGTATTTTTATATGAAAACAAAAATATAATTGTAATAAAAAATCGAATATTTGGCAAACCGGACAAAACGCCGGAGGCAATAATGTTCGTTGTTTTTGTTCGAAATTTGAACTTTTGTTTTTTCTTTATTTTTAAATACAAAAATTACTCAATGTCTAAATTTCTACCGGAGATTTTTCGGATAAAAAATAATTTTTGGCGAATCAGACAAAACGCCAAAAACGAAAATTTTTATTTTTTATAAAATTTATTTTTTAAAATATTTTTGACTTTAAAAATTACCTAATCCCTTGGATCAAATAGAAAACTATCTATGAAATAGAAAACCACAAATGAAGAGATATTGCCTGAGGCGATGCTTGCACAACTTGTTGGATTTTCATCCGAAAAATCCTTAATCGTCGCTTGATTGAATGATGTAATATTCAAAAAAGATTTGTGGTACTTCGGAAGAGTAGGTGAAAGGTCAGTTTCCAAGAAGGCTTGTGAACGGGGAAATGAGACCGGTCGGGGCGGCGCCAGAGGCAACGACGCTTCCGATCGGCCGAATCGATTTCGGTCGTACTCGATTGGGAGACGTGCATTGTCTTCTGGGACCTGATTTAATTGTGGATTTTCATTGGTGATTTTAGAAATAAAATCCTAAAACTGATTTTTTTGATTTTATTTTTCTTCAATGAACAACATCCTAGTCCTTCTGACGGTCTTCGGAGCCGTCATTCTGGAGCTGTCTTCTGAAGCTCCGGCCGTCTGCAGGGCCTGCCGAGGACACTGTAAAAACAATAACGAGATTCTGCTCGCAAATGTGACTGAAACCGATTTTTTGTAAGTTTATTTAAAAAATAAAAAATAAAATTCCTAAAAATTTACCTTATTTAAAAAATAAAAAATAAAATTCCTAAAAATTCACCTTATTTAAAAAATAAAAAATAAAATTCCTAAAAATTCACCTTATTTAAAAAATAAAAATAAAATTCCTAAAAATTTACCTTATTTAAAAAATAAAAAATTTATCTGATTTTATAAAAAATAAAAAATTCCTAAAATTTATTTTATTTAAAAAACAAAAATTTTTAAAGTTTTTTATGAAATTGTTTCAAAACCGATTTTTGGAATTTTTGAAGATTTTTAAGATTCTTGGTTTTAGAAATTTTATAAAATTCAGAAAATTTCTATAAAATCTGAGAATTCTTCAATTTTTCTACATTTTTGAAGGTTTCAGAATTTTCCATTGAATTTCGAAAGTTTTAAAATTTTCTAAAATTTCTTTAAATTTTAAAATTTTTGAAAATTTTTGAAAAGTTTTAAAATTTTCGAAAACTAATAATTTATTAACTTTCGAAAGTTTCTATGAAATTCTCAAAAATTATTAAATTTCAAAAATTTCTATAAAATTCTGAACAATTTTTGGAATTTTCTAAATTTCTGAAAAGTTTTAAAATATTCGAAAATTATAAAAAATTTATCCGATTTTGGAAATTTCAGAAAATCCAAAAAATTTCCATTTGATTCTAAAAACTTCCAGAAATGTTATTTTGAAATTTTTATAAAATTCAAATTTTTTTAAAATTCAAATTTTTTTTTAAAATTCAAATTTTTTTTTAAAATTCAAATTTTTTTAAAATTCAAGTTTTTTTAAAATTCAGAAAACCCCTGTGATTTTTGCCTTGTGTCCGGGGATATAAAAATCCCACGTTAACTTCCATTTCCGACATTCTGACGCCTGTCGTTTTCTCCAATCGATGAATTATGTTTCTTTTTCATTTAATTGACATTTTTCATTGTCCCTGTTCTAATTTATGGTGGAACGAGAATGAGTTTGTTTAACTTTCAATTGAGGGTATTTTTTATTTGACAGTTTTATCAATCTCCTCGAGGTCGTCTCATACAAAACCGGAAAGACTGACTTTCCGGTAAAAAAGTTGACGGCCATTGATCTGTGATGTCGATACAAAAGACGAAATTCAACCTGTCTGACAGTTTACATAAAACTTGAAATACTACTTGACCAATAGTATTGGGATTTTGATTAACAAAATTTTCGATAATTTGGAAACCATAAAGTAGTACTGTAATATTAATCTTTAAAGTTTTTCTTCGTTACAATTAAGATGGAAAACAAGAGGATTTTGCGATCTAGAAAGATCAATGAAGAGTTTTAAGATCGAGTAAAAAGTATTCTAAATAGTTTGAAACTTAAGGACCTTGATGAAGACTTTTAAGGTCGATCAAGAATGACCTTCGCCATTCTGTAAATCAGAAACTCTCATAAAACTTTAATATAAAGTATTCTGAATTCTTTGTAACTTAAACGTCTTTATGAAGACCTTTAAGGTCAGTTAAGAAGTATTCACATAATTTGTAATTGGTATACTTTCATTAATATATTTAAAATCGATTAATCAATAACATAAGTATTATATAATTTATACATCATGATTTACTTCTATAAAATTGACAAATTAGTGTTCTAAGTATTCTATATTTTTTTACATCTTCATCAATTCCTTCAAAACCGATTAATTAGTAACCTAGACATTATGTACTTCATACTTTTTCATTAACTTATTTAAAATCGACTAATCAGTGTTCTAAGTATTCTATACCTTTTTTACATCTTCATCAATTCCTTCAAAACCGATTAATTAGTAACCTAGATATTATGTACTTGATATACCTTGATCAAACTATTTAAAATCGATTAATTAGTACTCTAAGTATTCAGTAACTATTTTATATTCTCATCAAGACCTTTAAAATCGACTAATCAGTACTCTAAGTATTCAGTAACTATTTTATATTCTCATCAAGACCTTTAAAGTCGATTAATCAGTAACCTAAATATTATGTACTTCATACGTCTTCATTAACCTATTTAAAATCGACTAATCAGAACCTTAGATATTTTGTAATTGATACACCTTGATTAACTCCTATAAGATCGATTACACAATGCCTTAGACACTCTCCGAAACTTTAACACATTGTGGACAATGTGGGCCGTATGTGGTACACAACCTTTGGATGTGGTACATAATACTTCGTAACAGATTTATTTTTGTGATTTCGGATTTTTTTGTTTTTGCAACTAACAAATACCTCTAGATCGAGCTAAATATTGACGGATTTGAACCACAGAAAAAAATATATCACTTTGGATCCATGGTACACAACATCCAAAAAAATGATTTTTTTAACAAATTGCGGACAGTCCAAGTTTGATTTTTCACTTTTATATACTTATTCAACGACTTTAAATCGAAAAACCTTCACGTCATTTCCTAACGTCTACAAAAAAATAATTAATTACTAAAATAATAGAAAATTGCAATTTTTGCTTCGTTGAAACAGAACATTCATAAAAAAGTTTTACTACATCTTTGGTTGGACTTTTTGAAACAGCAATTTTCCGAATTTTTATAGATTTTCGGAAAAATTAAATTTTTCTTCCTTTTTTAAATTGGCTTTGATTTTTTGTCCTTTATCTCAACTACAGTAAGAAATGAAATAAACATAATCATTAATTGATAATACAGTAAGAATATATGATTTCCAAGTTAGTGGAACAAAACGTACACTAAAGAATACAAAAAGGTACATTAAAACGGTTATAATGTATCAGATATATTACATCTAATATGCCTATACATCGAATACAACACACTGATATCGACTTAATGCATCGACATATTAAAATGGTTCTCATGTATCAATATATTAAATATAATACATTAATATTATGCTTAATATGTTGATATAGTGAATATAATGTACTTGATACATTATAATCGCTTTAATATATCCATGCATTAAATACAACGCACTGATATCGAATTAATGTATCGATGCACTCAATATAATGTATTTAATACAACAAAGTTGTTTCAACGTATCGATATATTAAATATAATACATTAATATTATACTTAATATATCGATACGTTGAATATAATGTACTTGATACATTATAATCGCTTTAATATATCCATGTATTAAATACAACGCATTAATACCGATTTAATATATCGATGCACTGAATATAATGTATTTAATACAGCAAAGTTGTTTCAAAGCATCGATATATTAAATATCACGTACCCTTTTTTGTGTAAAAAATAAAAACTTTATTGCACTATTTTTTGAAGTCCATTGGAACAATGTTACGAGTTTTATGAGCATTCGGACAAGTTGCATTTCATCTTCCTTCTTTACAACCGTTCACAAAAGTTCTTTATTTCAATTACTGTAACCAGAATTATTGATTAAAACTTGCAAACCTTCCGTCAAAAATTTATTACAATAATTTTTTTCAGAGATGCTTTGGTCGATAATGAAACCGGAAAATTAAATTTTACAGAAAATGAAAAAAATAATCGAACAAAAAGAGAATCCTACATCGAAAAACGAACATGTTCGAGCAAATTCCAACTTGAACTTTTCATGATCCCGATCTGCATCGCCATGATTCCTATTGCGTTGATTTCACTTCTACTTTGTGTATTTTTTTGTGGACCTAAAGATTCCAGAGGTCAAGTACCTGATAAAATAATGGGGGTCAGATTAAGTCAAAAAAGAAAAATTCCCGAAAATAATGATATTAAAAATTTCAAAAAAAATCAATTTGATGAAGAATTAGAATACAAAGATGGATATATTCAGAGAAAAGATAGTAAAAAAACCAGATTTGCTACAAGTATATCCTTCATCGAACCAATCAGAAGAGCTTCATCCATCTCATGTCTTGAAGGGATAGCCTCAAGGGAGACCAGCGGGTCTTCAGAAGAGCCTGTCGAACTCCAACAACTTCCAAAACGAAAACAAACAAGGTTTTCAGATTCCATTTCTGTTCTTGGAGAATCAGATGACCTTCCAAAAAGAAAACCCGCAATAATCCAGAGATCAATCAGCGTTACTTGACCCCGCTTTAAGCACTTCTCAGGGAAACTACAGTACCTTTGTTTGTACATACTGTATTTTGTTAGGTTCATGCAATAAATTCCAGACTATACAACATTCACGAATAAAGCTATCCAGGATCTTTAATATTCACAGACTACTTTTTCTTTTTTTTCTTATGTTGAGGTTTGTCCTTTGGCTGAAGCAACTCCACAGAAGCACTTTGTAACTCTTCTTCTGTGAGCATCTCACCTCCTTCGATTTTGGCTTTTGCGTCGAAATGCATCATGACATCATGGAGTTGTTCTCGAAGGTCTTTTATCTCGATGTTGTTCTTCCAAACCAAGTCTTCTTTCTGCTTCAGAAGCATCTCTTTGTCCTTCCTTATCATTTCGGACATCTGTTGTTCTTCTGTAAGTTCTTGTTGAAGTTTTGAAATCCTAACATTGGCGGCTGTGAGTTTTTTTTCCAAGTTTTCTTTAGCGCTTTTCATACTTTGCAAACTCGAGGTTAGCTTCTTGACTTCAGATTTGGATTCGTCCAATTCCGATCTTAGATTATTCATCTCCAGAACCATTCCATCTCGGAAATTATTCATTGATTCTTCCATCGCTTTGATTTTATCCTCAAAAAATGATCTTTGTTTTTCAAGTTGTTGAGCAAGCATATTACTGTATTCTAGTTGGATTTCATCCACTTTTTCTTGTTGTTTCTAAAAAATAAATCAAAATCAAAATCAATTAGGAAAATCTCACGTCATTTTCGTTTCTTCCTGCCTGAACTTCGACCACTTTTCCATCTGCAGCGTTCTGGATGATTCTGTGAACATAGTTGTCACCAGCGTAATCCCAAACGAGATTTCCTCCGACTTGAAGTGTGAAAGTATGACCAGTAGTTTCGAAATGCCGATAAGCATGGGCTTCGACGTATCTTCCGCATCCCAGATTGCCGCAGATAAGACACATCCAGAGATCCGTACTTTTTCCGCAAATCGAACACGGCGGTGTATCCACTTCTTCTGGAGTCTGGTTGTGACGACAAACAGGACAAGTTGTATCTGTCCATTGCTGGAGGCATTCAGCATGAAATGAATGATTACACAAGATAGTGACTATACTGTCATCGAGCCTTTCGAGACAAACAGCACAAGTCGGAAGTTCGGTCATGTTTTCCTTGGGCAAACTGCCTCCGGATTCTTCTGTAGTTGTCTCCACTTTGTCAACGAACATTAAATTGCACTTGTCCTGCTCCAGAGAATTGAATTTGATTCCATTGTATCTCGCATAGAAGGCCATCGTTGCACGGTAAGATTTGAACTTCAGAATCACCATGTACCTGTTTGGAGTCGAATCTCGGACGATTTTCATCTCAGAAATCGAATCTCCAGGATGAACAAAATGAATCAAGTCACTGCAAGTCATGTAAGTCGGAACTCCAATCATGCACAGCATGGAGCAATTTTCGGTTTCGCTGGTGTTACATCCAGGCCTAAAAATTTCATATATCAACTTCAGGAAAATCAAACCTAACCTGTTACGATAGAAATGCAGAATACCAGTAGTCTTTTCAATAAATGGATTTCCAGAAAAATAAGAAACTTTTTCAGCAGCTACGGGCTCGACCGAAGCAGATCTGTCGGACGCCGCAGGGCCCGGCATGGAAGCAGAACTGCTCGAAGGTTCCTCGCTTCCCACGGTCTTCTCAGATGGATTCTTAGGCTTCAACGTCTCCACCACGACTTCGGCATATTTCCGTCTTCCGAAGCAGTTTTCTTGCGTCGGCATCGTAGGTTTTTCTTTTCCCTTGTCCGCCTCAGGCAGAGTCGGGGGTTGAGTCCGATTTTCATTTTTGGAACCAACATTGGATGTGCCGGATTTCCCTTGTTTCTTATCCATATTAGAGGATTTCATCTTCTTCCAAGATTCACGAACACTCACAATATTGTCTAAAATTTCGCAAATTATTTTTCAAAATTCCAAAAAACAAACCTTCAGAAACTTTGTCAAATTCAAAATCGATGGATGGAGCACCTTTCTGAATCTCCAAAGCTATAGAAATCGGAACGATACTTTGCATCAGTCACTTGAAAAATCATCCGGGGAAAATTCAGAAAAATTTAAAAAATAAGATTTCGAAATTTCATAAATCGACAAGTTCCAAAAAATTAAAACGAAAAACATGGCTATTTTCGCTTCGAGAAAAGCCAAAACTGGTCTAGCGAGTGGTTGTGAACGACTCGCTTTTTAAAATTACGAAATCACTTGATTTAAAATTATTTCATAGCTTTGTACCTATTTTCGGAATAAAACTGCAATTACTTTAAAATTTCTATAATAAGCGTCAGTAATAAAATAATTCGGTCCGTAAATTCTGAATCTGAAATCAAAATTAACGATTAGGCTTCAGAATCCAAGATTCCGAATTTGAAATTAAACTTGAGAACTTTTCTTCAGAATTCTAGATTCAGAATCTGAAAAGAGAACTATAAGTTAGTCTTCAGAAGTTCGGATTCTGGATCTAGAAGTAGAATTAGGATTCAGGATTCAGAATCTAAAGTTATGATAAAAAGTTTATCTTCAGAATCTTGAATCTTGAATCTAGAAGTAAAATTAGAATTCAGAATCTAAAGTTATGATAACAAGTTTATCTTCAGAATCCTGGATCTAGAAGTAGAATTAGGATTTAGGATTCAGAATCCTAAATTCAGAATCTAAAGTTAGGATAAAAAGTTCATCTTCAGAATTAGGGATTGATCTTTGAAATTTGAAGCGGTGGTTAGATTTATAAATTTAAGATTCCGATTCAGAATTGAAATCGAAAACTAACTTTTAGAATCCGGAATAAAAATTGGAAATTAGTCTTCAAAACAGTGTTTATAAAAGATTATTTTATTTTTGAAGTTCTGACACCTATTGTTAAATTTTCTGATTCAACATTAAATTCTGAGATTGCTGACTAATTCCGGATCAAATCCTTCGTTAATTTTCATTGTTATTGTTAGGCTAGAAAACAGAACTATAGTAATAATCATTACTAGAATGATATGACAGGTACAATTTATATATTTCCTCCAACTCAATACAACCAAGAATCTCACTCATACTCTACATTATTCCACATTCCCCGATATTCAGATTATCGCTTCAGGTTCTCCTTTTCAAATCTAGTTTCTGTTTCAACAATAATCTGATAATAGACAGGATTACATTGATTACAAACCAATTGCTAAGATAGGAAATGTGGAATACTGTAGGACATGAATGAGATTACCGGTTGTAGTTATGTAGGAAGATATATAACTGTTATTTGTTGTATTGTGCTAGTAATGATTATTCATATACTTCTGTTTTCCATCTTAACAGTTAGTTTTTAATCAATGTAATCCTATTATCAGATTATCGTTGAGACAGAAACTAGATTTGAAAAGGAGAACCTGAAGCGATAGACTGAATATCAGGGATCGTAGGATACTGTAGGGCATGGGTAAGATTATCTGTTGTAGTTGTGTGAGAGATATATAACTGTTATTTGTTGTATTGTGCTAGTAATGATATTCATATACCTCTGTTTTCTGATATTCAGGCCATCGTTTAAGGTCCTCTAGTTTGTTTTTTGTCTCAACAGTTATATTTACTACATTTTAATTAAATTTATGAAAAAATTTAATAGACTAAGAAATTAGGAAAAAAATCTTAATCACATAACAAAAGATAATCGAAAAACTCGTCTTTCAAGTTACATCGCAATACGTTTATTCTTTGAATTACTAATTTTACGATATCAAATTATCAACAAAAAAAATAAATCACAAAAAATTTATTAAATAATTTTTAAAAATTAAAAAAAATTATTTAACAAAATTAAAATTCATAAATTTTTCTACTAAAAAACCACAGTAATCAAAAAAATATTTCTATCAATCACCATTTTAAAAATTAAACATATTCAAAAATCCTAAACCACCACCCCCAATCCTCCTACAGTACTGTCACAGAAAGTAAGAAAACTTCCATCACGAAAACCCCCGAGGCATCGAAACCCAGCTTACACATAATTTCACAGTAACAGTAACACCGTTCAAAAGTTACAGTTAATTTTACATTGTTTTACTATTACTCCAGTAAACCTAGGAGTTACCGCCCATGGAAAACTGATCAATTAAGAAAACGCATCAAACTCTCTTACAAGTACCGTTACCTAAAACTACAGTAACAATCCACCATCAACTTCAAAATCTGTTAGTTTTTATCTTGCCCTTATCACATATCATGGCTATTCCAAATAACAAGTGCACTCTAACAATATTACATGAAATTCCCGTTATCTTACACGTTAGTTTTGATTCTTCTTACGATAGTAAGAGGAAAGGACTTCCCACGCTTTAGGAGCCATAAACCCATCAGGAGGCTGGATTCCATCTTTAGCATATCCTCGCATTTTAGTTCCAGAAATAAAAATAAAATCATCTTTTCTAGATTCATCATAGAACGACATTTTCTTCGCAACTTTATCATAAGCAGCAACTTTAAACGGAATAATTTCCAAATTCGGCAACCCAGGAGCCATAGTTAAAACCTAAAACTACTTTAATAATTCCTTCTTTAATAAAAAAAACCACCTTTGCTCCATGTGTTGGATCATATAAAAAACCACCATTATCTGGATCTTGAATTCCAGCCGGATCTCTCCCAACAATATACGCATTAACACCAGCAGCCAATCTTGCTCTAGCATGCCATTGTACTTCTGTTGGACCTCCATATATCATAGGAGATGGAAAAATAGCTAATACAGTCCATTTAGAATCTAAAATTCCTTCATCCATAACAGCTAAATGTTGTTCAATTCTCGTTAACAATGGTACATCATCATCTTTCGTCCATCCACCTAAAGGATGCAATAATAACATTGGATTTTTATATCGTTTCAATAATTGTTCACGAGTATCTTTCATAAGTAACGCATGACCATTATGAATCGGATTTCTCAATTGAAAAGCAAATACAGCATCACATTCAGCATCAGCAAAAATTTTCCGAAGTTCAAGTGGTGTTTTACGATATTCATCCAATCCATCGTTATATGTAATCTTCCCCAAAACTTTTATATCTCCACCAAGAAGCCAATCACCACTTTCCATAATCATTTTTACAGTAGGATGACGTGTATCGCAAGTTGCAAATTGTCTGTTAACTCGTTCCTTTTTTCTATGAGGATGAACTTCCGGATCTTCCAAAACAGCAATCAACTGTCCTCCATAAGTCAATCTAATTCGCTTAACCAAACCAGGAGAAACAATAGATTTCTCAATCCCTTCAGAAACTTGTAATTTCTCAACAATATCATCAGTAATCGGCAAAACAATCGGCACAGATTGAGAAATATTTGAAGAATGCATTGGATAAGAATCTTCCAAATCTGGATTTCGAGAAACATCTTCACCAGGAATTTTGCATTTCTTCTTTAAATCAAATATTTGACCATAATGAAGACATTGCAAATACTGTCGTTCTCTCATAAACCCGGATAACGGAGTTGCCCAGCCTTCTGCTAGTACTTGAAGCCATTGTAAATCAACCAAAGTAAGTTCAACTTCAGGAGAATTCTTCGTTGATTCAATCAAGGAAACTTTTTCATTTTCATCATTGACAAAAAGTTGTCGGACAGGAAGACCAATAAGTTGATGCATCGCCTTTTCTGGAAGGATTTTCTTCTCATAAAGAACTTGCAGTACCCGTTGAACACATTCAAATTCCGATTCAGAACCTGCATTAAGAACCAAATCAGGTCTTACGGGTTCTTCATAAATAGAATCGATGCCGGTAAAACTCTTAACTTGCCCAGCACGAGCCTTCTTGTAGAGGTCTGGAATTTTCTAATGAACAATACAAAAATTTAAAAAACATACCTTTGGGATCTCGAGATTCACAAACTTCTAGAGGAGTATTGACGTAAATTTCCAAAAACGGAATATTTTCTTCCTCATGAATCCGTCTCGCTTCATCTCTGTCACGACGGAAAGGAGAAATAAACGAAACCAATGACACGACACCCATATCGGCGAACAGTTTAGAAACCTCGGCAACTCTTCGAATGTTCTCAGACCGGTCATTCTTTGAAAATCCGAGGTTCTTGCAAAGTCCATGTCTCACGTTATCTCCATCAAGTCCATAAGCAGGGACACCAAGTTGGATCAATGTCTTTTCGAGTTCGAAAGCTATCGTCGTCTTTCCGGCTCCAGATAATCCAGTAAACCACAAAGTACAACCACGGAATCCACCATGCTGTCCCAGAACCGCGGCTCTTTCCTCTCTTCCAGCCTTGTGCTCTTGACGGTAAATGTTCGTAGCACCAACCGAGACCGACTAAAAGACAATAAAAAATATGAAAACTTCGAAAAAAAAATTGATATATGAAGAAGCAAAAAATTAGAACATTGACATATGAGAACTTAAAGGCCAAATAATTGATATATGAAGAAGTTCAAAAAATAGGGGATTGATATATGAAAACTTAAAGACCAAAGAATTGACATATGAAAAAGTTCGAAAGATAAGGAATTGATATATGAAAAAGCTGAAAAACATACCGGAAGACGAATCTTGCGTCTTGGCGATTGTTCTTCACAGTATGAACTTGCTGGCTCGCAAATCATAATGCTGTGGGAACGAATACGTCCGATCGGCTGCATCTTGGCTCCAGTCAACGGGGTTAGGGTTAGTGAAAAACAAAGAATCGATGATTAGCAATGATTACTTCGTGGACGACCGAATGGAACTGAAGAGCACCGACCGGAGGAGCGCGAGAGATCCAGACCAGCATTCTTCAGCTTCAGGAAACAAAACTGGCAAATTTTCGACCAAATTTATCTTGATAAATAACAAAAAAAAGCATAAAGTTCCTATAAATCAAATCGCATTTTGATTTTTTTGAATTCAATGGTCAAATACCAAGTCCGTTTTCCAGGAATTAGGTAGGTTTTTTTTCTTAATTTTGGATTCTTTGGTAATGTTCTTCTCGGTTGATTTCGTAATTTTTTTGTTTTTTTTAATTTTACAGAAATTTCTGAATTTTTAGAATTTTTGGAAATCCAGAATTAACCTCCGGAATCGAGACTCTGGAAGTCTCTAGAAATCCATTTCGAGATAATTTCGTAAAAAAATTCGTTTTTTTATTAAATTTGAATTTTTTTCAAAACTTTTAGAAATTTAATAAATACTTTTGAAAAAAATATTTGAAACGAAGAATTCTAGAAAATTCCAAAATTCGATTCGAAAATTGACAGTTCTGTTCCGTACCAATGTCGACTTTTAATTTCAATAAAAATTTAATTTCTTAAATAATTTAATAAAATGTAAAATCAAAAATTTATTTAACCTAATAATTTAAAATTTAATAAAAAATCAAGAGAAACGGAAAGGGATAGACACGGCCAAAGGCACCCATAGGGCCTTCACCGGCTGAGCAGTCACTTCGTTGTCATGAGTGCACTTTTCTCTGACGGATCTGAAGCTGTAGAAGGCCACGTATTCGTTCCTGACGCTCTGACTCATCATGAGCAAAAAAACCAGGCTTCCGAAATGTTCCAATGTGAAAAAAAATAATTGCAGGAATTTAAAAAAATAACTTTCAACTTCTCGAGAAGAAAACAAGGTCCTAAAACGAAGATAACTTTGGATAATCGAACAACTGGATAACTTACAATTCGATGTCCATTTTGTCCAATTGAACACACAGGAAATACAGTATGCAGTTGAGGTTTGTGAACAAGGCTTGTTGTAACAGATTTTTCTCCATTTTTATCCTCGGTATGCTGCTGATGATACTGTAAGTGTTTTTTTTGAGACACATGGTTCTCGTGGTTGTGTAGATGCAAATGGTCAAAGTCGTCAAAGACAGAACAACACAGAGGGCGAAGAGACTTCCTGCATCCGCGTTGAAGACCACTTTCACGATGAAGATGGATAAAGACGAAGCCAGAATGACCCCGAAGCAGATGATTGCAGTCGTCGTCCTCGACCAGAAAAAAACATGTCTCATGGGGTAGAGGACCGCGGTCAGCCGATTCGTCCCGATCCCCAGTTGACAGAAACTGGCAAAGACCATGTCGAACCAGAAGTACAGATGAAACCATTTGAGAAAATCCGCCTTGAATCCAGAATCCGGAAGCCAGAAGTCAATAACGACTCCGATGAATCTAGGGGAATCGGCTATCATGTAAAGCGTTAGTAAGACGTAGTAGGGATATCTGTAAAATCCCCTTCTCCTGATCTGCATGTAGAAAAAGAAAATCAACATAGACAATTGGAAGATCCCGCTGATGAATTCGATCGTCAAATATATCCATCTGTAGGTGGAAGCCATGTCGAATTCTACTGTATTCATGTTTCTAATAAAAACTAAGAAAGTTCCACATTTTCAATTACTTTTTAATCAAGTTTTAAGCAGCAACCTGACAACTGCCTTTGCTTACCTTACATCACTTTTCGTCAAACCTCCAGCTTCAGATGCAATTATTCGAATTGCGTTTAATTAAATTTTTATTAATATAATCAAAAATTCGGTTTCCAACATGAAAAAAGAAAAAAATGATTTTTTACTTCTAAGATTTTGCAAGTTCCTTTTTTGGGATTTTTACTTCCTTGAGGTATATTTATTTCTCATTTTAAAAAATTAATTTTGGTTACTTAATTTGAATAAAGTTGTTCCAGAAATCAAAACTAATCTAAAAAGGTTGAAAAACAAGCTGTAATGTTTGTATTCAAATTCTGCAATCAGAACTGAGCAGAAATTTTTATAATGACGTAATCAGATCCGTAGATCTTAAATCTGAAATCAGAATCAGTAATTACTCTTCATCATTTAGGATTCAGGGTTCTGTAACACTTATTTTCCAGATATTTGTGTCCCTAGTATTTATTTTTCAATTGTGCGATTAAAATTGAACAAAAGTACTTACAATTATATAATCTGACCCGTAGATCTTGAATCTGATATCACTTTTAGCACTTTATCGAACCGTAATCGAAACAAAAAACAACAAATGACTAGATAAAATTATCCAAATCCTAATGTGTTTGTTTGCGGTTCACAGAAAATTTTCCATTCTTTGCGATTTCGAGCTTGTCTGGTCCACGTATGGCCATGCTTATCTGACATCAGAATCAATAATTAACCTTCAGGATTCAGGATTGTGAAGACTAACTCTCAATTCTACAGACATCTAAAATTTCGTCTTAATGCTCCTTATAAAAATAAAAAATTACTTAAAATGGACTTTTATTTTTGAATTAAAACCGTCAGAATTAAAACATAAATCTTAAAGAAATTTAATTTTCCAAAATTAGAAACCAAATATTGCGGAAAAGCAGGTGTTGAATAATTTATTTTTTAATCATTGTCGAACATTCAGTTGTTGAATTTTCCAAATGTAAAATACAAAATTCAATTTTAAACAATTAAAAATTAAAATTTTAGTTTTCATAAAAAACCGACTTCAAGGTGTAAATTTTTTTAATGGAATATAATATTACAAAAATCGGAAGTGAAAATTTCTGAGAAATTGCTCCTACGCAAACTTTCGCACTTTTCAGATAATTGCAAATGTTTGTTTTAAAAGTTTTTATTGAATATTAAAAATTGTGGAAATTTCTACAGGATTTTACAGAACTTCAGGAACTTTCACATGATTATTGAAAGTTCGGAAAGCTTCAATGAGATTCTGCAAGTTTATATAAAATTCTAAGAATTTCTGTAGAATTCTAAGAAGATTCAGAATTTTCTACAGAATTCTAGTGTTGGGACAGAAACTACACTAGAGAAAACCTGAGGAGATATCCTGAATAGCAAGAAGTGTGAAATACTGTAGAGCAAGAATGAGACTTTTGATTGTAGTTGTGTGGGAGATAAACATTGTTTGTCTGTACCTTATTTGTGAAGTAAAGATCGGTAGTATTCTTCTTATTTTTAATCTTAATGTTGGATCGGGCATTATCTTTTGAGTACAAGTCGCACAGTGTCGGTCCCGAAGAGAACTACCCTGAGGACCAACGAAAAATGTACGATTGTGTGTTGGCGAGAATTTAAGAAGATTACACAGTAATTTTGTGAGTTATTTTATATCTCGTGCCTCCGGTCCCATTAAGTTGTTTTATATTTTTCTCATCTACACGCAGATCAGAAACCACTAACCACGATCTAACACTTAACATCCAGAAAACTAAGAATTTCTACAAAGATTTCAGAATCTTCTACAGAACCCTCGAAAGTCTCAGAAAATTCTACTAAATTCTATAAGCTTCTATAGAATTCTCAAAAGTTCAACAGATTTTCATCGAATTCCAGAAGCTTCCAAAAAATCTTTGATATTTTTCAACTTTTTATTGGAATTTTTGAATTTTAGAAAAGTTCAACAATTTCTACAGAATGCTTGAAACCTTCCATGAGATTCTCTAAGACTTCAAAATCTTTCATTAATCTTAAAAGATCCTCAAAATTTTAAGAGTTACAAATGTAAACAAAAAAAGGAAGACAGCAATAAAAAGTGTAGTCTTTGTAAATCATGAAAACATCTTTTTCCTCTAATCTTGTGAATGTGAAATTTATGAAAATACAAATAAAATAAAATTTTGTTGAAATCCATGAATGAAAGATAACATGAGGGCTAACATAGCCAAAGGGGATTGATTATTTTCAATACTCAGCAATCCTTAGTAGAATACAAAATAGGACCTCAAATCCGTCGATTTCGTTTGATTTACTACCTTACTCATATATACCGTACTCATTATAACTTTGCTTATGTGCTATCCATAAACACTATCCTTAAACTGCTCCTATTTTCCTTGAAAAATCTAAGAGTCACTGATCTTACAGAAATTATGAATTCAAAATTATACAAAAACCAAAAGATAGTTACTGAAAAAAACAATTTTCCACTACAGTCAGTCACTGCTGAAATCCATGAATCAAGGACTACATAGCCTTCCAGGATTGATTATTTTCAATATCCAACAGTCTGGGTTAGGTTCCCAGCCGAGGACCAATCCTACATTAGTAGGTTAGGTTCCTGCCGAGGGCTGTAAAACTAGGTATGAACCGTCTAGATAACTATATTCAGTGGGACTCACAGCAAAGTACTGGCTCTGTGGCTTTAAGATTAACCACATCCAGACGATAACTACAAAATTCGAAAAAAATCCAACAACCCCTAGTAGAATACAAAATAGAATCCTAAATCCCTGATCTCGTCTGATCTACTATCCTACTCATATATACCGTATTCGTTATAACTTTGTCTATATCCTATTCACAAACTTAATTTTCAAATTAATCATATTTTCTCCAAGGATCTGACAAATTTTATAAAAATTCCAAAGAATTTTTAAATTATTCAAAAAACAATGTTTTCAATTAAAAATCTACGTCAAAATTGATTGTATTAATTTTTTCAAGACCATCGAAGGTGAAATTGCGTGATTTCCGTAAGTGAAAATCAATTTTAAGATGAGTCATGGGTCGCGTCCCCCATCCATGTTCGTCATTATCAAACTTCGAAACCCACCCTTTTGCGCAAAAACAATATTATTTCTTTTAAATACTGAAAAAACCGAAAATTTTTATTTAATTTTCCTAAAGCGAAAAAATGGATTATGTTGTTCGACATTTTCAAGCCGGAATTTACAACTTGTTGGAACAGGTTCGTTAATTTTTTTATTTAAAACTAGAATTTTATAAAAACATAATTCATTAAAATTTTCTAAAATTTAAAAATCACAATTTTTAAAATATTCCGAAATTTAACAAAAAAATTTAAAATTTCGTTTTAAAACAATTTTGTAAAAATATTTTTAATTTTTAAAATAATATGATTATGATTCTGTAAAGATTTCTAGAATTACCCAAAATTCATTAAAAATCCTAAAAATTAATGTCGAAGAAAATAATTTTTTAAAATTTTATAATATTATGATTTTTAGATAAATGCCACTACGGTAATAGACTTGGCTTCAGAACTCATCACGAATGCCACTAATCTTTCATCTGACGCAGATGTCCTCATCAACAGGATCGACAGCATCATGAGGCAGATCGATATCTTCTTCATCCCGATCGTCTTAGTTATTTTTGTTTTCTGTACTATCATGAGTATTACTTTTGTTTTGATCACCATGAGTCTCATCCAGATCTCCAAAAACGTGGATACATCAGCTTCGAACGATCTCCATTCAGTGAAGTCAGAATCCAGCTTCAATTCTGACCTGAGAAAAGCCGTGAATCGCAGAGCTCTCTATGTAGACGCCTACAGTAATGACAGTAAAGCTGGGCTTCTTGTTTGAACGGGTGAATGAATATTGTTGATTTACGAACTAGTCATTCTTGAAAAAGCCTTAATTTTGTAAAAAAAATGAAAAACCAATGAAATAGAATCTTTGAATTTAATATTCAAAATCATGTGTGCAATTTCTGAATATTTGATAGATTTCTTAATCCTGAAGTCAACCATATGTAACATTGTTGAAAATTGTTTGAAACTTACGTCATTGGTTTCAAAATTGTCTTGTAGTCATGTTCGAAGGACGTTTGTAACATAATTAAAAATAGAATCAATAACGTGAGGTTCTGTTCGTAAAAACGAGGAAACTGTCAACAACCGATTTTCATGATTCATCCAATTTCATCAAACATGGACCTAAATCTGGCGAGTTTTACTAATACCTCGTTATTGTCCCTGTTCAACTTTTTTGTATTTTTCTGGGGAAAGGAAATCGGTTCAGTTCAAGTTGAACAGCTACATTAGTTACGTTATTCTATAATAAAAAACTGGATTTTTTAAACTTTCAAACTGAAAAATTTTCTTCAAACATGACAAAAACAGGAAAACCATAAAAAAGAAGAATAAAATTGATTTTATTTTACACTATTATCTGTTCATCAATATTGCAACCAAAGAAAAATAAATTCAAATGGTAAATCAGAAATATATAAATATATAAATCAATATATAATACGTTTTTTAAAAGTCGAACAAAATTAAAGATCTAGAAAACAAATTTAAAAACAGTTTTTATTTTTGATTTAAATTTTAATCATGTAATTGCATAAAGACAAAATTAAGAAATGTCGAGGTTCGCACTTCTGCAGATATCACAATTTTGATCCCAACATATTATGTACAATTTTTTGCAAAATCCAATTTATAGTCTAATGATATATTATTTAGCACGCCTGAATAAGATTTAAAAAAGTTATTATCGAAAACCTACTTTGAAACTCACTTTTTAGTTTCCTCTTTTTTATTTTATTGATATAGTGAACATTGATGTCGGATTCTGAATCTTGGTTCTGTATAATTATATGGGTGGGATTTCAATCAAAGTGAAATTTTGACTATTTCCCATCTTGACGCTCGAATTTCATAGACTGTCCCAAGTGCTGCGTTATATATAAACTATTACAACTTTTTGATTCGCATTCTGTTGAAACAGAAACGATACTAGAAAGAGAAGACCTGAAGAGATAGCTTGAATATTAGGAAATGTAAATACTGTAAGTCATGAGTGAAGTTCTCTGTTGTATTGTGTTGAAACTTGTTATGTAGATGTTAGGACAGAAACCATATTAGAAAGAGAGCATTCGAACCGATAGCCTGAAAATAAAGAAATATGTAATATTGAAGGACATGAATGCGATTGTCGATTATCTTTTTTGAGTGTGAGATGTATAATTACTGTCTGTGCCTTATTGTTGAGTAAAGATTAGTGATATTTTTCCTATTTCTATTTTAACATATACTTTAGAAAATAGTTTTCCAAAAACATCAGATTCTGAATACATGTTTGAAGAAGTTGCAAATGATATACAGTTCAACTTGAATATAAAATACCCCATTGGGACCGGGGAAAGCGTATGTTATAAGAAAGAATATGCTATAGAAGGGGTAAATTTAAAGACAGACTAACCAAACTCACTCACACCGTATGTTACAAGAGATATATTATATCGGGGATATCTTATATCCAAGTTCTACTGTAATTATTTCATAGATGAAATTATATATTTTTTCAATTCATATATTTTTGAAGATAATTATAAAAAATAAAACAGATTTTCAATATATTTCAAAAATCCGAAAAATTAAATATTTCCACAGATGATTTGGAAAATGCTTATTAATTTTTTTGAAAATAATTTCCGTAAATTTTTTAGCTTTTCAGTTTTGCAATGAACAGTTTCATTATCAAAGGAAAATGAAGCGAAGCAAAAAATAAATTTTCTGTCTTATCTATTTTTCAATGGCCACAAACTTTTTAAACGAATCTGAAGAAGCACAAATTCAAGGATATTCGCGACTTCAGATTCCATATCGCAATTATGCCGATGAGAAAAACATGTCAACCAGCATAAAAGCTGCTCATAGAACTTCGATTTGATTGGTGTTTGTTAAAATCAGAAAATCATAATTCACCAAAGTAAGTTTTGATTTTTCTAATTTTATCCATTTATGTATAAAATTAAATTTTGTAGACTTCATAATGGACAACATTGATGTCGAGAAGAATTTCAACAAAGAACAGCTCGTCGAAGCCGCAGAACGACATATTAAAGATTTCAAAAAGGTTTTGAAACTTCGAAAAACTTCAAAGAAATTTAATAAAGTAAATGAAAAAAAGAAAATCACGCCCAAAAATCGAGGAAGATGTTTAAAGTACAAAACCGTATCTGACAAGAAAACCGCCCGATGGCGAAATCAATGGTTCTACCGGTTGAAGAAGGAGATTTTGATCGAGACCCGAGCTGCCAACATCACTAACAACCGAAAACTTTTAGAACAACTTGACGACGACTTCAAGGACCTCAAAGAAGACACAGAAGAGCGTTATTTCAAGCAACTCTGCGGGACTAATATCCTGCTTCTTGCCGAGATAAACAATTGGGATCTGGATCAGAGAGTATATGTTTGTCGATGCCAGATTGAAAATTATGCATGTGGAACAAAAGTGGCAGAAATCGACGAAAACGGAGATCTTGCGGAAAATTTGATTGTTTTTAATCACGACAAAGATGTGCCTACAGAATCTCGAACTTGACGTAAAAAACATGAATCAAATTTAATACAACATCTCAAGTTGAATTCATTACTTTTTAAAACAGTTTTTAAAATACAATTTGTACATTTTGCAAAATAATAAAAAATGTGAAAAAAATATTCAAAAATCGTTAAAAATTAAATTCATCTTTCGCATCAAGGTAAAAGTAAAAAATTAATTTTTCTATAAAAAGTAAATTTTTTTAAAATAATTCTTATATTTAATTTCGAAAAACAAACATTAAAAAATAAAAATTTAAGTGGATAAATTTTCTGTTCAGGACCTGAGGGAAAGTTTTCGAAGAATTTTTATGATTTTGGATGAAAAGTAAAAATTTAAATAATTATAATTTTTGTTAAAGTCAAGTGGAAGTTTTGAAAAATTGCTTTTTTGTGGTCTTAAGTGGAAAAACTTGCGACGAATTTTATATTTTGATTGGTTGTCTTAGATGAAGTCATGAAATTTCGCGTTTTTGCAAAATCGTCTAAAGGCAATAACTTATCATTGATGTTAACTGACTTTAGGTCAGTTTTTTTCGCAATTGAAGATGAATCATGAACTCTGACGTATTCCATAATTTTGTGTACAGCTTTATCTGTTATCTGCCTCCAGCAAGCTCTTGTGGCGCAATCGGCAGCGCGTTCGGCTGTTAACCGAAAGGTTGGTGGTTCAAACCCACCCAGGAGCGAATTCATTTTTATTCGACGTGCCGGTTTTTTATATAGCATCGGACAAAATCTTGGAAGTTTTTAATTTCTTTCACAACTTTGAATTCATTGAGTAATCTGTTAGTTGAATTTTGGTAATTTGTAGTATTGCCAGTTATTTCAATAATACCAGGTTTCAAATGCGTCAATGAGTTTTTTCGAAAAATTATGCAGGAGTCTATATTCTCGGTGGGGCAAAAGTCTTGGAAATTTTTTTCAACATTTCTTTTTTTCGCAATTACCATCTTTTCTACTATTCGTGATTTTGTATTTTGGTTCCAGAAAACACAATATCACAATGGATGAAGATGTTCCGAGCAAGAAGGATATTAGTTCCTCACAGAGCAACAGGTAGACCCAGAAAAACATCAACAGCTGTCGATCAACGAATCCAAATGGCTGCGAAAGCCAATCCACATCTAACTGCCTCGACTATAAGAAGTGAAGTTCTGGATTCAGAAGCAAGATCCGTCAGTGCCCGAATAATCAGAAGAAGATTAGATAAAGTTGGTCTTCATGGTTACCATGCCATCAAGAAACCTCTTATTTCTCCTAAGAACCAGAAGGCACGACTTGACTGGGCTTGGGAGCATCGGTTATGGTCGGTTGATATATGGGGAAAAATCCTGTGGAGTGACGAGACGGCGTTCAGTCTGCTGGAAAATGGAGGCATTCATTGGGTAAGACGTTTTTCAGGTACAAGATTTTTTTCACGACATCAAATTCCAACTGTGAAACATGGCGGTGGAACTATCCTAGTCTGGGGGGGCTTTGCGGCTTCTGGCATTGACCCACTCATGAGAATCCATGGCACGATGGATGCATTTCTGTATGGAGAGATCTTGAACAACTACATGCTGCCATTCACTAAGAAGGAAATAGGAAGGAACCGAATCTTTCAGCACGACAACGATTGGAAGCACACGTCGAGACATGTGAAAGAATGGTTGAAGAAGAACCAAATGCGTGTTATGTCTTGGCCGGCTCAATTCCCGGACCTGAATCCTATCGAGCATATCTGGAGATATATAAAACAAAGGATCAGAAATCAGCAGATCAGAACTTTGAACAAGAAATTTGAATTGATTGAAAAAGAATTGACTAATATCGATATGTCATTTATCAATAGGCTGATTCAGTCTATGCAGGATAGATGCTATTCAGTACTTAGAGCACATGGTTGTGCTACTAAATATTGAGTTTGTTTGTTGAGTTTTATAGTTTTAATAAATTTTTCGATTTGAGTTCAAAAACTTCCAAGACTTTTGCCCCACCGAGAATATAGACTCCTGCATAATTTTTCGAACAAACTTTTCGGTTGACTTAAAACACGGTATTATTGAAATAACTGGCAATACTACACATTATCAAAGTTCAACAGATTACTCAATGAATTCAAAGTTGTGAAAGAAATTAAAAACTTCCAAGATTTTGTCCGATACTGTAGTTGCTAATTATTAGAAAGATATCTGCTGATTGGGAATATGCTTGCTACTCTGTGCATCGACCAGACGATTAAATATCACTTTTCATCGTCAAGAAAAAGATGATTTTGCTTAAACGAAGCAGGTAGATAAGACGTAAAAAAGGTGCTCAACGAAAATTTTCTGAAGGTATTAGACCTTTATCGCAAAAAAATATATGCAGATAAACATGCACACCATATAACTATCCCTAATACGACAGATTGCTATCACAAGACACTAAAATTTCATCATTAACTGACGATTCTTTTCATCGTTGAATATTTGTATTTATGTAAATTTTCTTGTCAAGTATGATCTTTATAAAGAAGATATTTCCAAAAATAGCTAGTGAGTTATACCTTTCAGCTGTTATGAAAATAAAGTATCTGTTTAAGGACCCAAATAAAATAAGGAGGCTGGAGGTATCCTATTGCCGCGGAAGATGATTTTATATCACCTTTCTTCTTACACAGATTTGTGCTAGTTTCAAAATATACTTTATATAATAATTTTACCATTAGAGGTTGATACAAGTAATCTAACTTATCAATAAACAAGAATTATACCTTAATGATGAATCTGGATATTTATGGGATTAGCTCATTGGGTTTTGTAAATTTTCATATCGTTTCTGATCAAGGACCTCGAATATGCCTGAATATCGCTTACTTTTATATGAAAAATAAACTGTTAATGAATAAGATGCGAAAAACTCCTTTAACATCGATTATGCTACCATACTCTCCTCTACTATAAGAATGTTAAACACTCCGACATATTACCACTACTTTCAATATGTCAAGATGATGGCCCATCCATGGAATATTACATAAATGAATGAAACTCGTTGTAATATTCGAACCGGTCAATTCTAACGTACCTGATTGGTTCGTCTCGAGAACCGGCTTCCAGAAAAGTCGAGAAAGTTGATGACACGCGTATTCATCCTCGATTACTATTTCATCAGCTTTTTTTCAGTCTAATTTTGGCCTATTTTTGCCAATTTTGCTGCAGTTTGTGCAATATTTTCAGTTATTTTACTCTACAACGATGGCTTATAGTAAACTATATTACAATTTTGAAAACAAAATCCCTGAAAATGGATTTCCCCAACAGAAATGGTTATGCTATGACGAAAGAAACATGTATAATTTTGATACTTCGATTGATATGAGTCTAGGATATTCCTTATTTCTCAACGAAAATAATCAAAAGTACGTCAAATTCTATCTGCGAATAGTTGCGAAAAATCCTATGGTAGTTTCTGTGAAATTTGTATTTCACAAGAATACAGAAAGCCAAAAGGTCATTCATAATGCTCGAAAATCATTCTCCATAACACCGAAACGTTTACACAGTGAAAAATTATTAGTAGCTGACTTATTAAATCCAAGAAATGGATTCTTTCATGATGGATTCATGAAAATTACAACAAAAGTCTACATATCACCGTTTTCTCACGATTATGCCATAATTGTAGATAACCAGGAGATTGGTGTTCATAAATCCATCCTTGCTCCTGCATCTCAAGTATTTGATCTGATATTTAATTGTTTTGATTGGATTATAAGGGAAAATTACACTATTAATGGATTCGATTACGAAACCGTAATAACTGCCTTAAAATTTATATATCAACAGGATATATTCAACAATATTAACCTAAATACTGCGATTAAACTATATGAGTTTGCTTCTGAATATTCAATAAACGAACTAATGGTTTGATCTTTCTTCATTATCTCGTAACATTATGGTATTTAATTTTCAGAGAAAACTTGTAAATTGGTTTGACTACGATATATTGAATAAAAATAATATCTCAAAATTAACCAAATTCGCCGAGGACTACAATATATCCTCTCTGAAGCAACTTTGTGTGAATTATCTTCATGAAACTCCTGAAAACAACCATCACAGTGCCTTCATTGAAGAAGTCGGCCTTCAAATTGATTAGGATTGTGTAAATCTTTGACTAGTTTTTTGTTGGTATTTCTTAATGGCCAATTCAGAAATTACTAATTTTTTTATTAGTTTTCTAGATAAGTTGTTGAGTACCATAAGCTATGTTTATTGTGTCTGCGAGAAAGAGTGAATAAATATGTTGTTGTAATTTTGCATGGTTTAATTATCTAAATTTGAGGTTGTTATAAATTGTCAAAGAACTCACGCATTTAAATATAAATCAAAGTTGTCGATTTCGACTTTTAAAATTGAATCGAAAATCGAGAAGTTGACAAACTCGACAAGTCTGCTCTACATTCTTTATGACAAGGGCTACTTGAAAGAGTTTCTCTGATGAATACCCCTCTAAAACTATTTATTTTTAATTCTTTAGCTAGATTTGTGATATCATAATTTGTCAATGGTTTTAAGGTTTTAATAAACATTTATAATAAAAAAAATTGCGAAATAATTAAATATGGACCGGATCGCGTAAAACCCCAGACCCATCTGGAAGGATGAAGTCAGTTTTTAAAGGTAAATATCGCAGACATCTGGAGGGGAAGAGGGGTGAGCTAGGAATTTTGTTTAGGAAATTAACGCTAGAGGAAGAAGGGGAAAATGGGTGTGCCAGAAACCCCATTTATATACTACTGATCATTACTTTTCGAACGACCTAATACATATATACAACATTTTCAGTTCATTGCACTATTTTTATAAATCATTATTTTACTTCTTTCAGTAATTTGGCCCTTAAAACTATACAAAAACCCTAAAACCATGACATCTACCACTGCCCAGAATGTTTGAAACAGCTCATTTTATCATTCCCCTATTCATAATTTACCTCGTTCTCTTTTTTTAACTTTTCTATAAAGAAATTAATAATAACATGATTGAATTTACTGATTTAAATGATATTAAAGGTTATGTTCCTATAAAAATTAAGAAGTATAATGATAAAATTTGGCATATGAAAGTTGATGTAATTACTAATGATATTAGCTTCCATAATGGGAATTTCTCTAATTTTAAAAATGTTGAAAGAAAGAATAATTACGATTTGCGGTTTTTGAAAAAGAAACTAATTTTTAAAGAACACATCTTCAACGATGTGAAAACTGATATCGAAGAAGAATTACTAAACGAGATGAGGCAAATGTCAAATGCTGATGTGGAATTAAAAGAGAATGAGCAGAATTCGGTGATTCCTCATAAAATC
The DNA here is from genome assembly GCA_009193035.1 of Halicephalobus mephisto. NCBI lineage: Eukaryota > Metazoa > Nematoda > Chromadorea > Rhabditida > Panagrolaimidae > Halicephalobus > Halicephalobus mephisto. Next base: position 65,722 of record SWDT01000223.1, on the reverse strand, counting down.
CTAAACGATTTGGATAATTTATTCAAATCGTATTGGTTGAAATACTCGAGAATTTATGTAACAATTGCTTCGACACTAATTTATGTATTTATTGCTAGATCTTTGATTTACATTGTATCACCACAGTTTTCTTTAAGTAAAAGGGAACAAAGTAGAGTCGTTAGACAACGATCTTCGGGAGTTAAGTTACTTTCGTTTGAGGACGGCGATCATAGCTGAAATTCGAGTGAAAAAATAGAAATGAAACCTCTTAAAGTTGAAAGAAATTCGAGTTTAACTAACTTCCAATCTGTGCTCTCATTAAATAAGAGTTGAAAAATTAAAAATAATAAATGGTGTTTGTGTTTTCGATGACTGAAAAAAATAATAAGTATAAATTATTGGATGAAAATACTGCTAGTAAAATCGAGCTGATCAAAGTCCATGATGATAGCAAGCATGAGGAGAGCAAACCATTGATTAATGATAATAATGAAATAACCGAGAAAGCGGATGAAGATGAAAATAAAGTCTCATCAAAAAAGCCTAGAAAAAAGAAATTAATAAAGAAAAATAAAGAATTTTCCAATTATTTAGCAGGAAAAAATGACAAATATATAACAGGTTCTGGATTTAGGACAATTCCTCTCATTCAAAAATACTGATTATATTAGTGAATGATTGCTTTCAAATTCAGTTCAATAAAAACGTTAATGTTCTTAAAACTAATCAAATTATTGTTGATATCTACCTATTTTAAATTTATTTTATTTGGTCTGTTAGTTACTTCATGATAAATAATATTTTTTGGCTCTATTTCGATTTCATCATTAGGTCTAAATCTATAAATTGAATTTAACATCTTCTTATTAACATAGCAGTCTTCGATTAAATCGTATGTTATAAAAATATTATCTATGTTATTAGTCTTACATGAGTAAGAGTTCATGGAAGTCGAATTATCTTTCGGAATTTCTACAACATAATCTTCGTTCTTCTCATTATTATTTTCATCATTTTTGTTAATTGAGTGCTTAATTTCTAAATAACCATCCAATTTTATAACTCCTATTTTGTACTTCTTACACAAGAACTTTTGAGAAAAAGAATACTCAAAAATTGAGTCATTGGACGTTAGTTGCAATATGAAGTAGACCATTTATAAAGGGGAAAATGTTGGGTAAATATTAAAATAGTTACTTTTAAATGAAGAGGACAATATAATTAACATTGTTTATAGCTATTGATCTCTTCATTTTAAAATATTTGTGTGTATGTCATGGGTAATTTTTGTATACTATAGTGCTAATTTGAGAATCTAAAATCGACATTTTTCACGTTTCAAAACGAACATTTATATTTATCAAGTTGTCAAGTGAGGATGAATTATTTTCAAAAGTCGAGTCGTTTGATCTAAAACAGATGCTGTAAATTCGTAGAAAATGCTTGTTTATGACTTTGATCTTCAAGACTATATCCATTTTTTACCAACCTTATGTTAGAAAAGTCCGACCGTTTGTCACTTATCGTACGACCACTCCCTCAAAGCCCAAGTATATGAAAGTTTGAGGTTTTCCAATAAAGATTCACCAGTCTAATCAACTCAACATTCAACTCTATTCGTTGCTCAATCTTCAAAACTGTTTTTGACTAAAACAGTCGTTATTATTGCCGTCTTGTTGACCAGCTTGACAGCAATCGTAAGTGTCCACCTACGGCAAAATTTGTAATGAATCCTTTGATTCTCTCTGTGGATTCTGATAATCGTCAAAAACAGGATGAACAACATCAATAAAACTTCGAACATGAATTTTCATTAAATAAATTGAAAATGCAAATCAAAATAGTCTATAATTTTCAAATCTAAATGTTGTAAAGTAAAAGCAATTCTCATTGTTCATTTTTCTCAAAGGTTTTATTCTAGAGTTAATAAATTATTTAAATTAATTTCTTTGAAGAAACTTAATCATTTATATTTTAGTCTTGTTAGAATATTCCTAACTGTGCTCTTTCCCACAACAATTAACAGTAAAATCCTTCTCTCAGTAATGTTTCACTAGCTTTTTCTAAATTAATTCAAAATACTGTGTTAGAAAATGAGGTTTCTTATTACCTACAAAATCTTTCACAATATTTATTTGATCTCTTTGAGAAGTTTTGAAAGTGTAGTTAGAATTTCAAGTTAAATGAGGATCTTATTAAAAATTGGCCAATACAAGGATTCGGTTGTTTTTTGTTTATGTCAAAAAAGGAATCAAAGCAATTTTCAATTTATCTAACCTCTGTTTAATGGACGTCAAAGGGCTATTATTGTTATCATTATTGCTCTTTCCAGAACTTATAAAAGTGTTAACGATTTTAATGGGCTCAGTTACCAACTACATTTCCTTCATTGTCTTTTTTGAGAACTGACGGAAAATAAACAGTTTTCGATTTTGAAAATGTTAAAAATCGTGATTTTGTTGATGGCATTTTCGGTTTATAACCGAGTAATGGCTGCTTGCCCCAATGGTACCTACGCTATTCCATCTGGTCTTGGAAGCAAACATGACTGTGTCGCTCTGGTTACTACTGGTGACAATCTTGTGAGTGCACAATATCATTGTAGATACGACTACGGTGGCAATTTAATGTCTATTCCAAATGCATTTGTTAATACATTCCTAGCCGGTAAGAAATTAGATCTGATTTTGTTAATTGAATTCTTGTAGACTTAATAGAATCAATGTTTCCAAATCAAATGTTTCTCATTGGAACTACGAATTTGATCGGTAGTGTCTGGAAAAATATAGATGATGGACAGAATACAACCTTCACAAATGGAGGAGCGTTTCCTCCTTACACATCTTATTGTGCTGTTTTGCATGCTGATGGACACTGGGGTTTCGGTTGGGCTTTCTACAGTCATCCTTATATATGTGGGTTCTCAAATACATCACCGTCAGAAACAGGATGAACAATACCAATAAAACCTTGAAGATAAATCCCGACTAAGATAATCCACCCAAGATATCGATTCAAAACGTTTATGGAAATCTCCAAATGTAATCGTAATCGGATAAAGATGATGCTCATATTTAGTTTTTTTGTCATGTTTTTTCTAGAATAAATAAATAAATTACTGGAATTAATTTCTTTGAAGGAAATTATTCATCTATACCTTACTTCTACTGTATCGCAATCTATAAAAAGATGAACATGAAAATTAAAACTAGAATTAGATTATGAAATTTACATGCCATTCTTGAGTTAACACATTTCGATGATTTCAAAACTCTTCTTTAATTAATTCTATCGCTTTATCTACGATCTATAATTTACTTATCTTGAAGGATATCTAAAATAATATCATTAGACCAATCTAAATGAGCTGATATATGAATCAGTATTTTAAATTTTCAAGCAATCTCAGACTAAATTTCTACTGCAGAGAATTAAAACGCTTAAGATTTATGACATTCAGTAGCTAAATTATATTGTTATTCATTAATTTTGAGGTTGACTAAAACTCGGCATAGATCGAGATCATTGAGAACTGGTCAGTAGTGGTATAAAAGCCTTGCTTGACAGAAGATGAGCACTTTCCTGAAATTTATCTTTATTTCATGTCTACTATTCATAAAATCATTTATCACGTGCGTCGTGGATCATGTAGTGACGTATGTAGCTGTGGTTGGGGAGATTGTGTTTCAGCGCCTGTTTTTCTCCAGGTTATTCATGGCATTGCTGTGGAAACTAGTTTTCAAGTATGAGCATGCAAAGTAAAGATCGACATAGTAGCAGACCCAATGAGTGCCACTACTTTTACTTATATCAAGACTTCAAATTCCGCATTCTTTATCATTAACTTTCGTTGGAAGAGTGTAGTAAAATAAGGTAGGGGTGTGATTCTTGGTTGGGCGGATAACTGTTGGTTCCTACTATTTAGCAATTAAGCTCGTTTATCTTAACATAAGCATTGAACAAAAGAGGAAAGGTCCTCGTTTGACCGAAGTCAAACTCGGACCCGTCTAAAGCTGGAATTTCTCAAAGACTGACTCTCTAACACTTTAGTCTCACTTCACAGGCGTCGGCTGACTGGGCGGAGCTTTGGGCATCCTGTCTAGGCCGTTCCGGTTTAAGTCCGATCTTTATGCCTACAAGAGTATCTCTCATGAATATCCTTCTAAAATTTTTTATTTTTAATTCTTTAGCTAGATTTGTGATATCATAATTTGTCAATGGTTTTAAGATTTTAATAAACATTTCGTCATTTATAATCAAGAAAAATTGCGAAATAAGTACTTTCAGTACCTAACTCGACTTTGTCGAGGTAACAGGATTCAAGTAATCAGAAATATAACTACACCCTCCTTCTCCAATATTTATACTAGAAGATCGTGTGAAAATTGAAGTGGGAGAAAGTGGGTGCGCCAAAAATAGCTATACTACCTATCTTACTTCAGACAATCGTTTTCAAAAATCAGCAACAGACTCTGAATGAATATTTCACGGGATTTCAGATGGTATGTAACTGCTTTATATGTTGAATTCTGGTAGAAAGCGAACGGTTGTGGGTAAATACATAGGGTTGTAATTTGCCTGGGTAAATTGAAAAATGAGCAACTTACCCAGTCAATTTTTTAATGACAACCTTAGAAACTAACTTTGATAAAGTGAGAATAGATATTAATTCCCATTTCAAAAAATAAACCACTTTCGAATATTTTAACTAGGGTTGTCATTGAGAAAATTGACTGGGCAGGTTGGTTATTTTTCAATTTACTCAAGTAAATTACAACCCTATTGTCGCAGAAAGCGAGAAGACTCCTAGCACGAAAATCCTGGAGATACAGGAACTCAATTTGCACATCAAAGGATAGGTAGAATCAGAGGAACACAGGAGCGACGACAGAGAACCGGACGAAATCGCGAAGAGTTGTTGTTAATTTGTATTGTTGATTGCTGGAATAAAGTGACCAGTTAACAATTGTCAATTAAGGGAAGAGGCCAGAATCCCTTACACCTATAAACAAAACTACATTAAAGCGTCTTTATTTTATGCGCCTCAAACTTAAGCGATTAAATCAAAATCAGATACGCGATACAAATATATAAGTTTCAAAGCATTATAGCAATTAAGCGGTATATAATTATATGGAAATTACAGAAGTACGAAGCGAAATCATGAGCTATAAAGCCTCGAGAGCAGTTTGCTTCTTCTACTAAAACATCTCTGCTTCTTTTTATTAATATGATCCTCGACTATGTTGACAATCAGCATACGTTAGAAACCTCCTGAAAAGGTATGAAATTCATCACCGCCGGTCAGTTGTGTCACGCAATAGAAGAATGATTACATGCAATGCAACAACAATTACTGTTAGCAAAACTATCAACTGCTATTGTCATGCAAGATATGTAACACATACTTAAACTGTTATAAACGTCTGATTTGATTTGCATCTACTAGTGGGAGGATCGCAGAACGTTCGGGAATTTTCGTGGCGGAACTTAGCTTCGCATTTTGTAAGAGTTACAGCTGTTTGTTTGCATTATATCTGGTTTTTTATAGTATTATATCTATATCTTCTGCGTCCGTGTGCGTTACCATTTGAAACCATAATATAATAAATCTCTTATCCATCTTCAGCTACCAGCAAACGCTCTTAATATCCAGGATTGGCAATTTCTTTGCTCTGTAATACTTACTAAGGATTTTTCTTCTGTAAGTTACCTATGACTGCCATTTTTCGAATCTCATTGAATCTTCTTGAAATATTCTCCAAATAGACACAGATTTATTTACCTTTGCAATGTTCATGGCAATAACTGGAAATTCGGCAGGGTCGCCGCTTTTTATGCAAAAATTCCTTCAAAACAATCTAGTTCATTACTAACATCTCACATAAGAAATAGACGAGTTCATTATTTGCAAAAGTTAGCCCTATATTGAGCTGCTATTACAGGTTTCCCTCAAATCTCGGATATCATTCCAAAGGTTTTTCGGTAATTGATTCATATATGAACTTCACGTCTATCTTCTTGTTCAGCGCTTCTGCATCTAAAAAAACTAAATTTTGGCTGAAATGAAATTGTAATAAGTGGATAATGTTGATTTCAAATCTCTACTAACGCTGAACAGCTAGGATATCTTGTTGTGTCATTATTTTAGCTTTCTGAAACAAATTATTATCAATACTCTTATTTTAAATTTAACTCAATATTACCACTATAGTTTTTTGAAGTCGAATGATCTGGAAAATAAATGAAAACCAAATTGCGATCCGCAAATATTAGTTTTAATATAATTAAAATAAAAATAGGAATTCAAAATTAATAACGAAATGACTACCTCGCAAGTCTGCCATAATAGTCCGCCAATCTTAACATCCAATTTTGAAATCATTTATCTCGGGCTGTGCAGAATCAACCCGAGTAATGGTTTTAGACAATTTACCAAATTCGACTGCTTCTCAACGACTTATAATCAATAAGCATCATAATCGATAAAAATGAATGTTTATTGATCAATTATCTAAATTAAGAATTGTGCACTTTTAAAGTTAATTTTTTGCATTTCTGATCATTTTAAAAAATTTCCGAATAAAAATTTTATTTCTTTATAGAATTAGATCCCCAAACTTTTAATTTTTTTAAACAAGCCAAATAAAGTCCAACGGCCAAAAACGACCTCCCTATGCTTATCGTTGACCGAGCAGTTTTTGTCTTTCAGCACGTCTAAAACTGATGTCAATTCAGTAGAGAACAGTTAAGAGGGAGTGCCCCTTGTTTTGTAAGATTCTTTTTCCTCCATCATTATTTTAGGAAATCTTTGAAAAAGTGGAAATTAAAACCTTCAGATAACGACGAAAGTTCTTAGTTTTATATATGTATTTGCTGAAGCATTTTCATTATTTCACAGATCGATCAATATCGTACTTTGTAGGAGATTTTTAAATTAGTTTTTATATAGAAACTCATAGATTCGTTATTGAATTCGAAATTTCGAATTTTTAACTTATTTTCTAAGAAGTAATAAGAAAATTTTAGGTTTTCAATGTTATAATAGTCAAGTTCTTTTTGGGATTTTTTACTTTTATGTGGTTATTTGGTATCAGCCTTACAAATTTCCCGTTAATTGTAATTGCCTGAATATAATGGACCAGTTATGACCAGTCATCTCCGTTTCACTCTCCAAGAACTTCAACAAGAAAAATACGACTGATCAATTCCTCCCAATCCAACACCACATGCGAATTCTGATAGTTGTTATTGACTACCAGATTTGTAACAATGGCATTACTTTTTGGACTACTTTGATCCGAACCGTTGGTTAATTATGGACCAAAATACATGCGACTCTTTTTTTCTGATTGAACGATATCAAAATGGAAAACGAATTCGTGTATTTTGTGCTTTTTGATATTACGTAATGTTCATCACTTGCCAGACATACTCAGCGTAACGCTTATTTCTTTATATTTAGAAAAACAAATACCTACAAAAGATGGGGTTTAAAAAAGTGGATTGTAGGATATTTTAAACATTTTTCTACTATTTTTAATTCTTAATTTCCTTATTAACAATAATGTCGTTTTCTAATTACTTTAGTTCCTTCAGTTAATCTTACTTTTTGAGTGTTGCAGTGGACAATTGTAACATTGCCACTAATACCCTAACATTTTCACTTTACAGAATAATGGAAACTACTAACTCAAACAATGAAACCCCAAACAACCTTATAAATCATTCTGCTCCGATCCCGATTCCTATCAATGCAAAAGAAAGAGCTGCAAGAGAGTCCCAAGCCCCTGATCCAAGTAGAGAGTACTTTTCAGATGATGAAACCTCTTTAATTGGAAGCGAAAAATCATCTCCATCGTCAAATTCAGAGGAACTGACAGAACAACAAATTTTTGACCAACAATTGTTTCCTGGACGTCCTGAAATTTTCAATGAATCCGATGAAAACGGTCTTCAACTACTTCGTTCTGTTGAAAATCACCAAGGGCTTAATTTTACGGACCATTTTCCATCAATTCGACCACAGGATGAAAATCCGGATGCATTTTATAAGTTTTCTAATAAACTTTTCCCTCCGACTCCTGTTTTTGAATCTCCAGAAACTGGTACTAAAAAACACTCGTACTTTGCTCAAGTCCTCGGTTACGGGTTTTCTAAGTTCAATGATGAAATAGTTACTCGACAGGTCATCAACTTCTTCCAACATCATCGATTAGACCACCTATATGTCTTGGTTAGTTCACTGTGATCTGAAATTAAATTTAAAAATATTCATTTTTCTAGTATACGGAAAGCTGGAGCCCGTCACATGCATTTATGGCGCTCCATAGGACTGATCTCGAGGTCAAATTTGCGATTTTTGGAGATCATCCATTGATTTCCGAGGTGATCCACCAAATTAAAGGAACCGCTCGTCATTTCAACACCTTGTATTTCAAAAATTAAAAAATTATCAATGATTTTAAATTTTGATGAAAATTTGTTAGAGAACATCGGGAATGTTCCAGAATTACTGTGCTTTTTTCAATAAGTTTTGTGTATAAATCATTATTAAAATGGCTTTGAAAATTCCTAGAAAGGAAAACTTCCATGTGTTTTTGATACATATAAACTATCTTTTTTTAGAGTAAAAATAATGACCAACAAAGTTATCTATCGGTAATTTTCTTAGATAACTGAGCAAGTAGGTCCAGTCTTTTCAGAAAAATTCTTAGATTAAATTTTTTTGTTTTGATAGATTTCGAAATCATACCTAATCCAACAGCAGTCTATGAATCAATTAAGTTTATTTTTTACATTGAACAAGGTGCAAAATTTATATGATCTTTAATTCAATCAAACACAGCCTAAAATAATTGTTTTTTGCTAGTTTTATCAACTATCAATACTTATTTTCTCAAAAAACAGCATTAATCGATAACTCACACATTTTAGGTTTCCTTTGTCGATATAAAGACTGGATACTGTTTTTGCACACCTTAATCATACTTAACCTGTATCTTCTGGACACTGTTTGTGTACACCTTAATCATATTTAACCTGTTTCTTCTGGATACTGTTTTTGCGCACCTCAATCATACTCAACCTTTATCTTCTGGACACTGTTTTTGCACACCTTAATCATATTTAGCTTGTTTCTTCTGGACATTGTTTTTGTACACCTCAATCATACTCAGCCTGTATTTTCTGAAAATGCTTTCAAAATGACAAATTTTGTCAAATGCTCAGATGAAATTCCATAAAAATCATTTTGATTGAGACTTTCCAAGAAAGTTCAACATTACCAGACAGAGGGGCGGCAATTCCTCATTTCATTTGTTTTAGCGTTGACAATCATAAGAGTAGCTGTCTTTCATATCATTGTACCTTGTTTTCATAATAAATATGTATACTTTCAGTAAAATAATTTATTTTATTTTGTAGGAATGGCCGACTCGACAATCCATCGTCCAAGTTCGCCAATTCCCATTTCTGTTACGGGTAGGGAGGATGCCGATTCGACTAATATCGGCTTTCGAGTTGGAAGCCCTCCTCAACCATCGCCGATGGATTTAGTCGCGGAATTTCTAGCGGCAAACAAATATTTAATAGCTACCGCTGAAATCGATGACGAAAAAACGCCTGAAAATCTTTCAGACGAGACATCTTCCTCATGTGATGCAATAGAGTCCAGCGAAAGTGAAAACCCACTGCCGCAATCAAATCATGAGGAGTGGACAAAACATGATTTGCTTTGTTTTCCACTTGTTCCTGGGCGCTCTGCTATCTGCAATGAGCAAAATGAAGGATCTCCACAATTTGCCCAAAGTTCTCCACAATTTGCCCAAAATTCTCCGCAATCTTCCCAAAATTCTCCTCCGAATTTGCAGATCTCTCATTCGACAAACGATAATCTTTCAGTTTCCTTCTGCACTAAAAAGCGTCGTTCTTATTACCGCTTAATCCATCGACTGTTTCCAACGATTCCTCCACTTGTTGATTATTCATAACTTTATAACATCAAAATGTTATGAAATCAAATTGTTATTTTATTGTTTTATAAACTTGAAAAATTGCCAAAGTGATTTCGAAATTTCTTGAGAACAGTATCGATCAATTTTTTGAAATTCGTTATTGGAGTTTCTTTATTTCAAATTATATATCACATATCCAAAAACCACAACAATTAAAACTTAAAAAAAGTCAAAAACAACGTGTAAGTTTCTGCTTTAACTTTTAAAGACTTCCAGACAGGATTTAGTTCGTGTCGAGAAAAGTGTTTTTTAAGGTTGTATGATACTTATTTCGTAACTAGTCCAAGCCAAAGAAGATCAACTATTATTACAAACGAACTCACGCGTGTTAGCTGCATTTTAGCTGCATGTAAGCTGTATTTTAGTTGCATGTTAGCTGCATTTTAGCTGCATGTAAACTGCATTTTTAGCTGCATGTAAGCTGCATGTTAGCTGCATTTTAGCTGCATGTAAACTGCATGTAAACTGCATGTAAGCTGCATGTAAGCTGCATGTAAGCTGCATTTTAGCTGCATGTTAGCTGCAATCTATTTCCAGAACATAACCTTTAATCAATAAACTTGGGAATAGATAGGACGTATCTATCTACAATTCACTTATTTCAGCAGTTGTTTGTGCACGTTGTCAGGTATTATTTATGTAATCTTGACATTCCATACCTGACCTAATCTAATAGTGTTTTAATTTTACAGTTTATCTAGTAATTTGATTTTTTTATTTTTCCAATAATATCTGAAATAAGAAAAATTAAAACTAGGAATTTTATAGTTATCTTGTTGTGTTTTTTTTTCTGAATTCTGTCAGTCCTTTTTTGTGCGGGAGATTCTGGCGGTGAGGGAACGATAGTATCTGTCACGTTTCGCCAATTCGCCCAAAATAACGAACCTTGAGATTTCTCATGTTTTCGTGTTAGGACCACAAATTTCTCAATGTTTAGAATTATTTATTATTAAATCAGCTTTTTGTCATTGTTACAATATATTTTACGATTTTTTCCATTTTCATACTTAGTAATAATCATTTAGGTGTATTTTTGCAGAGAAATACTCAATATATCCAATTATTACCATAGATTTATTTAATTTCAAAATGATGAATGCTTTGCAGTAAAATTTCATATATCAATTTAGGAGTTTAGGTTCAAAATCGTGTATCTAGGGATAGAACTTGATTAACTGGTGGTAAATTATGTCTAAATTTGAATTAAAAGTTTGAAAAAAGCTCAAAATATATAGCCATGAACTTAACCATTTTAGTTATATCCTCCTATATCACTAATAAACATTAAATAAAGTGACCAACTCTTCGGAACTACTATTCATTACCTTATTAAAATTATGGTAATTGATAAATTCATGAAATTTTTTTTCAATACTGATGAAATGCATTATGACTCGTATTTTAAGACAATTCTAATAATACTGATATGAAAAGTGGGTCTTTTCGGTTTTTATATGCTTTATCTATCATAAAAAATGTTAAAAATAAATTTTTACCAAGAATTTGAAAAAAAACGTTAAAAATCACTGAAAATAAGATTTGAATGGTCCTAATACGAAAAAATCCGCAAGTCCAAGGGAGCTTACCTAAAATGTGTAAAACTTGCATAATGCTTTTTCTGGGATCCGCCCCCATGCACACCTTACGTATTTTAAGCCAGCTCCTTAGTCAGTTTGTCATTTTGGGCGAATTGACCAAACTTAATATAGACCATTGTTGCTGCACCTTTATTTTTTAATCCGTTCCTTTCTCGTTGTTTCTTTTGCTCAATTTGCTTTTCCTAAATTAAAACGAAAATTTCATAAAATAATGTTAAATAAAAAACAACAAATTTTAAAATTTTCAAAGTTAATTTTTTAAATTTTATTTTTATTAAAAATAATTTGATTTCAAAATTTAAATTTCATAAAATTATTTCTGAACATGAACGGAATTTTAAATCCTAAAATTTGATTTTTTTTTTAATTTTTTTCAAAAAAAAATCGGTTTTTTCAAAATTTTCTGTTCAATTAGCTTCCAATATTTCGTCATACACTAACTTTCTTATTTCAGTCAATTTTTTTTAAATTTAAATTTCATAAAATAATTTTTAATTTCTGAAAAAAATAAATCTTAAAATTTTTGTTTTTTTAATATTTCGAAATTTATCGACACAAAAGTGAAACTTTTTAACTCATTTTCCTTCTTTTGTTCATTGATCTGCTAAAAATACTTTTTTCAATAATATTTTGCTTTATTATCCGTGATCAAAACACGTATCTTTTAAGATATAATCGATTTATCGTTTATAGTTATGGATGAATTTTCAAACAATTCTCAAATTTCTTTTATCTCAATTCCTGAATCAAATGAAGAAATCGGAATAGTCAGCAACGACTCTGGATTTGAAGAACATAATTATTTTCCATTACCTCCAAATTCAATTTCATCAACTGCTGACTTTGAGAATTCCGCTGCATCGGTGGTTTCAGAAGATGACAAAGAACATGAAATTACTGATTCTTCCGAAAATGATGAATCGGATTTCGTTGGAGTTTTCCGTATGGAACTGAACGACAAAATTCCTAATTTTGGCAAGCGTACCAATCCTGGTCAGAAACTTGATGTCCAACTATTTCATCGCTTTCTCGGAAAGGATATTGACATTTATGGACTTAAGGATTGTGACATGGTCATAAAAAAATTTGAGAAATGTTTACCCGATCGAATTTTTGTTCTAGTAAGTTTGTTTTTAACATTATTTAAATAAGGAAATTTCTAGAAAGATACAAAGAACAAATGGAAGAAATACCATAAAACACTTGGGTTAAAATTTCTGAATTACGAAGCGACAGTAATTTTCTTCAGTGCTCATCCTCGATATGTTGATCTCGAGAAATTGGCCGGTAAAAACGAAAATCGGGTAAATCGTTATGAAGTCTGATGTGTACGGTTGATCCGTTGTTAAACTGTTAACTTTAATAAATTGTTGTTTGTTAAAAATAATTTAATTTTAAAGTAAGACATTTTAAATTTACTACAACTTAATGTTGAAAATTTTTTTGAAATTAAATTTCTGTAAATCGGTGTCTGGAAAGTAGATTTGTAAAAATAATTTAGATTTCCGTAATTAACGAAAATTGATCGCGACAAATTTTTAGGTATTTTTGATTTGTTGTGGTTTTACTTTTTTAAATAGGACTAATTTCCTTCTTTACGAATTCGGAAACTCAAAAATATTTTTGATTTCAATATTAGTATCAAGCAATCAATACTTTTTTCACTTTTCCGCTAAAAATTAAATCAAAGATTTTGTGTTGAGGTCCATGAAAAAATCGATATCAAAGTTAAATTGAATTTTCGAACAACAATTAGGTAGACCAAGATGACAAAAAATTATATGTAAATTGTAATTTTATTTTGATATTAATATCGACTGACGTACTTGAATGATGCGAACAAAGTGCAGATTACGATTTTAATGTTGACCTCTTTGTAGATCTCGGTACAGATTAAAGATTAGCTATTAGTACTTTTTATTTTCTCGTTTCCAGCGCTGTCCAAAAAAAGAATGATTCATCAATGAAAAAACAGAAACAGTCGCGTCTTGTCGTGGTACATTCGGTCATAGGAACTTATTTAGTTCAATTCCCTGTGAGAAATAAAAAATAAATATTATTAATTTAATTAAGCGTGATATTAATCCATGGAATGTTATTAGGGATAATCCAGGTATCGTAGATAAAATGCTTATTTAGTTCTGTTCGGTTATTTTCGGCGTTATAGATTTTTTAAGACCTCCGATTTTCGAACTTCAATTTTGATTTCGATCTTTGACATTGAGTTAGAAATTCGAAATTAGTTATTTCGAACTCTATTATAATTTCTATTAGATCGTGGTCCATATAGCTTCATATAAGAGGTAATAACAGTCTTTAATATCTTAACAATAATAATATAGCCGAACTTGGATATAAGACACCCCTTGGGACCGATCAAAGCGTATGTTGTAACAAAGGATATATTATAACGGGATCAATTTGAAGGTGGACTAACCAAACTCACTCAGAGCGTGTGCTATAACGTGAGATATGTTATAGCAGGGATATCTTATATCCAGTTTTACTGTATTAAGCACACAACAATTATACATTAATAAACAATTAACATCTCATCTGCAGTACCTATAGTATGTCCACTTTGGAGAACGTAGGGTATTTAGTTTAGAAACCATATGTGCTAGTTTACTTACATTACAGTCAGCTAAAGTGTGGATGCAAACATCCCGAAATCAAAGTTATCGAATCTTGATCTATCTACTGTTATACATCATGTTATATATCAATCATATTCAAGAAGTGAATAAAACAGAAACCTACATCAAATTAAGAAATCTTACATCTATTTTCTGATTTCCAAAGAGAACAAATTCACAGGTAATTTTCAATCATGACTAACTGAGCGTAATTAACATGTAAGAGTTCTTGATCAAACTCATGTCGAATTTTAATCCAATGAAAGTTGATTGTAATTGAGTGAAATCAATGTGCTTATACCTTTTTAAGTGCAGAAAAGAAGGATCTGAGCATGTTCGTTGTGCTGAATTAGGATAAACCTTTACTGGATTACAACCATGCGATCAATTGTGTTCAGTTAGAATCTATTATATGAAGACCGTGATAAAGGGCTTCTACATGTTGATTACGGTCAGTTAGACACGATTGCAGAGTACCTATGTTCTTTGTCAACAATTTTCTCTAGTTTTACAACAATAATCAAAAACTACATGTTTATTATTCATGTTCAATAACAGATTTTGGATATATGATCGGAGCGGCGATAACGCCACCGATCCAGAGACTGCCAACAGTCTTAACAAAGATTTATCGATCGTGTTTGAATTTGTAACGGTTTAATAACCCAAGTTTGAGATTTGTGTTCGGAATAAAGCAACGACGAGACAACATTTCGAACAATGTACTAACAATTTCTGACATCATTATTCTATATCCCCAAAAGTTCTTCTTTGAAGTCGATCATTGTTTGTGTATTGTACTTTTCAGAGAGAAAACTATAACAATGTAATTGGTTCTTATTTTTTATATTTTTTTCCAAGATGTCGACTTTGCAAAAAAATTGCTATGTCCAAAGATGAATAGCAGAAGAACTAAACTACATAGATAATCGGTCAAATTTAAGCTTATAAAAAACGAAAGTTTACTGTATTATTCGTTTTTGTAAGTTTTATTCAGATTGAAAAAGTTAAAAAACTTTAATATTGATTTTTATATAGATGTAAGTATTTCGTCGACTATTTACTGACTTCTCCGTCTTAGATTTAAGAAATAACAAAAGACGCTTTATTACTTGATCAATAGAATTTTCTTCAATTTTAATTTATTTCATAATGGACCTGTCTTAGATGAGCGCGACATAAAAGGGGATTAAGATTAATTTACTACAGTATACATTCAATACAATTAAAGAGATTTACATATTATTACGTAAGTCTCAACTCTGTCTGCTTTACCTTAAGATTACTTTTTGAACAAAATCCTACTCGCATACGAAGACAAAAAATTACGATTATTATGGACTTTCGTACAAAAACAAAGTTAACTTTCTTCTTAGATTGGTTTTTAGGTGAATTCCAATTAGTGTTGGTGAATCAATGAATTCATCATGGTTGCCAAGGATTTTTTGATAAGACTGAACTTTTACTTTTTAAGTTATGCTGATAAACAAGCGAATTTGCCGTGGTCTTGTGATGAAAGTGGACTGTGCATTCTCTATTTATGCGCAGATAAACAGTAAATTTGTCTGTCATTGGGCTTTTTTGATAAGACTGAACTTCAATTTCTTTTTAGGTTATGTTGATAAACAATCGAATTTTGCCGTGGTCTTTAAGGTCTTGTGATGAAAGTGGACTTTGCATTCTCTAACTATGCGCAGACAAATCAATAAATTTGTCATTGTAATTGGACTTTTTGATAAGACTGAACTTCCGTTTTTTCCACTTATATGCTGGTAAACAAGCAAATTCGTCATGGTCTTTAGGGACTTGTGGTGAAAGTGGACTTTACTCTTTCTTCAGTGACTTTAACACAAAACTATCTGAATCAGTAAATAAGCAAACTCGTCATGGCCCTCAGGGAATCTCATGACGATAGTCGACTTTCTGTTCCACGATATTTTTAATTTCTTAATTACGTTGGTGTTTTCATATTCGAAATTTGTAAAACAAAATTATAAAATTCATTATTTTATTCGATCACCGGTGAATATCAATAAACTCATTTTTAATATCACTTTGGATATGGACAACTCACAACAAGGCTTTATAAATAATATTAATACATCTCTGAGGCGGATTTTAGATATGAAAAAACGGAATGAGCAAGTAGAAGATTTGACTAGAAGACGGTTCTGTTCGGTTTGAGGATATGATCGAATACTGCCGAAGACAATCCAAATTTCGAAAAGCTTTGCAAACAGACCTGAAATAATGTCTGTTAATAAATAAATGCTCGAGAAACCCAGAAGAAATAACAAGAGTTTTAAGACATAACAGAACCCTAGTTACTAGATGACGGAGGCACTTTGAAATTGGTCTGCTCATACCACATATCGCGGATGGCATTTCCTCCAAATTGAGAAAAATTAATCACATCAAGTACCTCGTTTAATCTGACGTTGTCTCCGGTGAGCAGAACCAGTTCCTGAAGAAATAAAATATTAAAATTCTGTGGAAATTTATGTTTCTAAAGAATTTGATAATTTTGAAACTTTCGAGAATTTCATGCGTTTTTGGAATTTTAAAAATACTCTAGAATTTGTCGATTTTGGGATTTTCCAGAATCCAATGCAGGATTGTGAAGTGTTCGAGAATCATAGAATTTGTCAAAATTAAATTGAGAATTCTAGAATTTTTGAAAATCTTACAAAACTTCCTAAAATCTTGGAATTTCATAGAATTTTTAGAAATTAAATTGAGAATTCTAGAATTTCTTAAAACCTTACAAAAGTTCCTAAAATCTTGAAATTTCATAGATTATATAAGGTTTTAGAATTTCTCAAAATTTCATAGAAGCTTCTGAAAGTTTCTAGAATCTTACAAAAGCTTCCAAAATCTTACAGAAGCATTTAGAAGTTTCATTAAAATTTACAGAATTCTATTAGAACTTCTAGAATCTCATAGAAAAGATTCTGAAGTTTTCCAGAATTTCGTAAAAACTTAAAACTTTTCAGAATCCAGTCAAATTTAAAGATTCTGAAATTTTCCGAAAATTTTTATTAAATATTCTGATTTTTACAGTACTGTTTTTTAAAATTAGTTACTCACGGAAATGGAAGAGATCATGAGAGTTTCTGTTCCGATCCTTTCTGCAATGAGCATTTCGTCTTCGATCCCGCTTTTGTAGGTCAAATGAAGCTTCAAAGATTCCAAATATCTCGACCGAATTTTCTTGATCGTTTCTTTCCCTGCAGGAGACATTTCATTTACAGTATTCGAAAAAATCGTTAAAATTCCAAGAAGAATTCTTTCGCCTTCAGAAATCT
Source organism: Halicephalobus mephisto (assembly GCA_009193035.1). Lineage (NCBI taxonomy): Eukaryota > Metazoa > Nematoda > Chromadorea > Rhabditida > Panagrolaimidae > Halicephalobus > Halicephalobus mephisto. The sequence continues at coordinate 48,185 of SWDT01000223.1, read as the reverse complement.
GAAGTTTTTCCAAAGGTCCTACAAGCAAATGAAACATCCTATCCACGACCCTTCTTTGATCATAGAGACATTGTTGTTTCGGATCCCTGGGGAAATACGTTCCATTACAGTAACACACTCCGTCACATTTGGATTTAATTGTCCAATTAGCTACGGAATACCAATGAAAAGCCGGATATCTCACTTCCGCAAGAGCAAGTTTATCAACTTCACTAAAAAGTTCGAAATCCGGCAAAGCACGAAGCCAATCCGAATACAGTACGAAACACCGTTTCCAATCATGAGTAGTGTCGGCCAAAGCAGCAATCGTTTTCCCTTCAGTATTGATTGGAGTTCTGTTACACAACAATGTAGGATTGTAAAAAACAGATTTAAAATCTTTTTGAAGAGAAATATCTGGAGCACCGACTCCGATATCCAACGTGTCAGCTTTGGCCATGATTAAAGCTTCCAAATCCAAAAGCATTTTTATAAAATGTTCATTTTCTTCAAAAATATTCATAGAAATTTCTTTTTTAACAGATGGTGGTTCAAATAATTCCATTGCATCTGTTTGAACTTCGACTGTTTTCATGACAGGTTCAGAAATATTAAAATTAGATTCTTCTTGATTTTGTTTTAATTTCGAATTTGCTAAATAAGTAGATACACTTATAACATGAGCTCCATCTCCATCAACATCACCTCTTTCATTCTGAACCGCTCTCGGATTCATCCCAACCATCATACATCTTCTAAGACGACAAGCCCTACAGGCATTCCGTTGTTCTTTTGCAACAGGACATTTACTATCAAATCGACATTTATATTTCTTGTCATTCCAGACAGATCTTCTGAAAAATCCTTTACAACCATTACAAGCAAAAACTCCGTAATGTTTTCCGAGAGCAACATCCCCACAGACATCACATACTAAATCCTTCTTTTTAGTGATTTTCCCATCTTTCAAGCTAGGCGAACTCGTTACTTGGACCCCTGCAGAAGTGGAAGGACTGACTTCATTAGAATTAAACACAGGAGTCGACTCATGTTTCACTGGCTGGAATGCACTGACTTGATTACCGTTACTTAGAGTAGTAATCGTGTTGGGACCGAGAACATTACAAAGATTAGTCGTCGGAGTTGAATTCAATCCAAAGAAATTCTCCGTTGGAAGAACATTGTTCTGAAATGGCTTCAGAATATGATTACTTGTCGAGACTTGATTCTGAAAACTAAACAAGTTCTCGACCATGGCTTGAGTAGCAGAAATCGAAGGTGAAGTTAACGAAACAGATGTAGCACTTGGAACAAGTCCAACAGCAGCAGCAAGTTGTTGCTGAACAGATAATTGCGCTGGTTGGAGATGTCTGTCAGACACGTTCTGCTGAAATAAAAAACTTGAAAAAACAATCAATGTCTGAATACAACTAATGAACTAAGAACAGACATATGACTACGATAATTTTACCCAAGAAAGGTAGTTAGCTGCGCTAGGAACAAGTTGTTTCATTACACACGTAACTAAGTGCCGCTACCCAGATGACAAACAAGTGCACCATTTGAAAGACGGAGCAAATGAGTGAACACACAAAGGGCTGAAAACAGAGTGTTAAACAGAACATAAAGAGACACTAAAGCGAGAACATGATGGGGAATAGTACGAAACAAAAATACCAAAAGGATATAAGAAATACCAGCACGAAGAAATAGCGAGACGAGAGCACAACAGAGAGAGAACATGAGAGCGCGACAAAGAAAGAACATGATATCGTGGGAGTGGGGCGAGAGCACAACAGAGAGAACGAAGAAGTGCGAGAGCACAACAGAGAGAGCGAAGAGGCGCGAGAGCACAACAAAGAAACAGCCATGTAAATCCCCGACGGTGCGAGACAAACCATAGAGAGCGAGGGAGCGCGAGAGTACAACAGAGACCAGCCATGCGACTCCCCCGACGGCGCGAGAGTGGGGGTTGCGACGGGCGAGAGAGACCAGAGAGAGCAAAAGAGCGCGAGAGCACAATAGAATGAAAATGTGACAGACATCATATTAACGTGAAACTACTCTCGGACGGAAACATGACAGAGGATGCGTCAGGTCGCGTGTGCGGAAATGAGGAAGGACTGACTGTTTTGTTCTTTGATTTTGCTTTTATTGGTTTTCATATTCCGTACATTGGGGTTAAAATTCATAAATTACATATTCCAGGTTTAAAGATAAAAATTCACGAATAATAATTGAGTAGTAGCAAATTATGTTTCTTTATCGAGGTTCGTCCTGAATTTGTGCATTAAAATTCACAAGCAAACATGAACGGACTAATACACGAAGTCAGATTCATGTGATTTTTTCGGTTACATTAAAGTAAACTCGGGGAATTTCCTATTGATTCTGGATAGAAAATGTTTTTATTTAAATTTTAAGCTATAATAAAAATAACCTAAAAAATTAGGTCCTAAATGGAAAATGTTTTTATTCAAATTTTAAGTTATAATAAAAATAACTTAAAAAATAAGATCTTGAATGGAAAATGTTTTTATTTAAATTTTAAGCTATAATAAAAATAACCTAAAAAATTAGGTCTTGAATGGAAAATGTTTTTATTCAAACTTTAGGTCATATTATAAATAACTTTGAAAAATTCCCTCTTTGTTTCTAAATGGAAAATGATTCAACTTTTATTTTAATCCATACTAAAAATACTTCCCATCTAGGACCAAGTAAGGATTATCTGAAAATATCTCAACTTTTAAGCTATATTAAAAATAACCTTAAAAATTCTCATTTTGGTCCTAAGTGGAAGATATTTAAATTTTAAATTTTATATTAAAAGTACTTTTTAAAAATTTTCATTTTGGTTTTGAATGGAAGATATTTGATGATTTTAAATGTCGACCCATTTTGGTTTATCATTTAAATTTAAAAAATCATTAATCAAATTAAATTGAAAAATGTACATTGCTCGTTTTGAAACCGATGATCTTTTGATCAATTTTCTTCTTTATTTTCAAAAACACGTTTTCGATGATGGTATTTACGTGCAAAATGTAGAATCTATTTTTCAATTGAATTTAGTTTGAGATTATTTTAAAAAAATTAATAAATTTCCGATTAAAAATATTTTTTTTTCAAAACCAGGAAGTTTCCAAAAAACAATTTTCATAATTTTTATTTTTTTGAAAATATTTTTCAAAACTACAATCCCGGAACGAAAAATTCACTTTTTAAATATGAAATTAATGAAAATTGAAAAATCTATATTTTTAAAATTATTTTTTTCAAAATCAGGAAATTTTTGAAAAAATAATTTTTATTTTTTAATTTTTTTAAACAAATATTTAAAAAAAAATTAACTATTGTTTTTTTTTCAAAATTAGGAAGTTTTCAAAAAATAATTTCCATAATTTTAAAATAAATATGTTTTTTTTCTAAATTTTTTCTAAATTAACTATGATTTTTTTCAAAAACGATAATTTTCGAAAAAAACAATTTTAATGATTTTTATTTTTTAGACAAATATTTTTAAAAAAATTAACTATTATTTTTTTTCAAAACCAGGAAGTTTTCAAAAAATAATTTCCATAATTTTAAAATAAATATGTTTTTTTTCTAAATTTTTTCTAAATTAACTATGATTTTTTTCAAAAACGATAATTTCCGAAAAAACAATTTTGATGATTTTTATTTTTTTGGATATTATAGTTCCGGAACGAAAATTTATAATTTTTGAATACAAACATGTTTTTCAAGATTTTGTTCAAATTAACTATCGTTCTTTTCAGGATCAAGAATTTTCTAAAAAAACAATTTTCATAATTTTTATTTTTTTGAAAATATTTTTCAAAACTACAATCCCGGAACGAAAAATTCATTTTTTAAACATGAAATTAATTAAAATTAAAAAATCTATATTTTAAAAAATATGAAAATTGTTTTTGAAAAATTTCCTGGTTCTGAAAAAAAATAATATTTATTTTTCTAGAAATTATGATCCCGGAACAAAAATTTATAATTTTTTAAACAAATATGTTTTTGAAATTTCATCTAAAATAACTATTGTTCTTTTTAGAAACGACAATTTTTTTTTAAATTTTTATATTTAAAAATAATTTTTATAATTTTGAAAAAAATTTTATAATTTAAAAAAAATTATAATTTTGAAAAAAAAAATTTTTATAATTTAAAAAAAAAATTTTATAATTTAAAGAAAAAATTTTATAATTTTAAAAAAAATAATTTTTTTTTTGAAAATATTTTTCAAAATTGTAGTTTTAACAGCAAATGATATATAATTCATTTTTTTAAACACAAAATTAGTTGAAATTTCGGAAAAAAAAAGAATTACGTATTTGAAAAATAAATTAAGCATTGTTCGTTTCAGGATCAAAAACTTTTTTGAAATAATTTTTTTGTTCTTTATTGTTTTGAAAATATTTTACTTTGTAGTTTCAGAGCGAACAATACAGAGTTCATTTTTCAAATATAAAATAATTCGAAAAATTAATTATTTTAAAAAAGTAAATTTTTTGTTTTAGGATTGAAATAATTTTTAATTTTAAAAATATTTCTTATTTCTGGTCCTGAAACGAAAAATTTATAGTTTATTTTTCAAATATAAAATAATTCGAAAAATTAATTATTTTAAAAAAGTAAATTTTTTGTTTCAGGATTAAAATAATTTAAAAAAGAATTTTTCCAATCCTGAAGTGTGTATTTTTAGAAAAAATTTCAACTTTAAAAAAATTAAGGTCAAGTTGAAGATATAAATTATACATTATTCGTTTCAGGACCAGTAATTTTCAAAAGAAAATTTTTTAGTTCCTTATTTTTTTGGAAATCTTAACCTATGGTCCTGGAACGAACAATATATAATTTTTCCAACATGAATTTAAATTAAAAAAATAATGTCTAATTTTATATTTAAAAAATCATCCATTTCAAAACCAATAATCAAAGAATTTTTTATTTTTTAATTTTTTAAAAGTTTTTCAATCTATAGTCTTGAATAATATATAATTTGCTTTTAAATATAAAATTTAAATTTTTATAAAATAATCCCTGTTAAAAAAATAGTATATTTTTCGTTTCAAGAAAAAATAAATTTAAAAAAGCAATTTTTATAATTTTTTGAACATTTTAAAAATTTTTGGTCTTGGAAAGAATAGTTTATTTTTAAATATAAAAAATCTGTTAAAAAATAGTATATTTTTCGTTTCAGGACCGATGATTTAAAAATATAATTTTTTAAATTTTTTAAACATTTTTTAATTTTTGGTTTTGAAATAAATGATAGTTTATTTTTAAATATAAAAAACCCCTGTTAAAAAATAGTATATTTTTCGTTTCAGGACCGATGATTTAAAAATATAATTTTTTTAATTTTTAATTTTTAATTTTTTGAACATTTTTTAATTTTTAGTCTTGGAACGAATAGTTTATTTTTAAATATAAAAAATCCCTGTCAAAAAATAGTATATTTTTCGTTTCAGGACCGACGACTTAAAAAAAGCAATTTTTTGTTCTTCATTGTTTAGGTCAGATTCTAGGTTGTGGTTTTGACGTCAATGATGCTTGATTCATCCTGTGACTAGTGTTAATTAGGGGTGTTTAATAAATTTTAAAAGACGATTGAAAAATTGTAAACAAGATGCTAAATTAGTACTCACAGGAAGAAGATTATTATCGAAGTAATTGCCAGATTGGAAAAACGGAAAAACGAGATACAGTGAAACCTCCCTAAATGCAACCCGAAGGAACGGAAGAAATGTTACTTTTACATAGAATTAGCGTATATCGAGGATACATTTAAGGAGTTTCTACAGTATACAGCAGGCTAGTTACCTTTAGGGAAGATTTGCGTATATTGAAAATGCATTTAAGGAGTTTCTACAGTATACAGCACGCCAGTTACTTTTATGTAGAATATACGTTTATTGAAAATGCATTTAAGGAGCTTCTACAGTATACAGCACGCCAGTTACTTTTATATAGAATATACGTTTATTGAAAATGCATTTAAGGAGTTTCTACAGTATACAGCACGCCAGTTACCTTTAGAGAAGATTTGTGTATATTGATGCTTCATTTAAGGAGCTTCTACAGTATACAGCAGGCTAGTTACTTTTATATAGAATGTGCGTTTATCTAGAATACATTTAAGGAGCTTCTACAGTACACAACGCGCGGTCATGATCGTACACCAGTTGCTTTTGGAGTAGATTTGCGCTTATCGAAGGTGCATTTAAAGAGATTCTACTGTATCACTTTTTTCCATTTGCACTGTAAATCCCTATAGTCGGAAAAGCGTTTTGAAAAGTTTAATGAAATCAATCCGATAATTTCGAATTTCAAAGATCACTTAAAATTCGCCTTATTTCAGAGATCAGAAGTCGGATTTTTTAAATGCAATCATTTTCAATTTCCGAAATTTTCAAAGATAATTGTAATTCTTAGTTTAAAATTCTTGAAAAATTAGTACAGAATTCTTGAAGATTTCAGAATCTTGATGGATTTTAGAAAATTCTAAAAAGTTTCAAAAAATGTTGAATTTTAAAAAATTTTGAAATCTCAAAAATCTTCAGAAAATTCTATAAAATTTTCAAATGTTTTAACAATTTTTATAAAATTCTAGAAAGTTCTAAAAAGTTCCGAAAAATTTATAATTTTAGAAAATTTAAAAAACTTATAATTTTTAAAAGTTCTACAAATTTATAATTTTTGAAAATTTAAAAAAATTTATAATTTTAGAAAATTTAAAAAACTTATAATTTTAAAAAATTCTACAAATTTATAATTTTCTAAAATTTAAAAAATTTATAATTTTAGAAAATTTTAAAAAATTTACAATTTTATTAAATTTAAAAAAATTTATAATTTTCTAAAATTTAAAAAATTTATAATTTTAGAAAATTTTAAAAAATTTACAATTTTATTAAATTTAAAAAAATTTTTTAAATTTTATTAAATTTAAAAAAATTTTTTAAATTTTATTAAATTTTTGAAAATCCTGAAAACTGAAAAAATTCTAAAAATCCCCAGAAAATCCTAAAAAATCCTAGAAAATTTTTAATTTAAAAAAATTCCAAAAGTGGTTTTATTGATTTTTTTGTTTTTAATTTTCCTGGGATTTTTAATTTTTCAGACTTCCTGGATTGTGTTTCGAAATGTCAAAAATTAGTTCAATTAAGATTCCCACAAACTAATCACTAAACATTAGACTACAAAAAATCTCAAATTTAATTTTTTAAATTTAATTAAAAATTTGTATTTTTAAAATTTTATTAAAAATTTATTTTTTTAAAATTTTATAAAAATTTAATTTTTTTAAACTTTTATAGAAATTTATTTTTTTAAATTTTATAAGAATTTAATTTTTTAAATTTAATTAAAAATTTATTTTTTTTTAAATTTTATTAAAAATTTATTTTTTTTAATTTTGTCGAAAATTTGAATTTATTTTTGAAATTTCATAAATTATCTGATTTCTGAAAACAGATTTTAGAAAAAGTTTGTTACCCATTTCCTTATCTTTTGACCCAATTTCGGAAATTTGATCGTTTCTTCTGTTTAAACAAGTTTCGTTGATCAAATCCAGAACCTTTCTGAAGGTAAATAAAAATGTTTTAAAGGTTAAATAAATAGAAAAATTAAAAAATCTCAAAAAAAATTCTTTTTATAAAAAATTTAAAAAAAATTTTTCTATAAAAAATTTAAAAAATAAAATAACTTTAAAAAATTAAAAAAAAAAATAAAATTCTTTTTATAAAAAACTTTAAAAATTAAATAATTTTAAAAAAATTTTTATAAAAAATATTTTTAAAATTTTACAAATTTATTTTTATTGAAAAAGTTTTATTTTTTAAAATTATTTTTATAAAAATTCTTGAAAAATAAAATTATTTTTATCCTTTTTTATTTTTCAAAAACCTTTGGATTTTCGGTATTCTTCGATCACCGAAGAGTTCAAGTGCACAAATAAATAAAAATATTGGAAAATCAAAGAGCTCAATAAAACTGGCGAGCTTTTGATCTTTCGAACTCAGGTAAAGTAAAACACAAAGTTGTTTTTCTAAAAAGTTATTTCTTTTATAAAATTACTTTTCTTATAACAATTTTTTAAAAAATTATTTTTTTATAAAATTATGTTTTTAAAAATTTATGTTTCTAAATATTTTCTAAAAAGTTACTTTTTTATAAAATTATATTTTTACAAAAATTTTCTAAAATGTTACATTTTTATAAAATTAAATTTTCACAAAAAATTTTTAAAAATTTATTTTTCTAAAAAATTATGTTTCTAAAAGGTTACTTTTTTATAAAATTAATTTTTTATAAACTTTTTCAAAAAATTGTTTTTTTATGAACTTCGAAAATTAAAGATTTCAAATAATTTTGGATTATTTTGAAAATATCAATAAATTTCTCAAAATTGGACTTTTTATTGAATTCTAAAAACTTCCAAACATTTCCAAAATTCTATTTAATATAAAAATTCCCATACATTCTATTGAAAAAAAATAATTTCCCTGTTCAAAACACAATTTTCGAAATAAATAAAAAACTTTAAATTTGAAGCCAAACGTTCAAAAAATTGAAGTATTTTAAATTTTATAAAATAATACCGTACTATATCGATCAATAAAAATTTTTTTAAAAAAACGAAAATTTTCAAAAAATAAAGAAAATTGAGAATTAAAAAAGTCAAAAATTTTTGGAAAAAAGTTAAAAAATTAAGAAAATTGAAAATTTAAAAAAAGAAGAAAATCAAAAATTTTTAAAAATCTTAAAAAAAGAAGAAAATCGAAAATTTAGAAAAATTTAAAAATGAAAAAAATTGAAAATTTTAAAAAATGAAGAAAATTGAAAATTTAGAAAAATCTTAAAAAATGAAGAAAATCGAAAATTTAAAAAAAATCGAAAAAGTCAACAAACTTACCAAAAGCATATTCATCGTATTGATTAGCCTTTGAGTTGCTTGAGGATCCCCAGAGGTGATCGGGATAGAAGCGGCCATTTTGGCCTGTGGCGATGGAGATGCCTCGAATTTAAATACCGGCTGTTGATGAAAGATCTCCGTTTTGAAGTCAATAAATATCTACAGTAAACTAAAAGTAATAAACTATATTACTTTTTAGTTACAGTAGACCAATCTACAAAAGTTGAAAAATTAAAAATATTTTAAAACGCGGAAAAAAATAAAACTGATTTTCCAATATTGAACGATACTAAAAGGACAAATTTTAAACGGAAAAGGGGTGGAGAAACGTGCAGCGAAATGTTTTCCGATGTAGTCTTTTGGTCGGAAGGACCAAAGTTCTTTTATTTTGTCAAAGTCTGGACTATTGAACCCTCCGAGTCGTTAAAAATTCCGAAATTCTAAAAGTTCAAAATTCTAAAAGTCCAAAATCAAAAAATTCTGAAATTCTAAAATCCCAAAATTCTGAAATTCTGAAATCCCAAAATTAAAAAATTTCGAAATTAAAAAATTCTAAAATCCCGAAATTCAAAAATTCTGAAATTTAAAAACTCCAAAATTCTGAAATTCTGAAATTCTAAAATCCCAAAATTCAAAAATTTCAAAATTCAAAAATTCTAAAATTTAAAAACTCCAAAATTCTGAAATTCTAAAATCTCAAAATTCTGAAATTCTAAAATCCCAAAATTCTAAAATTCTAAAATCCCAAAATCCTGAAATTCTAAAAGTTCAACTAGACTGTTGTGTTTTTTCAGAAACTCGCTCTTTAATTAAAACATAACAAAGTTTTTTAATGTTGTTTGTATAAAAGTGCACTTTTTAAGATACGTCATGTCATTAAAAAATTACGAAATAGCTTTATTAAAAAGTTGTATATATGTGAATTTTTAGTTTTTAGAAACCTTTAAAATTCGAGATTTAAGATGTTGTAAAAATTTTACATTTTATAAAATTCAAAAATTTCCGTAAAATTTAAAAAGTTTTTAATTTTCAAAATATTTTTGAAAATTTTCAAGATTTTTTAAGTTTTATAAAATTTCAAAATTTTAGAAATTCCTTTGAAATTTTCAAATTTTTTAGAATCTCCTATTTAATTCCGGAATTTTCCGCAAAATTAAAATTCGACAAAGATAAAAAAGAACTTTGTTAAAACTGGTCTCGACACGAATTTCCGGAATTTTCTAGAGAATTCTAAATTCTTTAATTTTAAATTTTGATCGAAAATTTTTCTGAATTTTTAAAATTCCAAAAATCCTAACTTCTTAGAAAAATACAAATTTCCATATTTAAAAAATTCAAAGAATTTAATATTCTTACTCAAGGTTAATTTTTAATTCGGCAATTGTTGCCAGAGGCAACTTTTGTTTAAACAGAAAATGATAGCTTTGAAAAAACGTGCCTTTTCGAGTCAAATGTCATAAGAAACCACAACACATTAAAAAATTTTTAAATATTTCTAAAAATTAAAAAAATTTCTAAACATTTTTTAAGTTTAAAAATATTCGTTTTGAGAAAGGTGAAGAATATTCGCTTTGAGAGAAAAATTAAAAATATTCATTTCGGGAAGAATATTCGTTTCGAAAAAATTTAAAAATATTCGCTTTGAGAAGAATTTAAAAATATTCGTTTTGAGAAAAATTAAAGAAATATTCGCTTTGAGAAGAATTTAAAAATATTCGTTTTGAGAAAAATTAAAGAAATATTCGCTTTGAGAAGAATTTAAAAATATTCGTTTTGAGAAAAATTTAAAAATATTCATTTTGAAAAAAATTAAAAAATATTCGCTTTGAGAAGAATATTCGTTTCGAGACAATAAAAATATTCGTTTCAAGACAAAATAAAAAGTACTTATCTTGAGAGAAAAATTTCGCTCGAGTTGAGTCAATCAATGAATACGAAACTACACATTAGGTCATGACGGAGATCCATTGACATCAGTTTTCAGAAATGGCAAGGAAGGCAAATTAATTCTTATTGAAGTACACATTTACAGTAACCCAATTGTACCATAATATAAACAGAGCTATTCGTCACAAATTTCCAATAAAATTAAGGTTTTTCAAGTTTCCAATTAAGACCAAAAATCTTTTTTCACAAAAATAGAAATGTTTATTAAAAATTTTTCATAAACTTATTTCAAAAGGAAAGTTTGAATTTTCCGGGTACGTAAAAATTATAATTAAAAAAAAACAAAAATGTATATAAAAAATTTGTTTCAAAACAATTTTTTAAGTTTTATTTAAAATTGAAAATAATTTAAAAAATATTTTTTATAAAATTAAAAAATTTTTGAACAAATTTTAATTATTTTCGGTCTTGATTGGAAAATTTTAATTTTTTAAGTTTTATTTAAAATTGAAAATAATTTAAAAAAATATTTTTTATGAAATTAAAAAATTTTGGAACAAATTTTAATTTTTTAATTTTTATTTAAAATTGAAAATAATTATTTTAAACAAATATTTTTTATAAAATTAAAAAATTTATTTGAAAATAATTTTTTTATTTTCCATTCGGGACCAAAAACTACACTGTTGTGAAAATAAAAATGTTTACCACAGAATTATAATGAAATTATTTAAAAATGAATTTTCAAAACTTTTCAAACAAAAAATTATTTTTTAAAAAATATTTATTATAAATTTAAAAAAAAACCATCTCAAAACGAATTTTTAAAATTTCTCGTTCAAAACAAAAAATAATTAATTTTAAAAAACGTATTTCAAAGTGAATTTTTGAAATTTTTTATTCAAAACAAAAAATAATTAATTTTAAAACTGTATTTTAAAAATTTTTTTTAAATTTGTTTCAAAACGAAATTTTAGAATTTTCTGTTCGAGATAGAAAATAATTAATTTTTTAAATATATTTTAAAAAATTTCTAAAAATTTATCTCGGAACGAAATTGTAGAATTTTTTATTCAAAACAGAAAATAATTAATTTTTTAAATATATTTTAAAAAATTTCTAAAAATTTGTCTCGGAACGAAATTTTAGAATTTTCCGCTCGAGACCGGAAACTGTAAAATTTTACAACCACGTCATTCTGTAGGGATTCGAAGGTATCAAGCAGATTACGGAAAACTCCAGAATCCTATTTGACGTTCCATAATCTCATCCAAAGACTGTAACCAAGGAAGTTCTCCAAAGTCTAGGTCCTTTTACTTTTTAACTGAAATTACAACGCCAAAGACCGGATCAGAAAAAAATTGTTTAATTTTGTCCAATTTATTGAATATTATTATTTCGATTTTAAATTATTTAAAAAAATCAATTTTCTATCATTTTTAAGAAAATAAAAAAATTTCTTGTCCTAACGCGAAAATCTATAAGATGATCGATATTAAAATTAAAGTTGAATTTTCTGAAATTAGATAGGTTTATGTGATTGAATGTTGCGAGCAAAGTGCGGATTTAACTTTGATGTTAATCTGTCCGCCACAATGTTGCACGCAAACTGCGAATTTTACTTTGACTTTTATCTCGATGTCGACCTATTTGCCACAATATTGCGAGCAAACTGCGGATTTTTTAATTTCGAAATCTTCAAAAATACAAGTGTAGAAATCTTGTCCGATCTGCCACAATGTTGCACGCAAATTGCGGGTTTTACTTTGACTTTTATTTCGATGTCGACCTGTTTGCCACAATATTGCGAGCAAAGTGCGGATTTTATTTCGATAGCTTAATGTAAATATAAAAACGTTAATCAAGCTGCTCAAATATTGCAAGTAAACTGCGGATTTAATCTCAATGTTGACTTTTTCATAAATCTCTGAACATTATGAATTTTTCAATTTTGTCTAATTTTTCGTCCTTGAATAATTTCAAAAACGGTACAGTACTGAAGATAGCATCATTTATTTATAAAAAAGCAGGACAGTTGGAGCGGAAGGACCCAAGAGACAACGGGGGTCGATCCAGTGGAAGTGGTTTAAAAAGGAAAAATTGACTGAAGGGATCCAAACACAAATTTAATCTAGATCTGATTTTAAAAAACATTAAATAAAATTTTAAAAATTTATTCAAAAATTTTAAAAATGAATTAAGTTTGATCTAGGTAAAAAAATTGACTCGAAAGATCAAAACACAAATTTAATCTAGATCTGATTTTTAAAAAAATTAAATAAAATTTTAAAAATTTATTCAAAAATTTTAAAAATTAAACAGATTTGATAGGCCTAGTTTAAAAAGGAAAATCTGACTCGAAAGATCAAAACACAAAGTTAATCTAGATCTGATTTTAAAAAATATTAAATAAAATTTATTTTAAAATATTTATTCGAAAATTTTAAAAATGAATTAAGTTTGATCTAGCTAAAAAAATTGATTCAAAAGATCAAAACACAAAGTTAACCTAGATCTGATTCGAAAAAAATCAATTCAAAGGATAAAATTTATCTCATTAGATCATCTCAGAAAAAACAAAAATTTATAAAAAAAATAAAATTAATTTTGATGAATTATTTCGAAAGAATATAATAGATTTTAAAACTCAAAAAATTAAATATAATAAATCCGTTTGAAAAAAATCAATTCAAAAGGATAAAATTTATCTCATTAGATCATCTCAGAAAAAAAGTAGGTCTAAAAGGACAAAGATCACAATTGGCCTAAAAGGACAAAAGATAAAACAGATCTAATATGACTATCATGAAAGATTTACTTAATAAGAAAAAAATTGGTCTTATTAGATCCTCTGCAATACAAAAATGGCCTAAAAGGACAAAAGACCAAATCCTACTAGATTTATTTCACAAAAAAACTTTAAAAAATAAAATTAATCATATTTGATCACCTTCGAAAAATTATATAAATCTAATAAAACTATTATAAAGGTTTTATTTAATAAGATAAATTTGGTTTCATTAATCTTTTTCAATACAAAAATGGCCTATAAAGATAAAAGACCAAATTCTACTAGATCCACTTGACAAAAAAACTTTAAAAAATAAAATTAATCTTATTTGATCACCTTCGAAAAATCACATAAACCTAATAAAACTATTATAAAGGTTTTATTCAACAAAACAAAATTAATTTTATTAGATCTTTTTCAAGACAAAAATTGCCTAAAAGGACAAAAGATAAAAAATCCTGTTGTATGGTACTTGTATTGCAATTTGAACTACTTTAAATCAAAAATTAAAAGCAAAAAAGTGTTTAAAAATCAATTTATATAACTTTTATTTTTTTATATGGAATTTTGACAATCTTCAGAATTTTACAAAAATGTGAAAAATGAAATAGTCAGATCCGTGGGTTCTGAATCTGACGTTAGAATTGGAAATTGGCCTTCAGAATCCTAAATCCCAAAGTTTGGATTACTGTAGGAACGTCTAAGTCAAATTTCCACATAAAAACGAAAAAATTTACATAAAATAAGTTCCGATTTTTTTTGTAATTTTTGGTTTAAATTAGTTCAAATTACAAAGCATTCGAGGACACAAGTGTTACACTACAAAAAATTCTCAGATCTATTTAATGAAAAAATTTGACTTAGAAAAAAAAATTAAACTTATTAGATCATCCTAGAAAGATGAAGATTGAACTAAAAAAACAAAAAAAATAAATTTATCATAAAATTTTTGTTTAATAGAATAATATTGATCTTATTCTATTATTTTTAACACACAAAATAAGTCTAAAATTTAAAAAAAAATAAAAATTAAAAAAAAATAAAATTAATTTTGTTAAATTATTTTTAAAAAACCAAAATTTAAAATAAAATTTATTTAAAAAAATAAAATTAATTTTATTAAATTATTTTTAAAAAACTAAAATTTTAAAGAAAATTTATCTGAAAAAATAAAATTAATTTTATTAAATTACTTTTAAAAAAACTAAAATTAACCCAAAAATTTTAAAAAATCCATGTAAAAATTTACTTATAATAAAATTGATTTATTTGATCATTTTCGAAAAAAATAAAATCAAAAAATTATTTTCATATCTAAAACACAAATTTAGTAAAGTCAATAAAAAATATTTATTTGAAAATACAAAACACAAATTCATCCAGCAAAATCGGTGAAAAAAGATGATTTAAAAGAACATCATCAGTCAAATACTACCAGTCAAAAAAAACAGAAAAATGATTTAAAAGGACAAAAAGATGAAATAGTTTTTACCGAACTATTTGGAAAAAGAAAAATCGCTGCAAAAAAGAACAAAATACGTTTTGAAGGACATTTCAAGGAAAAATAATTTCGTAAAAAGGTAAAATAGGTCCTGTAGGATTAGTTGAAAAAATATTTAAAATTTTTAAAACGTAAAAAACTTAAAAACTTTAAATTTAAAAAAATAAAAAAATCGCTGCAAAAAAGAACAAAATACGTTTTGAAGGACATTTCAAGGAAAAATAATTTCGTAAAAAAAATAAAATAGGTCCTGTAGGATTAGTTGAAAAAATATTTAAAATTTTTAAAAACATAAAAAACTTAAATTTAAAAAAATAAAAAAATCGCTGCAAAAAAAGAACAAAATACGTTTTGAAGGACATTTCAAGGAAAAATAATTTCGTAAAAAGGTAAAATAGGTCTTTCAAAATCAAATTAAATTAAATTTAGAAAATGTTTTAAAATTAAAAAATTAATACAAAAACAAACAGGTCTTCTAGGACTTTCTAAAAAGTAAATTTGATAAAAAAACAAAATAGATCTTTTAAAATTAAATGAAAAAATACTTTAGAAAGACAAAAAAGAAACAAACAGGTCTTCTAGGACTTTCTAAAAAGTAAATTTGATAAAATAGATCTTTTAAAACTAAATTAAAATATGTTTTAAAATTTAAAAAAAAAACAAACAGATCTTCTAGGACTTTTTAAAAAAATAAAATTAATAAAAAAAAACAAAATAAATCTTTTAAAATTGAATGAAAAAATATTTTAGAAAGACAAAAAAGAAACAAACAGGTCCTCTAGGACTTTCAAAGACAGCAAAATCTGATAAAAGTCCAGAAAAACAACGCCAACCAAACTATATCGACTAGAAAAAAAAATTAATCCAAAAGTTTAAAAGGACAAATTTGGTCTTCTTGAACTAACTAAAAAATATGGTAAGGAAGTTTGAAAAATAAAAACCGGTTTGATCATATTAAACAACAAATTCCAAAAGTTCAAAAGTATAAAATTGGTTTTGC
The DNA here is from genome assembly GCA_009193035.1 of Halicephalobus mephisto. Classification (NCBI taxonomy): domain Eukaryota; kingdom Metazoa; phylum Nematoda; class Chromadorea; order Rhabditida; family Panagrolaimidae; genus Halicephalobus; species Halicephalobus mephisto. The sequence continues at coordinate 32,092 of SWDT01000223.1, read as the reverse complement.
AAAATTCTCTAAAAAAGAAAAACCTATGCTGAAATCTATAAATCAGTCAAAATCAAAATTAAATTTTTGAAAAAAAATTAGGTAAACTGAATTTTCTGAATGTTTCACGCAAGTTGCAGATTTTATTTCAATTTCGAAATTTTTAAGGTTGTAAAAGTAAAAATGTCAATTAAGATACTACAGTATTGCAAGCAAACTGCAAGTTTTATTTTTGATTTAGAAATATAAATATAAAAACCTTAATCGAACTGCCCGAATTTTGCAAGCAAACTGCGAATTTTACTTAAACTTTGACTTTGATGTCAATTTTCCAAAATGTTGCGCGCAAGCTGCAGATTTTAATTTCGAAATTTCTATAAATTTAAACATGAAACCTCAATCGAATTGCCACAATATTGCAAGTAAGCTGCAGGTTTTAATTTCGAAATCTTCATAAATTTAAACATGAAAATTCAAGCCAAATTGCCACAATATTGCAAGCAAACTGCAGATTTTATTTTAACATCAACCTATTTTCCAGATTGTTGCGCGCAAGCTGCAGGTTTTAATTTCGAAATTTCTATAATTTAAACATAAAACCCCAACCAAATTGCCACAATGTTGCGCGCAAGCTGCAGACTTTATTTTAATGTCAGTGTGTTTATAGATCTCAGCACTGATAAGAAAGTTCAAAAAGACGATATAGATTCAACAAGACCAATTAAAAGAAAAAAATTTAAAAGTGCAAAAGGATAAAATCGATGAAATAGGACCGGTCGAAAAACAAAAAAGTGATTTAAAAAATCCAAAACACCAAGATAGGCCTGGCAGGATTAACTATGAAAAATAAAACTGGTGGGAAAATTAAAGAAAAAAAATAAATTAAAAAAAATTGTTAAAATAAAAAAAATAAATTCCAAAAAATATTAAAATATTAAAAAAAATTAATTTCAAAAAAAATATAAAAATTAAAAAAATGAAATTTCAAAAAAGTACTAAAATTAAAAAATTATTAAAATTTTTAAAAAATGTTAAAATTTAAAAAAAAATAAATTTCAAAAAAAATATTAAAATTTAAAAAATTATTAAAATTAAAAAAAATGAAATTTCAAAAAAATTGTTAAAATTTAAAAAATGAAATTTCAAAAATCAAAGATAAAATCGACTTAGATAGGATCAGCCGTAAATAGGAAAAATAAGTTGAAAAAAGTTCAGAAAAATTAATTCAATCAGATAATATCAATTAAAATAAAAATCGATTTAAAAGTCCCAAAAAAACAAATTTTATTTTGCGGAAATTAAAATAGGTTAAAAAAAACTCAAAAAAACAAGATTCATTAAATAGTACTAATTTTAGAAAAAAATAATTTAAAAAAAATAAAAATAGATTTTTAAAAAAATAAAATTAAAAAAATTAAAATAAAATAAAAATTATTTAAAATAAAATAAAAATTATTTAAAAAAAAATAAAAAAATAATTTAAAAAAAATAAAAATTATTTTTAAGAAAATTTTAAAAATAAAAAAATTACAAATTTTATTTTATATAATTAAATTAAAAATTTATTTATTTAAAAAGTTTTAAAAAATTATAAATTAAATAATTTTATTTAAAAACAAAAAAAAATTGGTTTTATAAAATGAACTTTAAAAAAATTAAAAATATTTAATAATTTTGTCAAAAATAATCCTACTTTTAAAAAATACAGTATAATTAAGTAAAAAAAGTAAAAATGATTCAAAAAATCTAAAAAAGTCCAAAAAATAGACTTGTGTAATTAGCTAAAACAGGAAAACCTGACTCAGAAAGTTCAAAAAAATAAGATTACTCAGATAGTACTACTTAAAAAAGAAAAAAAGAATAAATATAATCTTTAAAAATTAACAAGAAAAAAATCTTTAAAAAAAAGTAAATTCAGTTTTTTTATAATATATTAAAAAAACTGATTCAAAAAAGTTAAAAAAGTAAATTCAGTTTTTTATAATATATTAAAAAAACTGATCTAAAAAAATTTAAAAAAGTAAATTCAGTTTTTTTATAATATATTAAAAAAACTGATCTAAAAAAGTTAAAAAAACAAATTCAGTTTTTTTATAATATATTAAAAAACTGATCTAAAAAAGTTAAAAAAACAAATTCAGTTTTTTATAATATATTAAAAAAACTGATTCAAAAAAGTTAAAAAAGTAAATTCAGTTTTTTATAATATATTAAAAAAGAAAACTGATCTAAAAAATCCAATTTTTTATAATATATTTAAAAAAACCAATTCAAAAAAGTTTAAAAAATTTGATTTTTTAAAATATATTTTAAAAAATCCGATTCAAAAAAATTCAATTTTATTTTTTATAATTTATTTTAAAAAAGTTCAATTTTATTTTTTATAATATATTTAAAAAAGTTCAATTTTTTTATAATTTATTTCAAAAAAGTTCAATTTTATTTTTTGTAATATGTTTAATTTGACTTAAAAAGTTCGAAAATTATTATTCTAAAATAGTACTACTGAAAAAAGAAAAATGATGAAAAAAGACAAATCTTTTCTTGAACATGAAGCTACATAATTAAGGAGTGGTCTTCTGATCCCCTTTTGAACATAAAGTAAGCTACACTTTTCGTATTAGGACGAAATTTATCAATTTAATTAAAACATATTTTTCATAAAAAAATAAAATAAAATAAAAATTTCTTTCTACTTTGATCAAAAAAGATAAAATTTGTGTCCTGGACCTTTCGGCCTTTCAGAATTTTGGCCTTTTTTATCGAACAAAATCAAACTTGTGAATTTTGGCCAGAACTGTCAATTTTCGAACTTTCAAACTAAATTCGAATAAATTTTTAAATCGAATTTTGAATCGATTTCGGACTAACTTGAGTTCAAAAATCGAAAAAACAAACTTCAAACTGAATTGTTCAATTAGAATTTGAACTTTTTTAACTCGAATTTATTAAAATTTAATTAAAATCGAAATTGTTCGAATTTGGATTTTTGAATTAATTTAATTTTAATCAAGATATTTAAAATTTAAAATTCAAATTTTTAAGTTTGAAATTTATTTTTTCGATTTTTTAACTTAAATTTGTCCAAATTTAATTCGATCCAAAGTTCAATTCCAAAGTTCAATTCGAAAGTCCAAAAATCGGCATTCCTGATTGTGGTCTAATCTCGTCGATGATTGGTCTAAGTGATTTTTTTAATTCTCACGTAGATTTGTCGAAAAAGAACAGTCTAGTTCCGGATTGTTTAACCAAAGAGAGGCGGTGATCAAAATTTCGGGAACTGTAAGCAGATGAACAAATTCGAAAATTGAAGACATTTGATCAAAATCGATAATTTCAAAGTACTGTGGAAATTTTTGAAATTCCAAATTCGAAAAAATTTCATTTTATGCAAATTTTGAAAATTTAAAAATTTAAAAATTTTTGAAAATTCCGAAATTCCAAAAATCTTGAAAATTTTCGAAATATTTTTTTAATTTTAAAAATTTTTGAAATGTTTTAAAATTCTGCAAAAAAATTTCAAAATAAGAATTTTTTTTAATTTATGAAAAATATTGAATTCTTTCAAAAATTTTAGAAATATTTCAAATTTAAAAATGTTTAAAAAAATTTTTTGAAATATATTTTTAAAAAATTTTAGAAATATTTTAAATTTAAAAATGTCTAAAAAATTCTGAAATTTTTTGAAATTTAAAAAAAAATTAAATCTAAAAATATTTTTAATATTTAAAAAATTTTTATAACATTTTCGAAAAATGTTAAATTTTTGCAGAAGTTCATGAAATATTTTAGAAGTTTCTAAAAATGTCAAAAATCTTCCGGAAATCTAACAATTTTAAAAATATTTTAAAATATTCTTGAATTTTTTGAAAATTTCTAAAATTTTTTTAAAATATTGAAAATTTTTAAATTTTTAAAAACTTTGTAAAAAAACAAAATTTTTTAATATTTAAAATCTTAGAAATTTCCAAAAATTCAAAAAGAAATTGAAATTTAAAAAAATCAAAAATTCCAAGTTTTAAAAGTACTTTTCCATCAATTTTTAAAAAAGATAAAATCACGTTTTTGTAAAAACTCAAATTTCCAAGGTCAAAACTCACTTTCCAACAATTTCAATCATTTTCAAAAAAAATTAACCAAATTCAAAAAATAAAAAAAAATTTCAAAATGATAGACCAATTTAAAAAAAATTTGACTTTATCACGTTATCCACCAAGGTCGTGTTTTTCTGTTCTGAACATTACCTATTTTTCTGACAAACAACAATTCCGATTTTCTATCCCTGGCATTTCTCAAACCTCATCAAAAACATCCATGAAAGCTCCTCAAATGCCCCTTCATCGAATTACTACTTTTACATCCCTTCTCGACCTTCGTACTAAAAGTGCAAAATTCCTCGTTCACTATTCCACGTCATCTTCCGGTCAATCCTGCTCCACGTCAACCCAGTACCGAACACCTTAATATCCAAAACTTTATACACGATCAGGAGAGTGGCCTCTTGATCTCTCCTATTCATATTATTACAGTAAACTATCAATATACAAAATAGCACAAGTACCCGATAATATAATTGCGCAATCAAAGCCAACAGGTTAGAGATCGTAATGGAAGCTAATGGATTTACAACGCGCTTTGGTGTAACATGGAGGTGGCACGGAGAGTCTATTACTGCCGTTTGAGGGTCGAATCTGAAAGGTCACGTAGACTTTGATCATGACTACACTAAAACCTTACCTCACATGGTGGACCGAACAAAGAGATAAGCACTGGGAAAAACGCTAAACCATTAATGAGTCCAATAGCAATTAGAGCAAATAAAATCACGAAAAAGTATTTGAACACAAATTCAAATTCAGAGAACCCAAGCATCAAAATGCCCAGGAACGTCGACATGGCACCATGAATAATAGGAACAAATACTCTGTCAATGGCAGCTTCCATTCTTTCGTTTCTAGTTCCAAGTGAGGTCAGGAAAGCAAAAGCCACATTAGCTGTAAATTCAACTCCGATTCCAACGGCAGTAATGAGAGAAACAGCAGAAACAGGATTCAGCTTGATTCCACAAAGTCCGAGGAAACCGGCAATTTCGACCGTCAGCATCAATAAAATGACCAAAATGCAACTGGCAGTCCAAGGGTTGAATAAAAGCAGCGAAATCACACAGAATACAGCGAAAGCAATGTATCCAATGGCCATCATCAAATTCTTAGTAAGATCAAGATATTGTTCCCAAAAAGTGAACGCAATTCCACTTGGATAATTATCCAATCCAGCCGCAGAGTACTTATCGCAAATCTCACGAATTTCCCTAATCATTTCGACGATTTCCGGAGTATCCTTCAAGCCAGTAAGGTAAAATGGAATTTGACTGTAAACAGGTTGAGGTGCCGGTGGAATAAAGTGCCGATACTTGTCGGATCCAGTTCCTTGACGTAGTTTGTGGAGCTTCGGGAAGAAGTTGGCTTGAGAAACGGTATAGAACATAGATTCATACTCATACCAAGCATATAAATAATTATAAAACCCTTCTTCATTAATAGTCCCGCTAGCATCAATGAGTTTGACACCATCAGTAACTCGCGAGCAATTGTACGTGTTTCCGTAACTGCAAACCATAGACACAGCAATTTTGAGTTCATTCGTGGTATCATTGTGTGAATCAAAATCTTCCAATAATCCTTCTTTTTCAGCTTCATCCAATTTCATTTGAAGCCCTAGAAGCCATTCTTGGAACAATCCAAGCCAATATCGCTCACTCGGTTCCCCATTTTCAAGTTTAACGACAAAACGAGATTCACCAATATCGCGACGTAAGTTCCGAATAAGATGTTGTTGATGAGCAAAGTCCAGGTTATCACCTCTCAATACAATCGACATGGGGTAAAAAGAAAAATACTTGTCACGAGCTCTGAGGAAAGCAGCTGGGGCTGTATGTTCTGGCAGTACATCACCCAAATCAAGACCCATCGTTGAATACTTCAATCCAAGCAGACAAGTTGCGAACAATCCAAGGGATATAAGAATAATCACAACTTTGATACAAGGGTGTTGTAACATTGGAATATAGTAGTTCCTCAAGAATGACTGAAGTCCCCCTGGAGTAACTTCACTGTCTTCCAAATCTTCTTCTCGACTAACAGAAACAAGTCCATGATAAGTAGGTTTCTCCATCAAAACACCATAAGGAGCTTCTTTGTGATTTCTCTCAGGTTCTTCAGTAACTTGGAGACAGCAACACAAATCACGACGGAGATCCTTCTTTCTTCTCGAATCAATAGCAATAAGAGCTGGATAAATAGTCATAACGGCAATCAGGTTAAAAGTCAAGAGGATTGAAATTTGAAGACAGAAAGATCTTAACGCGGGAATTGGCAAGACGGTTCCGGCAAGGAACGACAATATGTGGTTCATCGAAGTCATCAAGATAGACATTCCAGTCTCCTTCATCAGAACACCAATTTCACTCAACTTCATGTTTGTTGCTGCTTGTGGATAATTGAAAAGAAGAAGGAAAACATTATCAACACCAACACCCAAGGCCAAAAATGGAAGAACCTGAGTTGTAGCAGCATTGAAATGAATTCCAAACCACGTAGCCAAGCCGAGACCAGCAATACTTGCAAAAGTAACGGTTAACAAACCAGCAAAAGCAAGTCCGACGAAAGAATTCACACCCATCAAGCAGAAAGAATCGCATCTGAATTGCGAATAGATGGCATATAAGAGCTGAAACAAAAAATTCAACTTTGAAATAAGTCAATAAACCAACCATAAAGAAATATCCCATCAAAATGATGGTGTAGTCAAAGTTGCAATACTCAGCAAGCATATCAGAGATCGAAGTCGAAGCCAAAGGATGGACAATTCGTTTCTCAGTGATACTGCCGTCAATGTCGACTTTAAAGTTGAGTTCATGGTTGTAAATACTCTGTGTGAATTCCCGTTGCCAAGCAGAAATGATTTTCTCAGCCATATCAGGAGACCATTCGGCAGAAGCATTATAGGGATGAGTTTCATTTTCACCTTCCAAATATAAGATTTTCTCAGATACACTGAGTCTCCTGTAGACATCAGTTGGTGTGGAAACCAAGATGACTGATTGCAGAGCTTCAGCTGTAATGGAACCGTCTTCGAGTGTACGAACTCCTCCCATAATCATATCTTGAGGCCAATTCAGAACATTTTTAGCGAATCCTTGACATCCACCCTTCATAATCTTGCCATAATCAGGATACTTCGGCATTTTCTCCGGACCAAATAGTCTTCCAGCCTCTTCTTTGTTCTCGCCAATCCATTTCAAAAACGATTTGCGATACTTTCTGCATTCTTTGGCTGAAAACAATAGCTTATTAAACATATCAATGGAAAAGGAAGAGGGAGATAGAGAAGATGGAGGAAAAAGACAATTAAATAATCCAACGAACCACCAAGTACACTAGAAAACTCAGTGTCATTCAAAGCATCTAAAACAACATGAATGGGAATGGTCAAATTTAATAAAATTCAAGAAAACAAACCATTCAAGGATCCCGCTGTAGAATTGGACTTGTCATCTTTTTCTGTGTTCAATCCAAAGAAGGCTCCAAGAATGTCAAGAGCATCATTTCCTGTCTTCGTTTCCACTTCCATTTCCAAAACGTCATCCAAATTTTTGCCCATTGCAGTCAAATTATCTTTAAAAAGATTCATAGCTGGGCATTCATCATAGTAATTCGGTGACATCTCAGGACAAGTAGGGTCCAGAGGATCAATACAAGGTCTATCCAAGTATCCCGCTCCAATTCCTGTTCTTAGGAAGAAATCCTTGACTGTTCCCAGATCAAAAAGTTGATCCAGAACAGTAATGACTTCTTTAGGGTTAATATTTCCCCAAGTGACATTTTGGGGCAAATCAACAACCATTGAAAGCAGTCCCTGGATAGCTGATGTGTCAATTGGAGGATGAGGACCTACCGGTTTGGAGCCATCATAGAAACAATCGACAGGAGTGATCCAAATGCAAGGAATTAGTCTTTCCAACATCGGTTTCATAGAGTGAGCAATTGAATCGTTAGCAATATCCAGTTCTCCTGGCTTAAAGCAAATGTCCGATAATGTCCAATTAAGTCCATACTTCTCCACTTTGATATCCACCAAATGCTGGACAAGATCAAGATGCTGCTTCAATCCTTCCGTCGTTAAGAGATTTGGATGAGTTTCATTGCCAGTTTGAATCAACACCTGATAACCTGGACTTCCACCCTCATCCTGAGTTCGACTTTTCAAATTTGGATCTAGATCGTCTCGTAACAAGTACTTATCATCTTCTTCTGTCCAAGATTCGTTACTATATCTTTCTAACACATTAGTAAAATAATTTAGTTCCTCAACAAGGCGACCGTCTTCTAAACATCTCTCAATTATCACCCACACTAAAACTAAAAGAACTCACGAGATACCCATAATTTAACAATGTCGGTTTCAATCCTAACATGCCTGAGACCAAGGGCACATAGAAAAAAGAGAATAAAAACAGTAAAGAAAACTTTGCACGAATGTCGTTGTACAAAACATCCCAGATTATAGAGGCAGTTTTGAATAAAACTTCTAGAATAGAGAGCAGCTGTGTTACCAGTAGCTGTACCTCTCTTGATTGCTTGTAAAGACAGATCAGCATCACACCAAGTTGGTCTTCTCTCAAAATCAGCTTTCCATTTAGCTGAATAATTTGCGGAATTTGACCTGCCAATCAAAAACCTTTCGAATCTCTAAAATATTAACAAATTAAAAATGTTCTTTTCCCAAGATTCATGAATTTTAAATTTTGGCATGCGTCCCATGGATTTTAGCACCATTGTTTTCCGAAAACTACAAACCACGAGTGATGACGAAATATGAAACCCAATCTCCATTATTCAAAGATTAAAGCGAAAACAGGCCAAAAACCTACCGATGAAAGGTCAAGCGGTTCAGGTGTCATCATTGCATCATAATATTCATAGTCGTATCCAGCTTCTCCGTTGCCAAGAGAGATAAGATTGCTTCTATCACTTCTGGATCGATGATGTCCATCTTTTCCTGGTTTTTCAACCAAACCTAACATTGTAAAAGTGTAATATTGGTTAAAGATTATATCAGTTAGCAATTATTGTTTTCCTATTGGCACATTCTCGTAAAAATCCAATACTCAATTATTCTTAAATTCGTCGATCGGAAAACAATGAGTATCTGGGTCTCGATAAAAGCAGTCAACCGCTAACCTAAAATGTAACGCGATTAAAAACATGTTGGATCAATTAAGAAAAAAGTAAATCGAATCTTTTCTAATTTTTAACAAAAACGCGTTTAGAAACCGGAGAATCACTTTCGCGAAAAAGACCATTGGAACAAAACTCAATGCCTAATCCCAGTTGCTGCTGTTAAAAATGGATTTCTACTTGACGTACTAGCAGACACAGTTTCAGTCGCAGAATGGAAAAATAACAAAAACAGACAAGTTAAACTTTTTTTTTTCATAAACATAAAACGGAACATAACGGGATGTAATCTCCAAATCTCAATAAAATAACAAGGACGGTCTAGAAATATAAAAAAGGACGTTTAGGAAAGGATGTAATAAAAAAGTAAAGTGAGGAGTTCTGGGGTAAAAAACAAAAAAACAGCAAACGGTAAATTTCCCGGACAAAAATTCAGATAATCTGTCTTGCTTTGTTCAAAAACCCAAACTCATTGCACATCTCCTGTTCAATTGTGAACTTTTTCGTCATTCAACATCGCTGAAAATCTTTTAAATGCGTAAAAACAAACACTCAAAAAAATCCATTCATCAGGTCCAATAAGAACAATTTTCGATTTCAGTTTTAAACCAGAAAAAATCTTATAGAACAATTTCTGACAAAACATCAAAATTGAAATGTGTCGTCATGCCAGAATTCTGATTGAAAAATGAGATAAATACACTGGTCAAATTCAGTAAAGCGTGCCGAACAGTGCCATGTGAAAAAAGATGGTTAACCTAACATTGCCAAAAAAGATGAATTGGTTTTTCAAAAGAGCGACTTAAAAACCGCGGAAATTGGTTTCATACCCTAAACTCTCTCGTACTCTTATTTCCCTCAGGAATTACAAAACCATACCCAAAATAATACAGCATTACCCAAATAAGGTTATTTCAAAAAATAACGCACAAAAAAGTAAAATTCATATATAAAAATACGTTGAAATTCTCAAAAACACGTCGAGACAGAGAAGAGACTATTTGTGCCATTGCGAAATTTCTAGTAGTTGCGCGCCATAAACAGAACAAGTATGGCCGTCTCCTCTGAATCGGGATAAAAAGAAGCCTAGAAAAAGCGCTTGAGAACCCCCGGCTGGCTCGATGCCGAAGAGGACGCACGACTGGCAATTTCCATTTTTCGGAAAAACTGCAAAAAGAGTATATGACAGACATGTCCGGAAAGACATTCAAAAATTCAAATGCGAACAAACCTTGCCGATGACAAAGTTATCCTGAAAGAATGTCTGTTCAACTTAGGACTACTAAAACAAAGTAGCAATAAATTTAAAGGCTCATTTCTAACAAGCCACAAGCAACTTTCGTGAAAATAAAACAAGTGTTCTGAAAGATAAAGAAACAACCACGGAAAACACGATTATACAACGAAAAACAAAAATGGCAGTGGTTTCGAAAGAACACTACCCCCGCATTGGCAATTTTGAAAAATTTTGTCGAAACCGTCTGCCACTGGGCGCTAGCTGGATTTGACAAAAAATAAATGAGTGCCAGCCGGTCTTGCGCAAGCTGGACTGTCAAGGATAAAAAATTTTAAACTGTCCAGGGTCGAGCGTCGTCAGGATCTGCTTTTTAGGGGGATTAGTAGATACACAAATGTTAAAAACCCGGAAATTCACAGTTAAAAATCAAACAATCGTCTCGGCAAACACTGCTTCAAAGTCAAAGGAATCCCATTGAACAAGGTCGCGCAATAAAAAACGGAAAAATGAGAGTCAAGACTTTTTTCAAAGTCGAATTCGAATTGATCGGTCAACGATGGTACCAAAAGTAAAAACAGGAGGTCGATGAAGAGAAAATCATACTTCCAGCTGACCATTCGACAATCTGGGGCGCGTGAGATTCTGCCGCGGGCAGTTCTTTCCATGTTTTCACGCAAATGAAAATGTTTCGCGTTATATTTGAATTACGGAATTTATCACGCTTTCTTGGATTTAAGTTCAGAGAAACAATACAAACAAGGCATTAACATGTTCCGGTTTTCCATATGAAAGTCTTAAAAAGTAGTGCCAAATCATATATATTTGAATGTGAGAATTATGAAATTCATGACGCATTTTCCAAATTGAACTTTGAGAAACAATATAAACAAGACACTAACCTGTTTCAGCCTCGTATATGCGGAAAGAAGTAAACTCAAAAACAACGCGGAGTCGTACGTGGGAAACATTAGGGCATTTAAATTACGAAACTTATCACGCTTTTTGGATTTAAATTTGGAGGATCAAGATAAACAAGACACTAACTTGTGTAAAGCTTATATACGCGAAAAAAGTAAATTTAAAAATGACGCAAATTTATATATGAAACTATGAGTCATCATTTAGGTATCGCGATTGAGTTGGACGGCAGCGACACTCAACTCGCATCGTGCGAGTCGAGACATAAAGGAATATCCGGTAAAACGACTCTCACTGGCCAAATTCCCAAAGCTGGTCCTAACTGGAAAACCCAGGTGAATAAATATCCAAAATTAAATCGAGAGAATTGTGGATAATTTTCGGAGTGTCACTGAGCGTTTTTCTCAAATAATACGCGTCATTGAACTTGAAGAGGCTGTTTTGAACAAAATCCATGAAAATTGAAACAGTCGCCCGATTTTCATTGACAATATGGACGAAGAAAGATGATACCTACTTTTTTCGGAAAATTTACAAAAAGCAAACAAAGCTTTCCTCAAGGAAAAATGGTTTCTAGCATGATTGTGAATTTATTCAAAAGTCTAATCGATATATAATTTATGTGAAAAAAGTGTTTTTAAAATTAGTTCATATATCGAATTTTTATTTCCGGATTTTTTACAACTTTCACTTTAACTAAAACACGCAAAATTAGGATTTCCACGAGGGAAACAGGAGATATCGCTTTTCGAAAAAAGTCGAAATCGCGGTCGAGAAAAAAGATAAAAAATGCTTGCGTGTAAACACCAAAGCCGCTCTAACCGCGTCTTTGAACTGGATTATCTGGCCGAGCAGGTGTCAAAGACGAGTTTCAAAAACTGCCAATATAATGAGTCCGAAATTCCAAGCTTAAAGTTAAAAATTTTTTTATAAAAAATGAATCATCAATGACTAAGGATGAAAGTTAAAATTTTTCTCAGACAATAATTATATTATTTTTGAATTTTCCTCAGGCAATAACTGTACTGTTCTTGAATTTTCCGTCTTAAACGATCAATTGGGTTTGTTTCTGGGAAAAGTTTGGAAAATAAACACTTGACCTCGAGTGAGGAAATTCGTGACAAAAACGTCATTCGGACTTTATGATTGATACGGAATCGAATTCCAGCTTTGTTTGAAAAATCAGCTGAATCATTCGAGAAATTTTTCTCCAAAAGGCCTAACCACAATGATTCATCTTAAAAAAAAATATTTATAAAAATTGATTTTTTCCATTATTACGATCATTAAAGATGAATCACGCAAAAAGTACTTTTTATGACGTAACAAGTACAGCAAAATTGGTGAGAAAAATATTTTATTTTTCATCGATTAAGTCGAATTTATATACTCGGAGATATATTGACTCGATTGCCTCCCCCGGACTTCAATGAGCGGAAGTGGCTTATCGCGCAATCACGAGATTCTCTCGACTCTCGCTTGACGGAAATTATCTTCCACTTTTGATTAAAGGAATTCGAAGCTCTAACAATAAAAAAAATAATTTCACTCTTCAACGTTGTAAGTGGAGGAATATAACCTGATTTTATAGCAATCAACAATAGTAAAAATAGAATAATAATGATTATAGTATTCTAAAAATCAAAAATAAACTTTTCTGCGAAAATGTCTCAACATGAATTTTCAGAAATAAAAAAGTAATTTTAATTTCACGTGATAGTTATTTTGGAATCAATCATATGAAAAATCAAAAATAAAATTTTTTGTGGAATTATCTTAATAAAAATGAAAAAATAAAAAATTATAATTTTGATTTTAAATAATGATTATTTTGGAATCCATATATGAAAAATCAAAAATAAAGTTTTTTGAGAAATTATCTTAATAAAAATAAAAAATTATAATTTTGATTTTAAATAATAATTATTTTGGAATCCATATATGAAAAATCAAAAATAAAATTTTCTGTAAAATTATCTTAATAAAAATCTTCAAAAATGAAAAATTATAATTTTGATTTTAAATAATGCTTTTTTCGTACTTTACATGATTTTGTAATTAATTTTATATTATAAAAAGTAAAATTTTATATAAAATAATTTCGATACGAATTTTCAGAAAATTTAAAAAACTAAAAGTTTATAATTTTAATTTTACGTGATGATTATTTCGCAATTTTGCATAACTTCGTAATCAGTTTTTTAAAAATCTACTTAGATCTAGAAACTTCCAAATCTGGATTACAGGATCTATAAAATTCTGTTTTTAAAGATTAATAATTATATATTGAATATTGACGGATATTTACAGAATCACATCTGACATTTTCTCTTCCAGCTACAGTAAGACAACTAGTTGATATAAGGACTATTGTTTTGAGACTGTTTTAGTAAAAATAAAATGATTCACATCAGTCAACAAAATACAAAAAGATCATGCTTCCATTATTTCTGGCTTTTTATAAAACATTTACAGACACGAAACGGAACTATTCTTGTTTGTCTAGCCCCAGGGAACTTACAAGTAAAGCTAGATTTGAAATTTGATTTTGCAGAACCAAAGGCAAATATTAATAGTAAAAGTTATTTTTGATGTTTGACAACGGATTGATTTCGAACTTCTAAAATCGACCTTTGAATTGATTTTAAATCAAATTTAAACCGATTTTAAAGTACGTTGAATTTAAAAATAAACAAATTGAATTAATTCGAAAATTTCGAAAAATCGATTACTTTGATGTTAAATAACTTTGGATGACGAAATAAAACCAGCCAGGTTGTTTTCATAAAATATGAAAGTTGTTATCCGAAAAAATAAGTTTTCTGGTATCAGAATTACGAAATTGTTAGAATTAAATTGAAAAAACGCAGAATAAATAGGAGTGATGAGTTATTACACAAGTGAAAATTCATTACTTAATTCGTTCTTTGTGCATTGCATATGGATTTTGTGAGATTTCTTTGTGGATGAATATGTCATGAGTTTTTCCAAGTATTAACGTAATATATTTTTCGTTACTTACTAACAGAGTAATTAACAATATTATTTGAGAATTTAAAAAAAGTTAAAATTCGAAAAGTTTAATCTTCAGAATTTTCCTAACTTTCAATTTTCGAAACTATTATGCTTGGATTTCATTCAAATCTAGTTTAAAATATTTTTTAAATCTTTTTATATATAACTATAATTTGTCCAAAAACGGGATAGAACACATTTCGAAAAATAAAACTGCTGAATTACGTTCTTGTTTAAACACTTTCGAGAAGTAATTACATTAATGGCTTTATGGCAGATAATGTGAAACAAATTACATTAATATAAGAACAGATGATAAGATATGTGTTTACAAGAAAATCTTACGAAATCCATATACACTAACGGGGAAATCGTAAAATCGAATTTTATTCGTATATTAGTTCATTATTACCATCTATTTTGTAATTTTTCATTCTGATTTCAACAACTTAGTGATTACAATACATCAATAGGTTAATTTGGCTGTCTTGAACAACTTCATATAAGTAAAGAAATCAGGAGTTTAGCAATATAAATTTTCCTTCTTAAAAACTCTCCTGTTAATATTCTTCATTCAGACAGGTATCGTAATAACTTTGACTGTTTGCATTTACACAAAAAAGCCTTAATTAAATGTACAAACAAAGAAATAAATGAAAACAATAATGAAGAAATCGAAAAACATTCCAGTCAATCATCACCGTAAGAAATGAGTTGATTGAAGATTATCTTTAAAGATTCTAAGAAAGCTTTCTGAAAAGTCCGGGACATGTAAACGGTCATCAAGCCCATATCTTCGATTGCGCTTTTGCATTCACTGTAAAATGTAGAAGAAGGATTGCACTTGGAGGGGTTCGATACCAATTGTAAGAAAACATAAGAAAACTGGAATCGGAATTCGCAGCAGGGGGCACGACAGACAATCAGGCCAGTTGGAAGCATCGCTCATTATTTCTGTCATATTCTGGACACAGTGCCACATATTGAGCTCACAGGAGACCGTTTTTTCTGGCATCGCATATCTTGAACCCATGCAACTACATGCTTGCTCTATCGCGTCTTGGTAGCAAGAACGGAGACAACCAGAACTCGTGTAGCTTTCTGTATAGTAGTAAAGTTCGATTTTATCCATATTGTTGATGCAATATGGTAGAAAATCTTAGAAGTAATTACGTGAGTTGAGATGCTTGATATCTAATGGACTCCTCGTAATCACATTCTTGTTTAAATGTCCCATATATGGATTTATGTTTAGTTTCCAAGAAATAATATTAACAAACATTTTAGTAACAAATTATGAATAAACTACATTAGTCGTGATTTAATGACATGAATTCACAAAGAAATTACAGTTAATTTTGCACGGCATGCGTTAGTGAACAAACTGAAATTGACTTTCATTTGTGCAATAACTCATCTTCGCTGTCTATTCTATAAAACTTTAACTAATTCTCAGCAATTTGATAATTCTAATACCTCAGGATATTTAATATTCCTAAATATCTGGTTTATAAGAATTACATTTAAATGATGTTACAAAAATTTTCATGAAATTATCGTTGATTTGAAAAGTTATATATTTTTTGAAAACTGGTGGAAGAATAAAAAATTCAAAATTTCAACAATTGAAAAAACAGAATTTGATTGGACAAAAAAATTAATCCAGGAGTTGCTTGCTGATTTCCAGATGCTTCCATATGATATGAAAAAATCAAAGCTAATCAAAATTTCTGAAACTTATCTAAGAAACAAACAGAATTGACAGATACTTACAAAATACAAATGCAGTTTCGTTCGCTATGTGCAGCACAATTCACGGCCAAAAATCAATTCTCTGATCAGAATATAAATTCAGTTTAGATGTCATATTTACTCATCAAATTATTTATCTGATATTTATTACTAAGTGTAAGGAAGTTTTAGTTAAATTATTTTATTCAACTGGTGATAATGATTGTCTTGTAGGAAGATTATCTTCAAGAGGATGTCTTATACAACTTGATTTTCTAAAAGGAGTTGCACCGATTGTTATTTCATTACGTTGTAAAATGACGTTACTGTCATTTTGGATCAGTTCACTATAATTCTTCATAAAAACTTCATCTAAACTTGGTTCTCCGAAAATTGATTGTGTTTACTTCCAACGAGACTTTAATTTCTGCGAGCGATGTTTTGGATGAGTACACAGGAAGAAGCGGTCTTTGTATTTCTTTGATCCACAAGAGCAGAAGAGAAATTGCTGTCCAGTAGGATTAAGCTTGGTTCTGACAAAGTCCCCACATTTAGTACAGATCCACTTTCTTACATTGTGAGTGCATTCCTCTGGACATTCCGATTCAAGAAGAACCGAATTCTCAAAGATTTGAATTCTCTCAGCTCCTTCCATATCAACAAACCCGAATTGAAGTTTCTTGTTACTTTCGTCTTTAATGAATGGTTCAATTATTCTATCATCCTTCATCACTTGAGTGTGACTAAATTTGATTGTTTTCCGAAATATCTTAGCAACTTGCTCGTAACCGGGAGGAATTATGATGAAGTAACTCACAGAATTGATCCATTCTCCGTTACTTTTTTTCGGTAACCAAACATTTAATTTTTCCAACCAAAGTGCTATTTCGTCGGGAGTTCCTGGAAGGTAATCCCCTTCATGAATATCCCTTGCATAGTCTATGGAATATCTGATGTATTCAGTGTAACACAAAAAGAGCCTTTTCAGTACTGGGTACATTTTCAAGAAGTCGTTTTTATCCATTGATTTGTAGTCTTTTTTGGCTTTATCTAAATTAGAACAAGTTTTAATAAATGACTGTTCTTCAGAATTTATGTTTGGAAGAATATCTGAATACTCAGCCTCCTCTAGCTTCATTTCTATTTTCCGATAGACACAGTAGAGGTATGCGAGAAACTGCCCAAATCCATTTTTATTTCTGATATCTGTTTCTCGAACTTCTTGAATCAGTTTTTCACCTCCAAAATAAATAGGAACATCATAGTGAGGATGTTTTTGTTGATCTAATTCTCTCATGAAATCTATAAGATTCCCCAGTGTCATATGTTTGATTTCATCGTAGTTTATCAAGACTCTGCATATAGTCTTTTTTTGCTCATCATTGAAGCTTCTTTTTTCAAACAATTCTTTTAGCTGCAAGGAATTATGTTAGTAAACTATATAGGGAAATACAGAAATCTATGGTTTTTCATCTATAGATCGATTTTATCAAACTATTAGAATTATTATTTATACAGCATTTTTTTAACATTTTCAAAAATAATGTGAAATTCCCTACTGGTAGGGTAAATGTTAACATATCGCACCTTTTCGGTTCCTTCTGGAAATCCAGATTTTGGAAACTGTACTCTCAAGTCCACACCATAATTGATTACCCTGACAAAATGACTACAGTTGAGAGGATAGCTTTCACAGTTCACTAATCCTCTTCTTCCTCTATAAATATAACACACAATTTCCCAATATTTCTGATCGTCAAAAATAATCTGGAAGTCAAGATCCTTTCTGCAACTCGGCTCCAAGAAAATACTTATGGAAAACTAAAATATCCACAATTAATTTAATCAACGAACACAACTCACATAATAGGGAATGTAATCGTATGCCAAATGATGAACAACATACTCCCACTTGTTCATAGGCTCTGATTTAACATTTGGAGGTTCTTTCTCAACAGGTATCAGGCGATTTAGAGATTTATTGAATCCCCATCCCACTTTACATTCACGGCCATAGCAATAATAGCCAAGCATTTTGATACAGAAAATAAATATGAATCCTCGTAGATACAATGATCAATTGATGTGGATTATTGTAATCGAATTTATCCATTTAACAGACGTCAGAAGGAGGGTCATAACTTACAGCCTATCACAAAAATATAGTGCAATCGTGAAGAATTCAGTTTGCCCCACCTTTAAATTATTTCATGATAAAAAAGTTTTCTAATAAGGGAGTTTTTCATTGCACATTATAAAATTGCCACAAACGAGATTCTAAAACTAGTCTGAAATATTTTAAAAACGGTAACAGTTTCGATTCTTGCTAAATTACGGATGCTGTTTTTCAACTTCATTATTTTTAGCCAATCATGGTATGATAATTATTGTGATATTCTTAAGTAAATTTGTGAACTTGGGTGAGAATGTGGAGTTCTTGAAGTAGTTTTCAAAAATGTCAAATTGCTTAAAAGATAGGAATTTTGGGACTTCTTTTAATAATGTAGTCAAAAGGGAAATGTTACGATCTGCGCTGAACAGATCTGGACTTTGTCATCCAACAATAGTCTATATAGTCCTAAGATATTTGCAATATCAACATGTATTTATATGTCGGTTATTAGATATGATAGAGAAGAGGTTCTCGTTCAGAAGAGGCTACACTCAGACAGATTTTAAACACAAGAAATAGAAGTAAACTGCCAATGACCTCAGAAGAAGCACGTTCCGCCCATCCAACTGACGTTTTGAGAGGTGTAACCAGAACACAGGTGTCAGTCTTTTACTTCAACTGTAGTTTAATCGAATTTAATTTCATATTTGTATTCATTTGTGATCAATAAAAGTTTCAAAACAATGCATAAAACACATGGAAAATCGCATATTGATGATATTTTTATAGTATGTATTCAAATTTTTATTAATTGTTTTTAGATAGCTAGTACATTCGTACCAATAATAGTGGAATTCATATCTCATTGCTTTCAGTGGACACTATACGATTGGTTATTGATGGTTTTGAATATTTACACGGGATTGCTGATGTAGTACATGTTGTTTTTTGGACCTAGAGTTTGAGAATTATCACTTTCCACTGTAATTTGAAATGTTTATTACAGTATCTATCTGGTTATATTGACTACTTGTATCATAAAAGTGATAATTTTTTAATTTAAAATTACGCACATACCGACACGTCTCAGAAATTGGATTCTGTATTTAGAAGTTTCGTAAATTACTACTTTGAATTTCATTTATACTCATATTGTTATAGTCTTGGAAAGAAGTTTGATGACACCTTGGGTCAACTTTTATGAAAATTTTACAGCAGAAGAATTTGGCTCCTTTTTCCTCTTACGAAAGAATAACTAATAACCCAAATGACCTACAAATATTTGTAAAAATTCTAAGAAAAATGACAAGAAGTACTTTTTATTCTATTTGTTGGCATCCATAATAGGTCAACAGTTTTGGAGCAAAACTCCTCTTTCCACAAAAGCAAAGTAGAAAGATTTGTCCTATATACTTTCCTTAAAAAGATTTTCAGAGTTTTTACAAACTCATTTTTTGCTTGGAAAGTAGCGACGAGGATATTTCACTTCAAATGTCCATCAGGTTCATCTTCCTCTTCTTCAGAAGAAGTCATATGGATGAAATCATCGGTAGTTTCTTCAATAGTGCATAGCTGAGAACTTTTCCTGAATTCGTTCTTTAGACCATTGATGCTTAAAGGACCGGCATGAATGATGTCCCTTGAGTTTCCCCTAATAATATCATCGACTTCAACAAATCTATCACTTTCAACCAACAAGGCAGGTAAAGCTTTCTCTTCGAATTCCACAAGACTGCTCTCTGGAAGTTCAAGGGACTCGTTGTTTAAACAAGCAATTTCACTAGCCATATGAGAGAGAGCTTCAATGATTTCATTGTTGGGATCAGTAAAATACTCTTCAAATTCTCCATTAGATTGGTTCCCATCAGCTTCAACAATTCCAACACCATTATTCATTTTTTCAGAAGAACCTAATTTGTCTCTAAAATCATTCTGTTCTTCAAATTCATTAAGAAAGTTACTAATAATACTAATTTGTTCATTAGCAATATCACGTTCTTTGATGAATTCAAGCCAGAGATTATGACGATTATTAAGTAATTTTTCAACATCATTAGCTGTTGGAATAAGATTATTCAATGGTTCAATAATTTCTGGATGATTTTGAGAATTATTAATAACATTGTTGGCATTTGAATTTCGTTATGAAGACGGTCAGCAAGTTCTTTATAATAAGATGGAAGAACAGTAGGATCATTAATTGTTTCATAAGCTTGTTTGATAAGATTAGCAAGTTCATTATGACAATGATTAGTGTCAGCTTGCAAATGTTCTTTAGCAATAGCATCATCAAGCTTATTCTGAAGTTGATCACGAGCTTTTTGAAGTTTTGATGATGCAGTATCAACAGCTCTACGAAGTTGTTCTAATTCTTGACGTTTATCTTCATCCAAATTTTCTGGATTGATTTGATCATCAGAAAGTTTGGCACGAATTGCTTCAATTCTTGCTTCTTCAGCCAATAAAGCATTGATCTTATCTTGTAATCCTTGAGGAGAAGCAGAATCAGCTTCAGCTGTATTAATATCATCATTTAAAACTTTGAGTTGATCTTCAATAGCTTTCTTAGAATTCAAGAAAGCTATAATGCAGCAGCCTTTTCACCAACAGCATCACCAAGTTTCTTTAGCCAATCAGTAATTTTAGACAAATTCCATTTGCTTTGTTCACGAGTTTCGTCACTTTCTGGACCTTCTGGAAGATTTTCAAGCAAATCTTCAAGTCTTCGCTTTTCATCTTGCAAATCTTTTAGAGCTACTTCTTGTTGTTCAAGTGTCTGTGGTATTTCACTTTCTAAATTAGCAACCTTTTGTTGAACAGATTCAGTTGCTAATTGTAATTGAGGAACAATTTCAGCAAGTTTAGATTGATTTTCAAGTCTTTTCTTTTTATCTGCAAGATTATTTTGTAATTGATCGATTCTTCCAGTTAGATTTTCTCCTTCAAGTCCATGTTGAACATGTTCTTGAGGTTGTTGAATCTTAGAATCAATAATTTCAGCATCTTTTCTTAATTTGCGAAGATTATCAGAAAGTTCACCAATTTTCTTTAAATTATCTTCAGGAGTTCCAGTTTCTCCAAGAGTTAAGACTTGAATTCCAAGATTATTGATTTTTTCAAGAATATCTTGACCATCTTGAAGCAATCTTTCTTCTTTTTTGATTTCTTCAGCAACGTGGGAGAGTTAAGAGTATTAACTTCATTACGAATTTGTTCAACACGTTTTACAAGACTATCACGAGTTGGTTTATCCGTAATCTTATTAACAGATATTTGATCAAGACGTTGATTGATCTTATTTAGAGCATTCTTGTCCTCAATTGCTTCAGATAATGATTTTGGTTGTCCATAGGTTGAAGTAATATTTCCAGTAAGACCTTCTAATTCTGAGAGTTCATCATTAATCTTTTTCAATAAATCTTCTTGTTCTTTAGCATTAGTAAACTTCTTTCCATATTTATCATTAAGAGCTTGAGCTTGTTTTTTCAAAGCTTTCTTACATTTCTTAAGTTCTTCATTTGGAATTGATTGATTATCGATATCAGCAATTAAAGAATTTAATGGTTGAAGTTTCTCATTTCCAAGTTGATCCAAAATTTGAGAATCAGCTGGACTATTCTCAATAGCTTTTTCTGCTTCATTAAGAAGTTCTTCAACTTTATTAAGTTCATTATTGAATGCTTCAGCTATTTGTTTTTTGTCATTCTCAGCTTGGATAGTATTTTGAAGTTGATTTAACTTTTCATCAACAGCTTTTTGAAATTGAATCAAATTATTATGACGAACTGCTGGTTGATTTAAAGGTTTGAGTTCATCTAATTTTTGAGTAAGATTATTTAATTTTTCACCAATATTAGTATTTTGTTTTTTAAGATTATCAATATCATCAAGTGTTGCAGTTTCTGGTTTAATGGAATCAGAGTTTTGGGCAATCAAATCCAAATTTTTGGCAAGTTGATCAATTTCATTATTAAAATCTTTTAATAAATCAGCACGATCAGCCAAACTTTGTCGAGTTTCATCAAGACATTCTCTTAATTGAGCAACATCATTACTAACTTTATTTTTCAAAGCTTGAGCATCAGGATTGTTTTGATCGAGTTGACTAATTAAATTATCAATTTGTTGAACATGTTGTTGACTATCATTCAGACCATTAATAGCATTACGAAGATCATCTTCAGTTGCTGCTGGATCATTATGAATTCTCTCAGCTTTATCAACTTCATTGCGAAGATCACTAATTTCACGATCAAGATTGGAAGAAATTCCAGCCAAAGCAAGTTTATCAGCGGCATCTTTTTGTTGTTCATTGAGTGATTGACCAATATTAGTTAATCTTTCACGAATCAATGGTAAATTGAGAGCATCTTCATTATAAACTAAGGAATTAGGATCATCTGCACGCTTTTCTAATTGATCAAGTTTTTCTTGTAATGGTTTAAGTTGATGATGAATTTCAACAAGAGCTGCAAGCTTTTCAGCAATATCATCCGATTTATGAATAGCAATTGCATCATTGTTAAGTTTGTTGACTTTATCAATGAGAGCATTTTGATCTGCAACAAGTTCATCAGCTTTATTAATGTCATTTTGAAGTTTGTTCATTAGACATTGTCTAGTTTGATTTAACGTATTCAATTCATCATTGATATTGTTTAATTCAATTCGAGTTTCTGGATAATTGGGTAATTGTTGTTGAAGCCAATCATGATTCTTTTTCAATTGTTTTTCTACTTTCTTGATGGCTGATTTGAGAGCTTCACCACGACGAACTCCATCTTTAGCAGCACTCAATGACCGATGATTAATGAATTCATTTTCTAATGATCTTACATAATTAGATAATTGATCGACTTGATCATCTAGATCTTGTTTCTTCTTATTCCATTCTTTAAAGATATGTAAAGGTTTCTGAAGATCGATACATTTCTCAAGAAGTTGCTTTGACCACTTATCAATGATAATATTAGTTTGTTCATGACCTGTCTCTTGTTCATTAGCAAGAATGTTCCGAATATCCTCTAACTTTTCATTAATTATTTCGAAACCCTTGTTTAGCTCCTCTGTGTTTGTTATGGCCTTATTCAAACTATCCGCTTTCTGACTATTACTGTCCTTTAATATAATAGGAAGAACTGAATTTATCAGTGCTTTCTTTCTTCCTTTTAATTGACATTGGGAACATATCAAAAGCCGTGTATCAAAACTTTTCCTTCCACAAGAACAAAATAGGAAGAGTTCCTTAATAATTTTTCCTCGAACAAAATCCCCACATTTCGTGCAGATCCACTGTCTCGAATCAGGAGAACAGTTTTGAGGACACTTTAGTTCAAAATGGGTTGAATTATGTTTATTTTGATTTTGTTCAGCAGAGGACATGTCAATAAATCCAAATTTAATTCCTTCAGAACTTTTCTCAATAGCAATAATTGGCTCAATTATATCGTTTACAGTTAATACAATTATATTCTTCAATTTTTCCGTTGTTCGGATTCTCTGAATAGTAACCCCATCATCGGTATTGATAAAAATAGTGGTGTCCATACAGCTGTACCAGTGTTGATTAATTTGCACTGGAAACCATTTATTCAGTTGCTGAAGCCATTTTTTCATATCATCTACGTCTGCAGGGAGAAACTGTCCTTCTTCAATGACAGCTAAACTACTTAACACATATTTGATATAATCCAAGTAAGAATGAAAAAGTTTCTTTATTACTGGATACATTTTCAGGAAGTCGGTTTTGTCTACCAATTTATACTCTTCTTTTGCTTTTTGAAGTTCAGTGCTGACTGTGGGTATTGCTCTTTTTGAAGAATCAATATTGCCCTTATACGGATATCCAGCTTTTTCCATCTTAATCTCAATTTTTCGATAAACGCAGTAGAGATACGAAAGAAAGTGTCCAAATTCGTTCTGATTCTTGATAATAGTTTCTCGAAATTCCTGAGATAACTTCTCATATCCAAAAAGAACGGGAATGTCATATTTATGATGTTTTCCTTCGTCTAATTCTTTCATAAAACTTATGAGATTTTTTAGAGTCATTTCCTTTATTTCAGCATAGTTGATTAGAACTTTACATTTTATTTTCTTCTCAGTTTCAGCTATATTTTTGTTTTTGAATAAGATTTCTACCTGAAAAAAAATTTGGTTTAGAACAAACTGATAAATGGAATTTAAACATTTCAATCATTTGTGATCAATTAGCCTATTTCTTAGTTGCCAAGATTATTGATTATACTAGTCTTTTGTACCCGTGTTAAAAAATGGAATCATAGTGAATCTACCATACGGTAAGTGAAATCAATTGTGGTAAATCTTACCTTCTCTTTTTCTTCTGAAAATCCCAATTTCTGAAATTGTACAAGCAAATACACTCCATAATCGATCCATCTGACAAAATGACTACAGCTTAGTGGATACTTTGAAAACCTGTTGGATTCTTGTCTTTGTCTATAAAGACGACAGTGAACTTGCCAATACTCATTATCGTCAAAAATAATCTGAAAATCAAGATCCTTTTTGCAACTCGGCTCGAGAAAGTAACTTATTGGTTCCTAAAATGGAATAGTGAATTTCGTTCAGGGACAACAAACTCGCCCAATATCGAATTTTGGACGACAAACAAGAATGAACAGAATAATGCCATTCATTCTTAACCATGGATATTACATTAATAGGTTCTCCTTCAACAGGAATCAGTTGATTTAAAGGTTCATTGAATCCCCACCCTAGTTTACACTCACGACCTTCACAACGCTTGGGCATTTCAACAAATGAACCAAAGTTATTTTTATAATTAGTCTAAGAAATAACCTGTGTCATAATAATAGAACAAATCTGCTTTGTCAAATACAGGTTGTCCGTATCAATAATAACGTTATCAGGACTAGAAATCAATCAATTTTCATTAAGGAATAATTTGGAGGTGTTAACAAGGAAAAGCCGACTATTGATCTTAGCATATTGTTTCATAAGATATAGATGCAATTTAACTTTGATTAGAAATTTTGTTTACTAATGAAAAAATGATAAAGTATTACCTCAAAAGTAAGCGATTTAGAGGTCAAAATTACACTCCAATCCTTGATTAAAATCAATGTTTTATTTTTATTAAATTTTAAACAATAATTTAGTAATTACAAAATTGTTCTGGAGAATAAAACAACGAGGAATTATTTTATGTTTATCGAAGCAAATTGTAAAAGAAGATGATTTGATAATAGATTCATAATAATTAAATTACTTCGTAATGACATTAAATACACAGTAACATTATCCAACATAAGCCATTGTAGAGATATTCGTGGGCACAACAACTATTCTCCGTTCACTCATTTGTTTCTTAATAATCCGTAACTTGTACAGTATCCACGAAATCCATTGCTTTGTAAAATCCCAGTAAGGAGTAATGAAAACGATACAAATGAGTGCATTTGAGGTGGGATACAAAGTTACCATGGTGATCCCTATATTTAAAGTTGTTGTAGAAATGTTTATATTCCCATCACTATTTAGTATAATTGTGAACAACCATATGATTGGAATGATTATGAAGAAAATAGGAGTTATTTGCTGCACAATTAGTACAGCAGTTAGTTGTAGATGCATTTTATATGTTTTTGCAGTGAAGCTAGAGGCGTGTTTTCTCAGATACAGTATGATATGAGTCGCCATAAAGATCCCCAACACTATGCTGAGAAAGCATAAAATGAAAATATAAAGAGATCCTCCGTAAATGAAAGAAGATTCCGTGTTCAAGAACATTATAGGGGTCCGGGGGCCTTTGTTGACTAAGATTTCTGAGGACATGTTTGTCAAGAGGAATTTCGTTTGTTCTTCATCAGCAACGACAAAATAGAATGGGATGGCGAGACTGAAGGTAATAGCATATCCGAGAATGTGAAGAATAATAATACATGGCCAGGACATGAACATCTGAAAAGGAAGCTAATGATAAATTCATGAAAGTCAAAAATGACATCAACGATTATCCAAGTTTTGTCTTGAAGAACTAAAGAAACCAAAATCGGGTAGTGACTGAAAATAATAAAAAGTCCCTTATTCCAATCACTATCCAAGACAACTGTTGTTTGAATTTCTTTAAAATGTTTTTATAGTATTTTCCATAGACAATTAATTTAAAATTACAATATTTAAAAATTCACTTACTTTCAACAATTTCGGATTTGGATGAATGGCACAGAATCTGTACATTAAACAATAAAGTTGAAGCTGTATCACATCTGCTCCTCCCCAGATAATCATCGACAACAAGAATCTACAAAATCCGTGCCCGAAAAATTCCACCAATTCCATCCCAAATCCGTGGACTAAAACCGCTGATACCGGAGGTAACATCTCGGGACATGCAATCAGTCCAAAACTGATATTGTAGAAACAATCCCAAAACGTAAATAAACACAGAAAATATCGGTATTGGGACATATTTTGGGGAGACTTGAATAGTACCGTAAAAAACAAATACACTTGGACTGTTACTGAGAACAAAGTGATTATAAGCATAAGAACATCGAAACCGTAAACGACTTCCATTGGGTTTGAGAAAATCCAATAGTAATAAGAAATGAAAACTTTAAGTTTGAACGAAAGTTAAGACTGTTTTTTATTAGAACAGGTGTTAAAATTGAAACTGGTAGATGAAAAATTAAAAATTTCTCTACATAACAACAAAGTCATTTTTTCATTATATAAAATAATGTGATTTACTTCTGTAATGATCAAAGATCATTTTCTCCATTTATTGTATCTTTGCGAAAAATAAATTTTATTTTTCAGAAATTGTCAGTTTTAATATGGCAAAAAATCATAACTGTTATCAAAAACAAAAGTTCCCTTTTTTAGAAATGTTCAACAATTGACAACAATAAATCCTCATTAGGAAAATTGATTTTTCTAACGCATAAAGTAATTCAGTTGATTGTCAATAGGGAAACTTTTATTTTAATCATCTTTACTGAGAACGTGATTGCATTATTTAGAAAGTCAATTTAATATGCTGAGTAATTCTCTAATATGAGATGACTATATATAGTTCTAGAATTGAAGACGGAGGGACACTGTATTGAGAACTTATTTAAAAATTCAAATTGGCTTTTTGAGTAACTTTGTATTTTTCGAAATTGCCGACATTAATATTACTGCAGAAAGTGAGAAGGCTCTCGGCATGAAAGTTCCCATTGTGCAGGAACTCAAGTCGAAAACCAATTTGCAGCAATGATGCTGTTCAGAAGTTAGAAGGAAGAATGACGAAGCTGAATTATCAGAAGTTGTTGTTAATTAATTTTACATAGTTTGACCACTTGACTAAACTGAAGAGTTATATTTGTAAGAAAATTTGATGTGCTCCCTTAATTGACTGATTTCGCACGAATTGGATTTCTCATAATAAGTTTTATTTCGCCTCTAATATATGATCACCAAATAATTGTTTCGATTTTAAAAAATAATACTGCAGCTTGGATATGTGAAATTATTTGATATAATCTTATAAATAGAATCAAAACTGTTATGTGAATGTTAATGATGAGCAGTTGAATTTGGTTTTTCATTTTCCTGCAATGCTGGCGAAAATACCAACAACAACAACACCAACTACACCCAAAAGGCCCACAGCAATTTCCGCAACAACTTTTCCCTTCTTTTTTAAATTATCTTTATCTGTCATCCGTTTTTTATCGATGACACAATAAGAAGCAAAGTGTTGGCAGTTTCGTTTGATAACATCATATTCCTCTTTACCATAGCATTGTTCAGCAAGTTCTTGGGCTTTTTTGCAAATATCTTCTTTGGAACGTCGCCAGAGGCAGTGTACCTGAAGAAGATTCCATATATAGAAATTGATATAAAATACACTTACAACAATCCTAATCTCTTGATCGGCAGAAATGACGAAATCTTCAATTTTATGAAGTTTGGCATGAGCCTGTTTTTTCTCAGAGAAACTTTGTGAAATAGTGGAGTTAGGGTTATCGGTATTTATGTGAGCAATATTGCCGTTGCCGAGATAAAGCCCTTCATGGTTAAGAATGGAGATTTTTCTTTTCAATCCCCGTTGAATATGTTCCCCTGGTTGAAGATAACGGTCAGGATTATTAATGAAATTTGGGGGAAGTCTCCGAACACGGTAGGAGACTTTTCTACAAGGTATTATAATTAATTTTATGAGAAATCCATGAGAAATAGTTTACGTGGGAAAGATACCATCGCAAAGTTCTTGGTAGATTTTATTGTGGTATTCTATCGCCCCCTCGAGCGTCCGATGCTGTGATTTAAGAAGCACCGTGTCCGACTCAACGTTTACCTGTCGAACAATTTGCAAATCTCGATGTTCCTCATCGACGATCAATCGAACAGCGAACCAAAGTACCTGTTGATGAAAAGTAATATGTTAATAACCAATAATACGAACAAATTTTTACCTTAGTTACGATTAAGACAAAGTGCTGACCGAAGAGAGTTTTACCCCAAAATTGGTCTGTGCATTCCTTCCCGATAAGTATTTTCTTCTCGATAACTTGATCTACATATTGACAAAATTCTGACGAAACATCTTCGGGAGGCAGAAGTCGAAAGTTACTCATTTTGGTCAAATTATCATGAGACTGAAAGCTGGAAATAAAAAGATGAAATATTGATTGATAATTAAGGAAATAAAAAACAATATCTTCATAGTTTTTGCAAATGGAACAAGGTTATTTAAGACCAATTTCAAGATCAGGTTAGGATGAAAAATTTCCACAAAAAGAAAAATTTCCTTGGTGTTTTTCGATTTTTAAATTTCCATAAATAAAAAATAAAAGATATCCAAAACACGACATTAGAAATCAGAAAATCTAGAAAAATCGAGGAATTTGGTGAGCATACAACACTAAAAACTAATGGTTGAAATGTACTGTCATATTTGAAATTCATAACTTCGAATATTGTGAATAACAATTTTTACTTTAGAAATTTTCAATTTTATTCAAATCACAACTCTTTACAAAATTCACTAGCATGATATTAAAGACACTAATTATTAAATTGCCAAGGGATAAATTACAATTTACCAAATATAAAGAGAACAACTAGTTTTTTAATAAATATTTATTCAGAAAAAACCATATTTTTTGTTGTGAATAATTACAATCAATGCTAAAGCTATTTTGTCGTTTATCAGTGTTGCTCCAGCTAAGGTTTTGATAGTATTTTTATGACATATATTCGCTTATAACGTAGTACATACCAGATCAAATCCAAAAACAAATTTAATAAAATATTTCAGATTCTTTAATTTTTCTCTGCATAAAATTTTTAATTTTAAAAGATATCATATTTCTAACCATGCTGATGTCAACGAATCACAAAAATTTCTTCTATTCATATCCCAAACTTGAAATATTAAAAGCTTTACGTGGAAATGACAACGAAGAAATAAAAGAAGTTTTTGTTTTGCTGAAGGAAATGAAGCAGTTGTCCTAACATCAGTCTTTGTAGTTTTAATCCATTACTTCAGCATTTCTTTTACTTATTTCAAAAGTGAAATTTTCAATAATTATATTTCACTTTGATTTTGTTATTCTCTTGAAGGGTTCTTCATAACCATATCTATTCTAATTTATTTCTTTTAAATCTCGACTACAGATTCAGTTTAAGATTTTCTTATTTATATTCTTTAGAACTCAGAAATTTTTGTGCTTCAAACCCGATTCTCCCAATCAGAATATAAAACTAACTCAGTTACTACATTTATTCACAAAACTATTTGCATGATATTTATTAATGACTAAAAATCGGTTAACCCTTAATATACCAACCCTCTCCCATCAACGTTGTTTACCAAGCTGGGGTCCTCACAGGACCCCACGGTTTTTTTAAAATTACTCAATTGTTTCATGCGTTAGATGACTCAAACTATGCTTTTTGGATTGATTAACACATACGTTAGTGATTCAAGCGTTACCGATATTATATTTTGTATATTAATTTAATTAACAAAAAGTAAATCAATAATAGGTACGGGATGTACAAAAAAATAGTATTTTTGACTTTAATTTTGTTATTCGAAAAGCTGTAAGGCAGATTTTTATGAAAAATTAAAGTGTCTTATAAGGCATCTTTGAGGACTATAACTACCCCATGGGGGGCGCCCCTGGGGAAATTAGATCAAATCGGAGAAAGTTCTCCATACAAAATTTTTCGAGATTTCTGCCAAAACTTCTTCTTAGTGAGTTGGTGTTGAAAGAACGCTTTTGTGATTTTCAAAAAGCAGTTAGTGTAACTTACGTACAGATTTAAGGAATTTTTGATAGCTTTTCTGATGATTAACCCTTATCAGCTTCATAGGGGCAAAAACCGCATATTGGGGATATAATTTTTGGACTGTGGGAGCTATTATCCACTTAAAGCTCTGTGTTTTAGTGAAATTTTAGAATCCCAAGTGGCTTCTCAAACAAACTGAACGCAAAACGTAAAAAATTAAGACTTTTTTAGGCAAAATTTTGTACGGAGAACCTTTTCCGATTTTATATAATTTCCGCAGGGGGCGCCCTTAAGGACAACTTCAGCGTCAGAAGATGAGTTATAAACTACTCTAGTTATGTACAAAAAATAAATTTTATAGCTCTTCATATAAAAAATTTAGAACCAAAAGTACTTTTTTCGTCCATCAATGGGATACCATGGACCTCAGCGAAATTTTAAATTTTTAAATATTTTTAATGAACATTTTATGTCTGATTACGCGATATATATCTTAGGCCCATGAAGGACACATACAAAAAATATAAGCAAATTAGCTGTTATAGTTAAAGAACTATAACAAAAAATCGCCTTCTGGGGTCCTTCAGGGACCCCGCTTGGTATATTAAGGGTTAAATCAAGATTAATCCTTGTCTAAATGTAATCAAAATAAAGAATAAAGCGCGTTTCTTTATTTTATTCTCCAAATAATATTTCACATATGTTTTAGGATTCAGAACTAGTGAATTTTACTCTAAATTATATTGTGATTTTAATTTGACACACTTGATTTTTTGTCATTATTGAAAATGTAATTCTGTTTCATATTAATTCATCTCGATATCTTTTTGGGCTTGGCCCGTCATCTACCGAGTGCTGTGGACGACGTCCAGTAGATAATGGCACCGGTGTTGTATTTTCTTTGTCATTTGAAAGTTGGTCTTCCATTTCTTGAGTAATTAAATTATCTTTAATTTCATGAAATATATCAACCATAAGTTCTGAATCAAGAGTATCAACTCGGGGATCGCTTAAATTCAATACATTTTGAATAGTGACTGTTTCTTTAGCGGAACGTCCTTCAATGGATGTTGTATATTTATTGATAATGTATTCACGATTTATCATCTTTTGAAGACTATGTTCGTGTTTTCCTAGTTCCATATGTTCTTCAAGTTTATAATTGGTGGGGAACTGTCTTCCACATACATCTATTGGACAAGTGTAATCTCCTTGACTGCTCTCCATTAGTTGCGAAGATGTCACGTCTCTAGAGTTTGCATCTGCTTTTAATAATTCATTTTCAGAGAATTCTGATTTACCTCCAAGTTCTCTCCAGTTAGGTATACCTTTTTTAGAGGAACACCAGTCATTTTGTAAAACAAATCTTTCTGGAGCTCCCAAACAACTAAAAAAGAAGAAGAACAATAATACAAAACAATTCATATTGAAGTTTCAGTTTAAATAGTTTCCATCCAAGTCTTAATCTTGACAAAGATGTTCTAAGCTTGACAATTCTGAAGAAAATTGACAAAACAAAAGTCAGTTGTAGCTCATTTATCAGGATAAGTAAGCCCAAGCTTTTATTCTATGAACATTAAGTTTGTGGTA
>SWDT01000222.1:0-46712 GCA_009193035.1 Halicephalobus mephisto | reverse complement strand
GCAAAAATTTCGTTATATTTTACAAAATTAGAATTTTATTAAATTCTGCAAAATTTTAAATATTTTTTAATTTTTATTACTTTTTGAAAATTTTCATGGAATTTTAAATTTTAAAAATTTTAGAAATTTTCACAAATTTCTGAACTTACCAAATTCTGAAAAATTCCGTAAATTTTTGGACGATTTTCAAAGAATTTATAACTTTTTATTGAATTCTGGAAATTCCCACAGAATCCTAAAAAAGTTCGTTTTCATAAAATTCTAATTTTTAAATTCCCACAAGTTTCCGAATTTACTGGATTCTGGAAGATTTTTAAAATTCTAAAAACTTCATAGAATTTTGAAAATTTCAAAAAAAAATAAAAAACCTAAATTTCCGAATTTACTGGATTCTGGAAGATTCTGAAATTTTATATAATTACAGTAATAAAAACACAGAAAAACAGAAAATACAACAGCTTCGAATACCGGTTTCCTCGTGGTCTGTGGTGTCCTCCGTCGGTCCTCTCGACCACAACAGTCTTCCAAATATAGCATCAAGTACATTTAGATAACTTTATCTCCTGGAATGTCCATAAAACTCAAAAGCAGTTCAGCCGGACTTTCATCGACAAGCTCCTTATCAGACTTCCGTCCAGTAGTTTTGACGAGAGCCTCGATGAGAGACGCCGCTGATACACGGGGCTGAAAGCTGATAAGCACTTGCATCGATGAAAGTACTAAAAAATTAGTTTGGGAATCGGTTTTCTTTTTGCTGTCAGTTCCAGGAGGGACACTCGTAAAAATTCCTTCTTTAGTCAGATTCAATAATCGGTCGAAAAAAACACAAAGTAGTCACATTCGATGATGGTGATCTTTGATGGGTCAGAAAATCAACTTTCGACAATAAACAAGGTGTTAAATTTAAAATTATACATTTTTTAGATAAAATATTTTATTGGTTCAGTAATAAAAGATGGAATTTTTGAAAGCAGAAGAAAACAAGGGATTGTCGAAGAGGTTCTAAATTAAAATTATTTGGAAAACTATGGTGATAATAAAGTAACTTAAATGACTAAAAAAGAATTTTCAGAAGCCGTGAAAATTCAACTCCCGAAATCACTATCCCAAATCAGCTCCAATGAAAAATGAATAGTGACTAATTTCGGACACTATTCTTCGTTATTATTAAAGCTCTCAAATTTTATTAAAAAATCAACTCCAAAGAAAAAATGGATAGTGACTAATTTCGGACACTATGCATTTTTTATTAGATGTATCAAAGCTAATACCTAAAATCAGCTCCAACGAAAAAATGGATAGTGACTAATTTCGGACACTATTTTTCGTTATTATTGAAGCTGTCAAAGTTTATTAAAAAATCAACCCCATTAAAATTAGTGTCTATTTCTAATTCAAATTAAAACTTTTCAGTTACTATCAAAAAAATCAGCTTCATTAAGAAATTGAAAAATGATTAAATTTGGACACTATCCTTGATTTTTGTTGGAGCTATTTTTTGGATAGTGCTTATTTTTAGTAATTATCAAAAGTCAAAAATGGATAGTGACTGGAAACATTAGATTTTAGTTGAAATTGAACACTATCCTTGATGTGTACTGGAGCTGTCGAAGTCACTATCCAAAAACAGCTCCTATAAAAACTTTGAATAGTGACTACTGTAGACACTATCCTTTTTATTACCGAAGCTGTCGGAGTTACTATCAAGAACAATTCAATTGAGAAATTGGATAGTGTCCATTTCCAAATCAAGTTTTTTGAATCATTATTTTCATCTTTTGGATAGTGACTCAATATGTTTTTAGACACTATCCAAAAGACATCCCGATGAGAAATTGGACAGTGACTACAAGAGACACTATCCATGAATTTTACCGAATTTATTAGTCACTATCCAAAATACAGCTCCAGTGAGAATGGATAGTGACTGAAGGTACATGGACAATTATCCAATTAACAGAAAGAACATTTCCAAAATCCAAAAACCTTCTTAACTAAGAATTAAGGTATTTAAAAAGTTGAAAAATATTTTTAAATAACAATGATATTTGGGAATTTCTGAAATTACTCACTACCGATGGAGATTTATGACTTTCGAAGATGAGTTTAGCACGGTTAAGGAGGTTCTCAACATAAATCTTCTTTCCAGGAATATCAATGAGGAAGTGAAATGGGAGATTTCGTTAACGAGATCCAGATAACGTTGGAAATTGGACTTATTCCAGAATTACTCGAGTTTTGCTCCGTTGAATGCGCAAAGAGCAGAACGACGAGGGCAAGGCTGTCTTATTCAATATTTTCATCCCGATGAATGATAAATTCAAGCTAGCGTCGAAAGCCTCTTGCTTGACTCGGGTACTTTGCTCTCGTGAACGCGCAAAATGAGTTTTCGCCTTCCTTCAGCCCTCAGGCAAGAATCCCTGCTAAAGAAGCCACTTTTCGTCTTGCCGCGCTCTTCCTACTTCCTAAATCTATTACGACTAATTTTTGACAGCATCAAGGCGGCAAATCGGCGAAGCTAGCAACTCAAGTGGGTCCTGGCTGGATATTAAAAGACGATAAATAATCATTCCAGAAATGAACAGTCCAAATTATTAAATCTGCAAAATATAAAATAAGAAAAATACGGATAATGTCCAAAAGCAGTCACTATCCATTTCCTCATTGGAGCTGTATTTTTTATTTTTAATAATTAAAATAAGAATCAAAAATAGTGTTCAAAAGTAGTCACTATTCTGAGCTGCATCGGACCTGTTTTTTTCTACTTTTGACAGCTCCAATAGAAATTGAGGATAGTGTTCAAAAGCAGTCACTATCCATTTCCTCATTGGAGCTGTTTTTGGATAGTAATTTTGACAGCTCCAATAAAAACTAAAGATAGTGTCTAAAATCAGTCACTATCCTTTTTCATTAGAGCTGTTTTTTTGAATAGTAACTTTGGCAGTTTTAATAATAACCAAGGATAGTGTCTAAAATCAGTCACTATCCATTTTCTCATTGGACCTGTTTTTTCCACTTTTGCAGCTCCAATAAAAACTAAAGATAGTGTCCAGAAATAATTATTTGTCATTACTACAATTACTTTCAAATAACCCCTTTAATAAATTTCAGAGGTCTTGGACAGTGGCTACAATGCAGCAGAAACGTCAAATTCAGTTACTATCCATTCCGTCATTTGAGCTGTCAAAGACATGTCGAAGTGGCAATTACAATAGCAGCCTGGATGTATAAAAAAATTGGCCATCAATTTAATTATTTATTAAAATTTTCGAGGGGACAGTGACCAGGGGAAGAATTTAAACAACATTCAAAGCAAAAAAGTGGATAGTGACTAGAAACATCAGAGTTAAGTTAAAAATGAATATCATTCAAAATTTTCATCGGGGCAATTTTGATACCTTTAGTAAAAATTCATAGTTATTAGAAAATGCTTGAAAATTATCATTACCCAAAATGCAGCTCCAATAAAAATGGATAGTGACTGATTTTGGACACTATCTTTAGTTTTTATTAAAACTGTCAAAGTCACTATCCAAAATGCAGGTACAGTAAAAATGAATAGTGACTGATTTTGGACACTATCTTAGATGATTACTAAAACTCTTAAAATCACTATCCAAAATACAGCTCCAATAAAAATGGATAGTGTCCAAAATTAGTCATTATCTAATTTGTTATTGGAGTGGTTTTTGGACTTTGAGTTTGACAGCTGTAATAATATTCAAAAATAGTGTCTAAAGTCAGTTACTATCTTGAGCTTCATTAGCGCTGTTTTTGAATAGTGACTTTGGCAGTTCTAAACTTCTTGGATAGTGTCCAAAACCAGTCACTATTCAAAGACGGCTCCAGTGAAGGAATATGGATAGTGACTGAAGATTTCTAATCTAAGATTAAAATGGACACTATTCATAATTTTTGTTTTTTTAATAATTTTTCCAAATTTTACAAAATTTTCAAATATTATTTAAGTTTCTGAAAATTATCTAAAAGAATTATTTTTAAAGATAAAAAATAAATAATATTAAAATCAATAATAACAGTCAAAATATTGGAAATGTATTTTTGGATTTGTGACATCCATGTCTTCCACAGCTTTCTTATTAAAATCCGAACATTGGTGACAGCAGCGGTTCTCAAGCTTATTAGGACCCGAGTTTGGTGGACCGGAAGAAGAGCAACTTGTTGTCCGAAAATTTGCATAATCTCATTTACAAAAGCCACAATTATTAGTAAACAAAGAAATCAGCGAAAATTCGATGAAATAAAAATTAATAATTTTTAGATTTTTTTAAATTAAAAAAATTATGATTTTTAGTTTTTTTTAAATTTAGAAAATCATTATTTTTTAAAGTTATATTTTTGGATTTCTTGATATAACAAAAAAAATTATCGCAAAAGTAAATTTTTGTGTTTATGAAGTTTGTATTTGTTGTATCTGTCACGCCGAGTGACCGACGTCTGAATGAGGAGGGAAAATAGTATAGAAAAAATTTATCAAATAAATGCCTTAGGCACAATAAACAAAAAACAATATATCGAATTCGACATAAAGAACCAATTGAACTTCTTGTCAAGAAGAACTGTATGTCCTTTTGGTGATGCTCAGGCAATCCGTTCGGGACCAAGCGCTCCCGGTTGGTTACGTTTCTCATTAAGACTAGATACCTGATCCAACAGTATTAAAAGTGATAAAAAATTATTTTTTATAAAAGTTGACAATCAGAGTTCTAGGCCAGATTTTGGACTTTTCGAGTTGGAAAATTTTTTACAAATTTCTTTTTAAATTTGTTCTTTTTCTTACGTAAACCCATATCCAGAACCTGATATCTGGATATTATAAATCTAAACATGACTTTCGTAAGTTGTATCTTAACACAAAAAGTCGAAATTTTGATTTTAAAATTCGACTATTAAAGTCCTCGGATAGTACAATGGTAGTACACGTGAATTCAAATTCACGAGACCCGAGTTCGATTCCCGACCGAAGACCGGCAGCTAGAAGCCTAGCCCGCAAGCTGCTTGTAGGCTAAAGAAGCGAAGCCCTCTGCATATTCTCATGCTAGATGATAAGAAGAATCCCAAGGTCCTAGGAACAGAAGGCTCGCACCGACGGATGAGTTGAATCAAAGGTACAAGGAAGTTTAACTTTGGTGTTGTTTGTGAACTTTCAATGTGCGATATGGGAATAAATAGTAAATAGTAAATTCGACTATTAACGTTCACAATACGGAAAGCCGGACTTCTGACCGTGAATTCAGCCACATCTAAGAAATAAACGAAGAAAATTATTGCTTCAAAAAAACCAATAAAAATCCATCAGAATTTGTGTATGAAAAATTTGCAGATTACTGTATAACTCATAATCTTAGTTTGAAATACAGTATTGGGGACTGGTAAAATATTTCTTTATTGATTGTATCGAATAAGGCACTAGTTAATTTCTTTGGAAAAGTACAATTTTCGATTTTTCTTCATCCAAAGACAAAGTGGAAATTTTTTATACATTTTCGGCCTCGGGACTGGACTTGAAACTCGAATTGAACCTCGTCAACAAAGCCGGACTCATCCCTATGCATCTGATTTCCCTCGATGGAAGACTTGTGTGGGACACCAAAACTCTGCAAAAATCGATAAATTCGGTAATTATTTAATCAACGAAACCTCGATAGATGGGATTGCTGAGATCCCATTGGTGTGGCCCATTCTCCTTCGTTCAAAGATTCCGATTCCGGATTCATCGCCACTGACCCTCTCAGACTACCGTTTCTCGAATCATGAATGTTTTCTTCCACCGGTCTAGATTCACTGTAAGGAAAAACAGAAACCAATAAGGATGAAGTCCGTCGATTCATCGACAGTCTCAGTTGTTGGTTGGACCATCGATTCGCTTCTGTCGCCTCCCACTGCTCCTCCGGTCCGGAGTACCTGGGAGAAGGTGTCTGGAGTGGAAACAGCATATTGTCTTCGTCAGAATCACAGTCTAACACAGAAGTACATCCAGGGGCTGTGTGAATCACGGAGTTGCTCAAGATATTGTGGCCCATTTCTGACATAATATTAGAGTAATAATTCGCTTCAAGACTGTACTGTATTGCCTAAAAAGTAGAATTCTTATTTAATAGTGAAAAAACGCATTTTTTGTCTTATATTTCCTATCCTTGTTCTCTTATTTTATGTAGTTAATTTTTGTCTTTTATACTGTATTTCCCAACTTACTTTCTACCTATATCGTTCACATCGTGTTTTCTACTTTTGTCTCTTTATTTCCTACGAGATATTTCTTATTTATATACACTGTGTCCCAACCGTATTTCTTATCTATGTTTTTCTGTCTCTTATGATGCATCCCTTATAA
This sequence comes from Halicephalobus mephisto, assembly GCA_009193035.1. Taxonomy (NCBI): domain Eukaryota; kingdom Metazoa; phylum Nematoda; class Chromadorea; order Rhabditida; family Panagrolaimidae; genus Halicephalobus; species Halicephalobus mephisto. Next base: position 40,357 of record SWDT01000222.1, on the reverse strand, counting down.
CATATATTCCATTTTTCTATCCCCTATAACATATCCTTACTTTTGTCACTTCAACTCACATCCTATATCCTTCTGTCTCCCAACCGTATTTCCTACCTATGTTTTTCTGTCTCCTATGATGCATCCCTTATAACATATATTCCATTTTCCTATCTCCTATGTTATATCCCTTACTTTTGTTAATTCAACTCGCATCCTATATCCTTCTGTCTCCCAACCGTATTTCCTATTTGTGTTTCCCTATCTCCTACGCTGCATCCATTATCTCATATCTCTCTTACTATTATCCTTGACCTCTTTTTTGCCTTTCTTCCACCTAACCTGTATTAAGTACGGTATTCCTCTGATGCTCTTCATCAAGGCTTCTGTAGTATCTGGAGTTATCAGATGAGATTGTTCGGCTAGCATTTCTAATGTTTGTTCTTTGTTGCCTCCGGCAAATTTAGCAAAAGCCGAATCAGATTTCCTGTGGGAAAATCGTCTGTTTTGCAAGCATTTTGGGATCAATATCCATAGTGCTGCAGAAACGAATAATCCAACTAGTCCTAAGATTGTCAAAATCACCACTGGAAGCACTTCTGAAAGTTCGAATATTGCCAGAGTGATTCCGGTCAAGAAGGCTCCTAGACTGATTACTGAGAATATTAGGGGGATTATTATTGATAAGCATTCCATTATTGAATCTAAAAAATTCTTTAAAAACAAAGGATTAATCCCGACGCGAAAAACAAAAAATTATTTAAAAATTTTGGTTCCAACACGAAAAACAAAAAATTATTCAAAAATTTTGGTCCCGACGCAAAAAACAAAAAATTACTCGAAAACTTTGCTCCCGACGCGAAAATCAAAAATTCCAAATATTCTTTGGTTTTGAGACGAAAATTTTAATATCCTGGTCCCAACACGAAAATTAAAATTTTATTAGAAAATTCTCCAGTCTCGACGAGAAACTCACAATGAATTCAAAAACAGATCAATCTTAACACGACAGCTGAAACGTCATCGAAAAATTTTAGTTCCAGATACGAAAAAATCTCAGTTATAATGTTAATGAGGAACTTTATTTCTTCCAATGATAGTTTATAAAAAAATAATTGAGAATAGAAATCCATGAAAATCTCACATTAATTAAAAATAGCCGAAAATTCCCTCAAAAAACGAAACACGCAACATGAGTGGACCTCATCAATTAACTTTGGACATTTCGGTTACACTAAGCAGGACAGTTGAAAGTTCTCCGAATTACTGGATATATAGAGCGGATTAAGGAAAATTCCTTGCGTCACTCGTGGAAATAGAGAATTCGAATACCGTTTACTTAGTCACTATTCATTTTTCATCGCAGCTGTTTTTTGGATAGTGACTGTTTTGATGAGAAGCTTGCATAATGACTAGACAACTCTGGCACAAATAAAATTGGATACTATCCATCTCTTTATTCACCTGAGCTTCGGATAGTGACGATTTTTGGACATCTAGTCACTATCCGAGAACAGCTCCAATGAGATGCTTAATAGTGACTGAATTTGAATACTATCATTTTTACTAAAGCTGTTTTTGGATAGTGACTTTGACAGCTCCAATAAAAACCAAGGATAGTGTCCAAAATCAGTCACTATTCATTTCCTCATTGGACCTGTTTTTGGATAGTAATTTTGACAGCTCCAATAAAAACTAAAGATAGTGTCTAAAATCAGTCACTATCCTTTTTTATTAGAACTGTTTTTGGATAGTGACTTTGACAGCTCTAGTAATAACAAAAGATAGTGTCTAAAATCAGTCACTATCCAAAAATAAGCTTCAGTGAAATTCATAATAATCACTATCTTAGACACTATGATTACTTCCCTGGAGCTGTTAGTCATTATTCAAAAGATAATTTCAATGAAAATGAATAGTGAATTTTTTAAAAACATCCGTCAGAAAATTAATGCTTCATTGACTTACTTAGCACGTGCAAAAATCAGATCGAAAACGGTTTTAAAAATACGAAAGGCGTTTCGAATATCTAATAGGACCTTTGTTCTTCGGACAAAGCCCGCAGGCATTGGATCTATTTTTCTTCAATAAATTAAGAAACAAAAAATCAAAAAAATCCAAATTTTCATTAAACGAAATACAAAATGTCGTTCGATTTCGGTCTTGACATGAATGATTAATTTACTTTTGAATTTTATTTTTAATAAATTTTAAATATTTTTAAAATTATTTTCATAAGGTATCAAACATCTTCTTAAATAATTCAAAAATCAAAAAATTAAAAAAACTCAAAAACAAGGAAAAACTACTATTCGTGTCAGGACCAAATTAAAAAATTATTTTTTAAAAATTTTAAATTTTTTTTTGTTTTAAAATTTTTTTGTTTTTTTTTTAACTTTGAAAATTATTTATTTTAGAATTTGAAAAATAAGAAAATTCTATTTAAAGAAGACTTCAATTAAAAATATAAATTGCAACTTTGCAGTTTTCGAAATAACGGAAATTGACCCTAAAGTCCTGATTCTCTAAAAATACGGAACCAAACATGACTAAAGGAAGACAGGACTCGGATTACGGCAAACTAAAAGACAAGCGTCAATATTGCTATTCCGAAAGTTAAAATTAAACAAAATAAGGAATTTAAAAAACAAATGAGTGTTTTTTTGTGAAATAAATTAATTAGTCACGAGAGAAAGGGGGTGGAAAACAAGAGAAGAGTTTTCTGAAATTAGTCACTATCCACTCTTCTACCGAAACAAAGTACCTACCACAGAATCGTATTAGAGCTGTCGTTTTGGATAGTGATTCATTTTAGACACTATCCACAGTTCATTGACGTTGTGAAAGTCACTATCCAAAAAGCATTGCAGTGAAATTAGAATAGTGATTGGAAATGGACACTATTCTTAATTTTCATTAGAACTCTCAAAATCACTATCCAAAAACAGTTCTAATAAGAATGGATAGTGACTGATTTTAGACACTATCCTCAATTTCTATTGGAGCTGTCAAAATCACTATCCAAAAACCGCTCCAATCAGAAAATGGATACTGACTGAGTTAAAACACTATCTTCATTCTATTAAAATTTCCAGTCACTATTCAAACAACCAATGAATTTAAGAATAGTGACTGATTTTGGACACTATCCTCAACTTGTCAAAATTTCCAGTCACTATTCAAAAGCAGAACTTCAATAAAGTTTAAGATAGTGACTGAAATGGACATTATCCTCCTCCGTCATTGGAGCTGTCAAAGTCGCTATCCAAAAACAACTTCAATAAGCAAATGGATAGTGACTGAAAATAGACACTATCTTTGAGTCATATTGGAGCTGTCAAAGTCACTATCTAAAAACAACTCCAATGAAATTCAGTGTAGACTGAAAATAAACACTATCTTTGGTTCTCATTAGAGGCACTAAAATCACTATCCAGGATGTACTCAAATAAAACTGGATAGTGTTCACTGACATCCAAATCAGAGCTCTTCAGTCACTATCCACTCGTTCGGTTGATGGCTTGTACTTCCTTCCAGTCACTATCCGGAGTCAGCTCCAATTAGGAAATGGATAGTGACTGATTCTAGAGCATTATTCTCAGTCTTTATTACACCAAAGTTATTATTCGAAATAATTTCAATTTGATGAATACTGACTAAAAGTCAAAATTGATTATTTCTAAATGTTGTTTTAAAATTAGAATTTTTTTCGGTCATTTTTGGAGACAAAACGATCAAATTCCCATGTATTTCCTTTTTGGAGAAAGGCCTTAGATTAAAAGTCGTCACTGTCTGTCCTCCACGAGAGCTGTTAAAAGCACTATTGAAAAGACAGCTCCAATGAGGAAGTGGATAGTGACTAATTTTGGGCACTATTCGAAAATTCGTTCAAATAAAAATTAATAGTGATTGGTTTCAGATGTTGGGAATTTCATTAAGATTTAAGTCACTATCCAAAAGACAGCTCCAATGAGAAAATAGATAGTGACTAATTTTGGGCACTATCCAAAAAGACAACTAAAGTAATGATGAATAGTGACTGATTTCAGATACTAAAAATTTTTTAATAGCTATTGAGTCACTATCCAAAAGACAGCTTCAATGAGAAAATGAATAGTGACTAATTTTGGACACTATTTAAAATCTCCATTAGAGCTGTTAAAGTCACTATACAAACATTACTCTAAATAAAAATAGATAGTAACTACTTTGAAACAATATTTAAAAATTTTCCAACAGCTGTTAAAAACATATCTGAAATGACAGCTTTAATGAGGAAGTGGATCGTGGCTAGTTTTGGACATTATTCAAAATTTCTATTAGAGCTGTTAAAAACACTATTCAAAAATTGATTAAAATTAAAATTAATAATAACTGATTTGAGGTACCAAAAATTTCATTAAGATTTAAGTCACTATCCAAAAGACAGCTCCAATGAGAAAATGGATAATGACTAATTTTGAGCACTATCCAAAAAGATAACTAAGGTAATAATTGATAGTGACTTATTTAAAATACTAAAAATTTTTTAACAGCTCTAATGAGAAAATGGATAATGACTAATTTTGGACACTATCCAAAAAGATAACTAAAGTAATAATGGATAGTGACTTATTTCAGACATTACTTTTACTTCTTATTAAACTTGTCAGAATTATTGTTCTTAGACAATTTCATAAAACCTAATGATAGTGACTACAAATAAACACTATCATGAAACTATAAGAGTAAAAATACAAATAGCGATTAATTTTTATATAACTAACTTTGGGTGCTCTGTCCCTTCCACCAGACCCCTAGGAAGGAAGTATTTAGCACTTGTCAAATCAGACACTCTTTTTGGAAAATGTGAAAAAACACGAGAGACCTCTTGATTTCGCAAGAGAAGGCTCGAGTTACTCTTGTCCGTAATTTGGAACAGCTTCTCGTCTTCTCTAAAATTCAAACTGACACCAATTCTCTCGAATAAAAGCTTCCACAAAGCTTGGTTAATTAAAATCGATCGAAATTTTTGGATAATATTGAATTTGTTTTTTACGAGATTCCAGAATAAATTAGGAAATTTAAAAACCTTCTATTTTCGATTAAAAAAACAATAAAAGTGTCAAAAAAGTTTTATTCGAAAACAAATGTGTACGCAAATTTGGACATTGCAGAATTTACTTGTTGACAGCTTTGATGAAAAGAACATTGCTACGCCTGCTGACCGTTTGCCTCAGGAAGGATTCGTCGAATTAACTGGTCCTGACATCAGAAAGGAGCTTCGAATTTCAATGAGAGAAAAATATTTTCGATAAAATCATTATTAAGAAATTAGGAATAACAAAGGACAAAAATTAAATAATTAAATAATTTTATGAATGTTGAGGGAGCGGGTTTCTAACACGAAAGTCCTTGAGAACTCCGGTAATCACTTCAGGTTGTATTTTTCGTGTAACAGAAGATTATTTATATATGATAAAGAACAAAAATTAAATAATTAAATAATTTTGTAAATGTTGGGGTATCGTGAGGGAGCGGGTTCTTAACACGAAAGTCCTTGAGAACTCCGGTAATCACTTCAGGTTGTATTTTTTATATCTTTTGTGTGATAGAGGACTTTTATATAGGATAAATAGTTTTGATGTTGTATTCTAGTCTCAGTCTTACAGTAAGGAATGAACATTGTTGTTACATCAGTATGTCAACTGGCTATTCAAAAGTACTGAAAACCGCCCGTAATTGAACTTAATCGAATCTGTTCAATTACACTCAGTTACAAATAACTTTCAGCATCTGTAAAAGTATATAATATTTTTAATTTTGTACTTATTTCATAATCATATAATTTCCTAATCAATTGTATATTATAAATCATATATGAAATTTTTTATAAAACAATCCCGACGTGATTTTTTTGAAGTTTTTAGAAACTACATAGTTAAACACAAAAAAGTGTAACTTTTGGTCCAATAACAATTGCGAAATGTGGCAAAAATATAACATAATCGTCACATTTTTCACGAATATTTGACTTTTGTGACGAAAATTAAAATAAGAATTTGATTTTTGTGACGAAAATTTAAAAATAAGAATTTGATTTTTGTGAAGAAAGTTAAAAAATAATAATTACGATTTTAATTTGTTACCGTTCCAAAAATTACGCTTTTTTGTGTACCAGAAATCACCCGCAACTGAACCCAACTACGCCGGTTTACAGAGATCTAACGATTACTACAAAATTGCTTCTGGAGCGATAGTCCGAATATCAGAGAACATGGAATACTGTATTCTATAACTAAAACTCTCATTTGTATTGTGTCATTAAGAAAATATTAATTATATACTTGTTTTATTATTCTAGTAAAAAATATTATATTTTATTTGTTTTCTATCTTAACAAAAACAAATTTATTCAAATTTTTAGAAAATTTCACGTTTCAGATGTGAATTCAAATTTTCACTAGATTCTGGAAGATATCATGAATTTTGTAAAATTCTAAAAAGTTCCAGGAGTTCCTACGAGATTCTAGAAGGTTCCAGAACTTCCACCTGGATTGTAGAAGTTTTTATAAGATTCTGTAAATTGCTACAGTAGCTTAGAGAATTCTAAAAGTTCTTGCAGTATTCTAAGAAGCCCCTAACCCCTTCTAGATAATGAACGTTTCTACAGTAATCCGTAGAATCCCGAACATCCCCAGTATTCTAAGAAGTTCTAAAGTCCCAAAAGCCTCTGCAAACTTCTCAAACCATTTGGAACTTTCAGATGCTTGGAACTTTCATGAAATTTTGGTTAAAAAACATAAATTCACAATTTTCCTTGCTAACAAAACCACCACCGAAGGTAATTTCCCAGTTCTGGCGCTAGTGACACATGGGTCTTCCTGAAGTTTCTCTAGACCTGCCGTTCACCAAGTCCTTTGTTCCTAGGTTTACTCGGAAAAGCCGGGGACTCCTCGACCTGTTGGCTGAGATCCAAGTGGAGGATCTGCTCTACGAACCACAGTAGGTTCACTGTCACCCCCAGGACGTACTTGTTGCTCATTTTCGGGAGTCAGGTGGTCTCATTCCTCCTCCCGAGGGTTATCCGGTACTGTATCTGCCACGGATAACAGCTCATCCCCCCGGAGGATTATAAATTGATGAACTTTAAGGGAACTACCCAAGTGTTGTTTTATTTCAGACTTCATTGAGGGAAATTGACAACGGTCTTGTCACATTTCCTAATTGATAAGTCAACTAGAGTCTCGGTTTCTCGTGTCAACAACATGTTTAATTACTGTGACATTTTTGAATTTCATATATCAAAAATCAATTCAGCATAAAAGTGAATTAAAAAATAAAAATTTTCCACCGTATCCATTTTTACGTAAATCAACCGAATCCAAATCATTTCTGAAATACAGTATACAGGAAACTTTGAGTTCGACGATAAAGATTTTTTAAAAATTTCTAAAATAAATTTAATTTTTAAAAATATATTTTTAATTATTTTTAAAAATGTGAATTTAATAAAACCAAATTACAGTAAAAAATAAAATTAGAAATAATTTTAAACTTTTATTCACAAATAAAATTACTGCAAAAAATTAATTTTTAATTGTAAAGACAATGAAATTGAACTTTATTCAGTACCAAAAATACGGTAACTAAACTAGTAGTCAAAAGATAAATCAGACATCATTCGAGATAGAATTTTTATTTTTTTAAAAATTTTTTTTGGATTGTGTATTTATCCATTTAAATGAAAGTCCGCACAGATTTGGTCCCGAAGGGAAATATCCTGAGGACTAACGAAAAAATCACAATTGTGCACTAGCAAGAAATTAAATGAATGGTACAGTATTTATTAGATTTGTTTTGTATTTCCTGCTTCCCGTTTAATGAACCAATTTTGTATCTCTTTCTCATCTTCACGAGGACCAGAAACCCCTATCGACGATCTAGCATCTTTGATCCTTATTTGGGGGCAGTCCTTGTTTCCGATCTTTATTGTCTTCAAGTCTCTTCAGGGTTCCGCTCGTCCTACTGCCCCTCGAATGTCTTCGCCCATCTGGATCGGTTGAGACTCTCGTTGACTGAGTTGTTGCATATATGGATTTTTTCCATCACGGTGGCTTGCAAGGCCTGGCGTGATAACCCTTCTTTTTTCTCAGCACGGGCTTGGGACCGGCCATGGTAAAGTTTAATCCTTATTCTCTAAAGAAAAATCCCGAGTGATGATGCTGTTGGAACTTGAGGTTGATTGTCTTCCTGGGATCTCGGATCCCATAGTGATTACAGTAATAATACGAAGCACCAGTATTAAAGTGCTATATTGTTCAGTTGTTGTTCGATATATTATTTTTCAGTTTTAATAAATAATTTTTTTATCTCGTTACATATCCAGAAATCGTAAAAGATCTTTCACAAATAATGTTGAATTCGATTTTGAATTTTTTAACAATTCTTCAAATATCATTCGTGTCAAGACAATTTTTTCCATTTTATAATTCTTTAATTTTTCATTTCTGAAGACAATTTTTAAAGTGATTTCAAAACGAAAAAGATATTCATTTTTAAATAAGTTTTGTTGATGACTTTTTAAATATCATTCGTGTCAGGACCGATGTTTATTATTTTTAAAGACAGATTTCGAGGTGTGATTGAAATAAAAGATATTTGAGTTGTTCTTCGATCACAAGATTAGCCAAAAAATTTCCAAATTTAATTCGTGTCGGGATCGGTAACTTTTAAAAATATATTCAATATATAGTCCTAACAAGAGAAATGTTTAAATTTTGTCTTAATCATAAACTTCATTAAAAAATTTAAAACAATTCGTGTCAAAATCGATAATTTTTTAAACTCAAAGGCTTGGTCCAGTGTGACACATGGTTAAAGTTGATTCATTTTTTAATCACCACCCCCGCTGTCAAACCTTAAAAGTGAAAAAATCTACAAAAATAGTTAACTTTGAACAATTTTTAATTTTTTACGAAACTAAAAATAAAAAGTTGATTAATTTTCCGTTTAGAACCAATTTAGCTTTTCCTAAAAAAATAAAATTAATCCTTGGTCTCTCATCCGTCATCCTGGACATGACTGGATTTCTGATTATCCGACGTCACACAGCTTCGAAAAAACAAAATTCAAAGTTTGATATTTTTCAATTTCAAAATTAAAAATCTTTTGTGCTTTACAAGAACAATTTATCGATTATTTGGAATAAAATAAAATTCCCCAACTTTTGCCCATCGTTTGATTGCATCAAAAGCAAACAAAAATTCCAATTTTCTCCGATTGCAAACATGGATTGCTCGATCCTAGAGACAGGTGCGTCTGATAGCGTCCTGATAACTCATCTACGGGGTAGTTCCGCAGCTATGAATCAGTCAGTATTACTTTTCGTAGTTTTCGATACTATTGTATTGTTTTCACCTTTGGTCCTTGTTATACAATAATTTTATTGACATTACCGTATTATATATTACAACTTGAAACTTTTATACATTCCAGAATCATTCAACAAATTCCTTTGTATTTCACAAAAGTAAAAAAATAAGTATTCATACATGAAAATTAATTTTTAAAGATTTTTAAATTTTCTATAATCCTAAAAAATCAACGTTTATATATGAAAATTAATTTTTAAAGATTTTTAAATTTTCTATAATCCTAAAAAATCAACGTTTATATATGAAAATTAATTTTTGCAAGATTTTTTTATTTTCTATAATCCTAAAAAATCAACGTTTTGATATGAAAATTAATTTTTAAAGATTTTTAAATTTTCTATAATCCTAAAAAATCAACGTTTTGATATGAAAATTAATTTTTGCAATACTTAATTTTATTTTTTATATAGGAATTTGTTTCCATGCGAGTTTTGTACGTGAAAATCGATGTTATTTTCATTAATTATAATTGTCTTCAATTTCCAGGATGAGTAGATTTAAAATCAATCATCTTGATTGGTGTAATCCCGACCGGGTATATCGTGAACCTCTTGATTTTTTCGATCGGCTAGTTACTCTTTTCGACAAACCTGTAGAACCCCCACCGAACACTGTCTACGATGAAAACAGTCTGGTGGATGCTATCGAGAGAAAAACCGTCAAGGACGTCATGCAAGCTCTTAGTTACTTCAACAAGTACCATAAGAAAGATAAAATCATGATCGACAAAATCTACGATCACCTTGTCAAGAAAAGAGAACTTTGGTACGCCAAACCTAATCCGATAATCAAAACCCCGAGAGTCATCATGGTCGCCGAACATACTCCCTGGAGGTATTTCCACGATGTGTTCAGAAGACAGGACTTTACTGAAGACAAGTTTGTTCTTGTTAGCATCCAGAAGGCGAGGTACTACATCTGGATGGAATCCCGCTTCAAAAACCAGAGAATAATCCAGGAGCTGGGGATTTGTGACGAACACTTCACATACCAGAGGTGCGATTGCGACTTCACTAGAATCCAAGTCCTCTGCTCCAGATGCAACGCCTACGTCGAGGACGGTCAGTGCACCAACGACGTCACTCACAAATTTCCCTGGGCGAATATCAGATGCTTCAGATTCGACCACGGGAAACTGAAGCCCGCGGGAGATGGGGAGTACGTAGACACTAAGATCAACGTCAACATCAAGGATTCTGCGGACACTTTTGATCGTGCAGATATAAAAAGAAAATCCAGCCGGAAAAAGAAAAGTCCTAAGGTTTCTCCTGTCCAAGAACTACCTCCGACTTACCAGGAATACGAGGAAACCAGGAAATCTCCGCAAATCCATCCGGAGGAGCACAGCAAACATCCTTTCATCCCCGATTCTCTGAAGAACCCTTACCATCAAGACGAAGAATACGGAAGACCCCAGATTATCGGAGACAGAGGAACTCCTCCAGTGGTCACTTTGAAGCCTCCAGCCCCAGTTGTTCCTGTTAGAAGAAAAGAATCTCCTCCGCAAGAACCCCCACTGCGGATTATTCCTGTTAGAAGAGAAGATTCACCTCGAGAATCTCCGACACGAATTGTTCCTTCTAAGAAATATGATCCTTCTTTCGAAGAACCTCCGCATGCAAATCTCCCTGACGAAATCCACAAAAGACCAGTCGAAGGCAAGTACAGTCCTATCCCGGGAATACCTGAGGAAGACAGCGAAAACCAAGACTTAGGACCTAAACCATACAATCCTTACGAAATCCCCATTGTGCCTCTCAGGGAAAGACCCGGTAATATCCCTCAAGAGTATCGACCAACAGGAAGAGAATCATCGTCGAAGATTGTTGAAATTCCGATCGAGAGAATTCCCCCTAAGTCTCCTGGAATAATGGACAGCGAGAGATACAGCCCGATCAAACCCCAACCTGTTCCCTATGACTACCCTCCGATCAAACATCAACCTCCTTCTTATGACTACCCTCCAGATTCTCCGGAAAATCGTGCTTCACCACGTCGATCGTCTCCTGAAATCCCTCCACCAGTACTTCCTCCAAGAACTCCAGCCGACTTCAATGTCCTCATCATGGGTCCTACTGGAGTCGGGAAATCCACCTGGATCAATGCTCTTGCGAATTATCTCAGATACAACACCTTAGCCGACGCCAAGAACAATCAACTCTTCGATGTGATTCCAGTCAAGTTCAGAGTCCAGGACAAAGAATGGAATGAATACTCTGTTTCTTATGGAAAGATGTCTGAGAATGAACAACACATCCCGGGCCAGTCCAACACTCAACGTCCTCAACAGTACGTGTTCAGCGTCGGAAGAAACAACGTCAACATTATCGACACTCCTGGAGTCACGGACACTCGAGGACTTGCTCAAGATGAGATTAACTGTCAGATGATCCTGGAGGAGATAGGAAGAATACGTCCTCCACAGATCCACGCACTCGCCATTGTCTTGAAGTCGAATGAATCCAGACTTGGAGCAGCACTAGAACAAGCCATAATTTCTCTTCTTAGTTTGCTCCCGAAGAGTGCTACTAAAAACCTGGTCTTCTTCTTCACCTACGCCAGAGGAACAATGTTCCGTATTGGGGACACCTACAACGCTTTAGCTAAACTGTTTGACCAGATCGAAGAACGTCACGGAACCAGAATCATCCTTTCCAGAGAAAGCGTTTACTGTGTCGACAACGAAGCCTACAGATACCTGGTTGTCTGTGCTCAGAAAGATCCGAAATTGGAGGACTGCATGCTCAATTTTGAGGAATACGAAGATTCCTGGCACAAATCCCAACACGAATCAACCAGGTTCTTCGACCATCTCTGCAACATCAGACCTTTAGAGACTACTGAAGTTACAGCTTACAATGCAATCAAGAAAGTAGCTGAAGAGTTAGCCAAGTTAATCCTCGCTGATGAAGATGGATCAGATGCTTATAAACTAGCTTACGAAGTTGTCATTGATTATCTCATCCAATACAGCATCATCATCACCGATCCACTAATGAGAGAGATTATCCGCACGAAGAGAGCAGCTCCAGAGAAGCTAGAAAAGAAATATTTCGTAGATCATCGTCCACAACGATCCGAAGTCACTAAAGAGGAAGTCTACCGTTACTTGAAGGAATTCCAAAGCGTTCCAAACATCAGCTCTGAATTCATTAACTCTATTCAGCATTACATTACCGTTTATGGTGAGTTATATTCAATTCCGATATATCAATGCTCATTTTGAATCGTTTTAGAAGTAAACTTCCGGAACGTAATCGTCGAAGTTCCCAACACTGGACACGTCCCGCGGAATACTGAGTCCTTCAACGAGTACGACCTTGCCTACGGTCCTGGAGAGACCACGTACAGTTGTCTGGAAGAAAAAAGAACAGTGATAACCGAAAGCGTCCACTACTTTGACTCCCGTCCGCAATCCTTCATCAGCACGAAAGCTGAAAGTGTTGTTTAAGCTTTTGTCCCGAAAAAATCATTATTTACTGCCATTTAACCCTCAGATTTTAATTATATAATAATCAAACAACTTTAAAGAATCTAGCAATAAAAAGTGAAAGAAAAGTCGGTTCGATATATGACGAGAGAGAAAAAAGCTTTGGCAATGAACGTATGCAGGATGTTTTCGTGGCGAGACAAGGGAGTACCGTACTTGCTCGCTTGCTGGTCTGCGCTCCGCTTCCTTTCTGTGTGACTGAAGTGCCCGAAACATAGTGTTTTTACGGGACTCTGCTGCAAAATGGTAAGTAATTTTATGTTATTTTCATGTTTCTTTATTACTAGATGAATCCTACGCTTAATTGCTACGTTTTTGAAGCGTTTTGATATAAAAATCTCTAAAAGAAGCGGATTTATCCGAGTAGTAAAGTTGGGGACCGTTTTGATGCATTTCTTTTTTAGCCTAGCAAAAAGACAATCAAGAAGAAGGTTGCGCCAACCCCGGCCGCTTTGAAGAAGGCCGGCAACGTGAAGGATGCCCCTAAGAATCCGTTGTTCGAGAAGCGTCCCAAAAACTTTGGAATTGGTGAGTTTTATATGAATTGTTCGGCTCTTGCAAGGTGAACCAGCAGCTTTGGTTACTGTTTCACATCTGATGGGCCGGATAGCATCTTCGGAATGCACTTTCCCTGATCCCACATATGGGAATCACGGTCTTATATTTTCGATACAACCTCGCTCCGGCTGGTTTTCACATATCGACTTTCAGGCCAGAGCATCCAACCCAAGCGTGACATGTCCCGCTTTGTCCGTTGGCCCAAATACATCCGCTTGCAACGTCAACGCGCTGTTCTTCAAAAGCGTCTGAAGATCCCACCACCAATCAACCAATTCCGTAATGCTGCTGACAAGGATACAGCCAACAACGTTCTTAAGCTCTTGAACAAGTACCGTCCTGAGACCAAGCAGGAGAAGAACGCTCGTCTCCGCAAACGTGCCGAAGACAAAGCTGCCGGCAAGAAGGAGGAAGTCACCAAACGCCCTCCCGTCGTCCGCTTTGGAGTCAACACTGTCACTCGTTTGATCACTAGCCGTCAAGCTCAGTTGGTTGTCATTGCCCACGATGTTGAGCCTCTGGAGATTGTTCTCTTTTTGCCCGCTTTGTGCCGCAAATTCAAGGTTCCATACGTCATCATCAAGGGGAAATCTCGTCTTGGAGCTGTCGTTCACCGCCGCACCACCTCCTGCATTGCTGTCGCTGATGTCAGACCAGAAGACAACAGCGCCTTGAAGGCTCTTGTTGATGTTGCCACTACGAACTTCAATGACCGTGTCGAGGAGATCCGCAAGCACTGGGGTGGTGGCATCATGAGCGCCAGGTCTCAAGCCAAAAGAGCCAAGATCGAGAAGTCTCGTCTGAAGGAGCTGAACGCCAAGGCTTAACCTGGTTCCGATTGTTTTATAATCGTAATTTGTTGTTCGTTATGAAGAATTCGTATAATTTTTCATCCTTGAAAACGGGGTTGTTTTTTAACTAATGGGGTCTAAGAATCGGCAAATACTGACAGAATGCAGAAATTTGGGTCAAGTGAGGAATGTTGCGTGAATCCCTCCAGGTTTAAGATGTTATCACCGGAACGAGTTGGGATCCATTACCTGCTTTTGATAAAATTGAGGTCAGAGTTAGAATAGTGGGAAAGGTTTGGGGCGAATTGCTTTATGCACATGATATCCGGAGTCAGGGGAGAGGGAGTTTGTTAAGCTACTTGGTAAGTTAGATGGGTTCAGAAGGTTGTTTTGCTGCAAGAGATCCTAGTTCTTGCAAAATGAGATCAATTACTCCTGAAAACGACGCCTTGAGGGATTATCTGATCAAAAAGATGACCCAGAATCAATGTCAAGATCAAACTGAAATCCACATTCTCTCATTCCTCACCTGCAGAAAAGATGAATTTCCAAAAATTTGAATTCCTGAATATATTTTTAATTATTTTAATTTTTGTTGATGATGTTATTTTAAGTACTATTGATAATGAACTAGTTGGGGATCCGGTTGTTGATTGTGAAGATACGATGGTTTCGTTGACTTTTAAGACGAAGAAACCGTTTACTGGCAGAGTTTATGTCCAAGGTCTTGCTGATGATGATAGATGTTCTAGAAACTTTGCATCTAATTCGGATCAATCTAAATTTTCGATGATGATTCAGAATGGAGATTGCACGATGCAAAGACAGAGAGTTACTGGATCCCTCGAGGGCGTAATGTTGAGTTTGACCATCGTCGTTAGTTTCCATGGGACTTTCGTCACGAAAGCTGATCGGGCTTATAGATGCATGTGTTTCTTCAGGAATATCCAGAGGTTGAATAACGTTTTGGATATGAACTCAATGGGAACGACGGAGTTGTTGGACACAGCTCAGATGCCGACTTGCAGTTACTCTATCCACGCTGACGGTCCTGATGGTCCTGTAATTACGTGAGTTTTACTCTCATTAAAGTATATATACATATACAAAGAAAATATATAAAATATATATAAAAAAATATATATCAAATATATTTAAAAAATATATACAATATATTTAAAAAATATATAAAATATATATAAAAAAATATATATCAAATATATATATAAAAAATATATAAGGATAAAATACATATAAAGGGGAAAATACATATAAAAAAATATATATAATAATAGAACTCTGAACAATTTCGATGAAATTACCTAAATTCTTAACAAAAAAATTTTAAAAATTCTTAGGAATCTTTTCGTGCCAGGAGAAAAAGTTGCCTGATTTTTTTCACATTAACTGGCTTAGGGTCAGTTTTTGCTGATTACAGTTTAGACCATGATTTTTGTTTTGCTCTCATGGTTTAACTGGCTTTAAACCAGGTTCTGTTTCTTGTTTTACTTATGACCATTTTTCCTCTAAATGGCTTTTTTGTTTAACTCTCTTTTGATCTTTGTTCTAACTTAATATTAGATCGTTTTTTCCTCTTTTATCTGCCCAATGCAGGTTTAAATGGCAACTGATTAGTTTTTTTTGTTTTAACTTTTCTGGGACAATTTTTCCGTTTTTATCTGTCGTTTCAGACTTAACTGGCAATGAATCAGTTTTTCCATCGTCTGACTTAGAACCTACTTTTCCATTTTTAAAAGTCATTTTTACTACTTTTTTAGTAATAACTGATCTAAATCCGCATTATTTATATTTCACATGGCCTAAAATACAAAATAACTAAAAAATGCAATTTAAAAAGCAATTTTTAAACTTTAAAAAAATATTAAAATTTTGGATATTTTTAAAATTAATTAAAAATCCTTCAAAAATTAAAAAATATTAAAAATTCTTTAAAAATGATAAAAAAAATTGTTTTAAAAATTTAATTTTTGGAGAATTTTAAAAATATTCGAAATTTTAACAATTTTTTAATTTTTGGGGAATTTTAAAGATATCCAAAATTTTAATAATTTTTTAATTTTTGGGGAATTTTAAAAATATTCGAAATTTTAACAATTTTTTAATTTTTAATTAATTTTAAAAATATTCGAAATTTTAACAATTTTCTAATTTTTGGAGAATTTTAAAAATTATTTTTTAATTATTTTTAGTGCCGGGAAAGTTGGTGAACGATTCTACCACGTTTGGCAATGTGAGGATCCAGAACAAGGATTCCTCGTCCACTCGTGTTACGTTGATGACGGCCGTGGAATGAGATTCGACCTTCTCGACGTTGATGGATGTGCCATTGATCCCGTCATTCAGCCAGATGTTGTTTATGATTCCGGTTTGACCAAAGCTTATGTCGAAACATGGGGATACAAGTTTAGTGACACTTCTATTTTGAATTATCAGTGTGTCGTTGAACTTTGCAAAAAATCGGCCGGGGAATGTGACGGATTGACTCCGCCTACTTGTGGAAGACACAAGAGAGAATTGAGAAACGCCACTGGTTTACAGAAGCGAAGAAGCATTGATTCTGGAGCGAACGAGTTAGATATGGTGGCCTCTATGGAGGTCTTTGCGGAGATTCCCGAGAAAGGAATTGCTGATCGTCATGTTCCTTCCAAAGTGAGTTTTTAAACAATAAGTGACTAATTATTTTCGATAGTGTCCAAAGCCAGTCACTATCAACTTTCTCATTGGAGCTGTTTTGGATAGTGTCCAAAATCAGTCACTCTTCTGAACTTCATTGGAGCTGTTTTTGGATAGTGACTTTGACAGTTCTAATAAGAGGCAAAGATAGTGTCCAAAATTAGTCACTATCCAGTTCCTTATTGGATGTTTTTGGATAGTGACTGAAAAGTTTTAATTGTAGATCAAAAGAGATAGTATCCATCTTTATTAGATCTGTAATTGGAATATTGGCTTTAACATTTGCAATAAGAATTAAGAATAGTGTCTCAGATCAGTCACTATCCTAAACTCTATTGGAGCTGTTTTCTCGACAGTGACTTTGACAGCTCCAGTTAAGGGTCGGATAGTGACTGACATAGTCAATTAATCACTGTCCCGTATTTCCTAAATTGCTGTTTTTTCAGGTGGCTTCTTCTTTCGAACAGCACTCCTTCAAGAGGACTCCCAGAGAAGACTGTATCGCCCCTATCATCTTCGGTCTTGCAGTTACCGTAATCGGTACTTTGATCTTCATCGCTTCTGCCTTCGCCTTCTCCAGAGGATTAAGAAAATCCACAACAAAAGAAACTGCTTAAGTAACTTCAAAAAATACTTATTTTATTCCAGACATTCCTCGTTAAAAACTCAGCTTGACCTACACATCGCTTCATCGCGTCAATATTTCATAATTTTCTTCGTTTTGAGACATAGACAATTTTACATTTTTCGAAAAATTAATTTTTTGGAAATTTATTCTTTTAAAATTAATTTTTTTTAAATTTTATTTTTCTAAATTTATTTTTTTTGAAAAATTAATTTTTTTTAAATTTTATTTTTCTAAATTTATTTTTTTTGAAAAATTAATTTTTTTTGGAAATTAATTTTTTTAAATTTACTTTTTTTAAAATTTATTTAAACTAAATTTCATTGATATTTTGCCTATGACTCAAGACGAAAGAATACGGTATAATTATTTTGGATTTTGACGCAATAAAGCGAAAATTATTTTTTTTCAATTTTTTCATAACCGACGTTGTAATTTTGTTTTGATTTTTGAAATAAAATCAACTATATTTAAAATTCAAAATTTCCATCGAATGTCGGAAAAGTTTTAAGTTTTAATTTTTCAGAAAAAATTTTAATAAATTTTCAAATATTTGCATTTTTCGTCAAAATCGAATTTCGTTGTTAATTTTACTTTATAATTACAGTAATCGCCTGGATTCCAGATGGTTGACGATTTCGACTACAGTTTCTTCGAAAATTTGACGGTCTCCACCGCTCGGGATTTCTTTTCAGAATCCGACTTCATTGAGGAATCCGACTTCATTGAGGAATCCAAAGTGGAATTCGAGACAAATCCGATCGAAAAAAATTTTGTTTTTTTTTCTGTTGTCACGAACGAAGATCGGATTGTGAATATCCGGCTTATCCGAGGAGAATCAGATACCTTCAAATTCCCTCTGAAGTTCATCAATCTCATAATCGAGAAAAACGAATTCGAAGATGACGTCACTGAACTCCAGATTTCCGGACAAGCAAGGGAGCCGGACGTAGAGTGGAAGTTCATCGTCCAAATGAGGATTCTGACGACGATTGATGAAGATGAAATTCCTCTAAAAATCGTAGATCAAGATGTTTTTGAATTTTCCAGCCGATCTAAACCTTTAATCATCATCAATCAAGAAGATAGGATTTCTCATATCCGGTTGGATATGCGTTACGTCGAACAAAAATACGAAAAACTTCCAAATTTCAAAGAAGGCAATTTAAAACTAATTTTTCCAGAAGACGATCCTTTGTTCGTCCATGCCGGACTCATGGTTCTGAATTCTACCGTAATCGGTGATTTAAATTTTCAAATTAATTTTAAATCACCAATTCCAGCGAAGGAGCTTTCTGAAAAGTATTCTTCTGAAGATTTTCCTTCCGAAAAACAACTTGAACTTTCGATCGATAAATGCAGTCGGGGTGCTTTTCTAGAAGTCCTCTACCAGATATACTGTACCTCCAGACCTCTGTGGACAGACTTCAAAGGATTGTCCCAGGCTTCTGTTGCTTACGACATCAAAAACATCAAAGAAAAACTAAACAAACATCTGATTTTCCATGATGTTTGTTTATTTTTTCTTTTTATATGATTTCCAATCTTCAGATGCCGCTGTTACAGAAGCTCCATGAAGCCATAGAGTTGGAATTAGAAGAAGCCGTCGGTGAGATAGCCTTCAACATGGGGAAATCGGGATTCTGGAATCATCTGATCAACACCGGCTTCGATCCTAAGGTTGAATTTGACCCAGAAGTTTACACAAGACTCATCTGTCCTGCTCTTCTGAAGGCCAAGAAGACCTCCAAATTTGCTGTTTTTAGAAATCCTTTTGTCATGGAACCTGACTTTAAGAATCCTTCTCCACTGGAAAAACCGTTTTGCATTCCTCTCCATGTCTGTGGCGAAGTCTTCTATGTCAACCGAGGGATCTTGCAACTCCATAACGACGCCGAATTCGGAAGAGGAAACCATGGTTTCTAATTTAATCATTAATTAAAATTAATAATTATTTCCCAGGTGAGTACTATCTCCGTGGATCTGTTGACCTTTCCAAGTGTCTGATTTCCAACGATCTGGATCTCAGAAACGTAATTAGAGAAATGCTGATGTTCATATATCCATCGGCTGACCGCCTTAGGAAAGAATTCATCCGCCCAATCCTCATCATCGCTTACTATCACAAGATGAACCTTTTGCTCAACCTTATGGAAGATAGACTCTCGATGGAACCCCCTATGACTCCAGAAATGCTTTTAGATCACCTAGAACTCGCCCAGAAATACAATTTGAAAAATCTTCTTTCTCACACTTTTCTGAGAATTGAGAACAAATAAGTTTTCTTAAATTGATTAAACATTAAGAATTTGGTAATTTTAGTTTCAGCTCTCTTGCTACTCAGATGATCGATCATCCTCTTTATGAACAGATAATTAGAAAAGACATCCGGGATATGGTGATGCACCATATAGTCTCTGGATGGGGAACTTCGAACCACAGACTGGTTGACAGAGAAGGGACCAAGAATAGAAAAAGAGTCATCAATGCAGTCTCTGGAGGTCCAGCTGATTATTCCAAGGATACAGACTTGGAGACTTTCAATAACGTCACATCAGACTATGCTTTCGGACCAGAGATGGAGCTCATCCTCACGCACATCCATCAGTAGAATTAGGATAAATCTATTGAGGCTTACTGTTCATTTACTAAATTAAAGATAACACTAGGGGCTAGTAAAGATAATCGAAATCTCCGAAAAAAGGAAACTGAGAGATTGCGTGAAATAGAATCTCAACAATAGTGAAATGGAACTGAACAATGTATGAAATTTGAAGAATGCGTGAAATTAAATCAGGAAAATTGTGAAATGAAGTCAAAAAAATATATGAAATAGAATCAGAAGAACATATGAAGTCCTGTCAGCGGAATATATGAAACAGAAGAACCTATAAAATATCATAGAAAATACACGAAATAGAATCAGAAGAGCGTAGTAAGTGGAATAGGAAGAACACAGTAGATAAAGTAGAAAAAGAAAAAATTAAAAATATATGAAATAGAATCAGAAGAACCTTCAGAACAGTTACCTAAAAATTCAAAACTCCATTATACAAATTCCGTTCTCATTGACTCGCTCTGGTTTCGAGGTTTCCACTTTTACCATTCTTGTCTGTAAATATATTTCTTATCCGTCAAAAAATCCTCACAAAAAGTCAAAGTTTGGCATTCGGTGCCCGTTTTGTCAAAAAAAAGATTAGACTCGTCTCCGATTTTTGACTAATGATTGCTTTGAAGTTTTCGAAAAATGTAAATTTTTTACTTTAATATTTACCGTAAATCATGAAGACATTTCACCGCTATCTGATCATAATATTCGGGATATTCTTTATCTTTATCCTGAGGAAATTTCTAAATTCTCCGACCAAATTTAAAAATTCTTCATACTCTTTTTCGGTAGATGACGTTTCTCCTGTAGAAAAAGTCTCCAGAAGGTTAGTTTTATTTTATTCTTGCTTCCTGTTGGAAATTGATATATGAAGGGTTATTTTAGGATCTCGGAAAGTTGTTCTATGTCGACGTGCTTCAACCTGACCAGATGTCTCGGTCAGAAAAAAATTTACGTTTATCCCGATGGAGAACAGCCGGTTTACTCCCAGGTTTACTCGTCCATATTGAAGGTGTTGCGGGACAGCAAGTACTACACCGACGATCCTGGGGAAGCGTGTTTGTTTGTCCTCAACATCGACACCATAGATCGAGACCACATAAGGTTCGTTTATCCCTTCAGTTTTGCAATTTCATATATCGATTTCCAGCGAAAACTATGCCGGAGGTGTTCCGGATCTTATAAAATCACTTCCAGCAGAAGTCTGGAACGACGGGATGAACCACATCATTTTTAACTTGTATCACGGGACTTACCCCAGATACGCCCCCGATCTGGGATTCAATTACGGAAAGGCTATTGTCGCCAGAGCCAGTGCTAACACCGTTAATGTGACAAAGGATAACTTCAGAATCGGATTTGATTTAAGTTTTCCGTTGTTTCACAAGGAACACCCCGTGAGGTCCGTTCCTAAAAAAGTGATTTTCGCCGATCTCAACAAAGACGACCATTTGTTCAGCTTCAAAGGCAAGAGATATGTCTACGGTATTGGATCTAAGACGAGGGATTCACTGTATCATCTACATAATGGAAACAGCAGCGTTGTCGCCACTACTTGTAGACACAACACTGACTGGAAGAAATTCGAAGACGAAAAGTGCGAAAAAGACAACAGTGCTTATGAACAATGGGATTACGTGGATCTACTGGAAAAAAGTACTTTTTGCTTGACTCCTCGAGGAAGGAGATTGGGCAGTTTCCGGTTTCTGGAAGCTCTCGGGGCCGGGTGCATCCCTGTAATCTTGGCCGACGATTGGGAGTTGCCATTTACGGAGTTCATCGACTGGGGAGAGGCTGCTGTTATTGTGCCAGAGAGAAATGTCCTCCATGTAAGTTTTAACCACTTAGTCACTATCCTTGGTTATTATTAGAACTGTCAAAGTCACTATCCAAAAACAGCTCCAATAAGAAATGGATAGTGACTGATTTTAGACACTATCTTTGGTTATTATTAGAACTGTCAAAATCACTATCCAAAAAACAGCTCTAATAAAAAAGGATAGTGACTGATTTTAGGCACTATCCTTGGTTATTATTAGAACTCTCAAAATCACTATCCAAAAACGGATCCAATGAAGTTCAGAATAGTGACTAATGTTTACTGAAAATTCAATTTTCATTTAGCTTAACTCTATTCTCCGTCAAATCCCTGTCGAACGAATAGCCAAAATGAAAGCTACGACCCAATTCATCTACCATAGGTTCTTTTCGAGCGTCGAGAAAATTGTCCTCAATTCTGTGGAAGCCGTTTTCCGGAGGATCGAGATTTTAGAAGGAAAACAACCAAAGAGATTTCCCAAAATTTACCCTCCGATTTTTTCGAAAAAAATCACTCAAGACTTTACTTTGGTTCTTCACGGGATTCTCAAATATTCTGCGAGGCTGAATCGACTCGTTTCTTCTCTCGTCAATGTAGCCGAATTGAAAAAAGTAGGTTTTTATTTTCAAAGCAGATACAGTAGTTCAAGAAAGAACTTCTAAAGACACAGTTTCCACTTAGGACCTCGTAGTGATAAACAAATAAAATTACGTATTTCCACATGGAAATTATGCATTTAATTTTAAAAAAGTACAGTAATCGATTTGGAAAAAATTCCTAAAAATTAAATTTCCATTTAGGACCTCTTAAAAATTACATTTTTTCATTTAAAAACTATAATTTCTTCGAATTGATATTTTTTAATTTTAAAAAAGTACAGTAGTTAATTCAGAAATTTCTAAGGATTAAATTTCCATTTAGGACCTCTTAAAAAATTACATTTTTTCATTTAAAAACTATATATTTAATTTCTCCGAATTAATATTTTTTAATTTTAAAAAATTACAGTAATCGATTTAGAAAAAAATTACATTTTTTCATTTAAAAATTATAATTTCTTTGAATTGATATTTTTTAATTTTAAAAAAGTACAGTAGTTAATTCAGAAATTTCTAAGGATTAAATTTCCATTTAGGACTTCTTAAAAATAAAATTATCTATTTTTATAAAAAAACCATGTATTTTTTTAAATTTATTTTTAATTTCTAGCATTTTTCAGATAATCCTCCTATGGCCCAAAGGACGTGGACAGCCGCCGGAGGTCGGAGCTTTTCAAGTGAACATTCCATTAGAAATTATTTTAGTGGATAATGTCGTAAGTTTTCAAACATGGTTTTTAATTTTTGAGATATTTTTGTTCCAGGCTGACGTCAACATTTTCCGCCTACATTCGTCGTCGTTCGTTGGGGATTTCGTAATATCGATGGACGAAAGGATCCAAGCAACCCCGAACGAAACTCGAAATTTACTAAATTTGATCAGTATTCAGTCGTCTCCGAAATTACTGTCTTCCTTCGTCCTACAGTACACCCAGAATTCAGACACTCCTATCAGTTTTATTGTGGATCTGGGGAATTCGGAGTATTCTATGGGGACTTTCCACTTTGCAGGACTTCACAAATCTCTTTTTGATTTGTATTCTGATTGGCTTAGTCCCCCGTTGAAGTCCTTAATCTCGGGAAATCCCCAATGTCATACTGTATTATTCAACTCGTTTTTGGCTGATTTAACTTTATCTGGACCTATTTGGTTTGGAAATCGGAAAATTAACGAAAACTTCATTTTCAATAGAAACGGGTCACTTTGCTTCAACAAAGCCATCAAGGATCACTGGTTCGGATTTGTTCCTCTTATTAATGAAGAAATTAAATTTTCATAAATCGGGCTTAAATAATATCAATAATTAGACAATCTGAAGGCCTTAATCGCCCCGTCACTGACTGGCAAAAGACACTGAACAGGTGAAAAATAACAATTTCGAAGATTAGTCGAACGTCGTTTGAAAGCATAAATGGATTTTTTGGTTTCTTTCATAGTTGGATTTGAAGTCATGAACATCTGAATTACGTTTGGTGGATAAGCACTGGATAATGAAATCAGGAAAATAATCAGAAGTGTTAATTTCAGCATTTTTATCTGAAAATAAAAATAATTATTTTTTCGCAACCAAAATTTCGGAAAATTACATAGAAGAAAAAATTAAATAATAAATTTTTCAAAAAATCAAATTATCCTTTTTGCATATCGTATACTTAATAAAATTTATTTGGATTTCGTAAAATGTTAAAAATCAACTTTGAAAACAGAAAATTGCATTTTGCGACGTAAAATTACAAGTAGAAATATCTTTTAACATTTAGACGACAACGGAAAATGACGTTCGTGTCCCACAGGTTCGATCCTGACAGTAAGAAAAAATATAAAATGGAAAAATATATAAGATAGAAAATGGAAAAAATATATAAAATGGAAAAAAATATAAAATATAAAACGGAAAAAATATATAAAATATAAAATGGAAAAAATATATAAGATAGAAAAAAATATAAAATGAAAATAATAGAAAATGGAAAAATATATAAAATATAAGATGGAAAAATATAAAATGGAAATAATATAAAATGGAAAAATATATAAAATATAAAACGGAAAAATATAAAATGAAAATAATAGAAAATGGAAAAATATATAAAATATAAAATGGAAAAAATATTAAACCAATTATAGTATCCTAAAATCTTGCATAATGTTGTTATTACCTTAGCCTAGATGCCTAAGCCCAATCCCAAAAGCCGATTTCCACACATAATTTGTAATTTATCTTATACCTTATATTTTTTTCTTTTATATTTCTTCTGTTCACGTTTGATCTTTCGGGTCGAAATTTGCATGAAAATTATGCAAAAAATCATTTGATAAATCAATGTCAAAAATAACTTTTTTCTAGAACAATATGAGATGGTAATAATGTCTTCAGGAAGGTGTGTAAAAAATTAATTTTTTTTCAAAAATGACTTTTCGAACAAGGGAGACTGTCATCAAGGTGTTAAAGTACGGTATTATAATCGAAAATTTGCATTTTGGTATTTAGAACAAGAAATATATGATGCAGCATTGCAGATGAGAATATCTTCTAAGGTACGGTATTGAAAATAAAACACATTTCAGGATACAGTATCGTAAAGGTATATTTCGAAATATTAAAGATAGGACTTAATTTTAAAATATTCGAAATTACCGTATCTTTCAAGATATGGCATCACGTACAGGAGTGGATTCCGAAATGTGGTATTTTAAATAACGGTTTTTTTAAAGAAGTTTTATGAATAAAAATTAATTTTTTGGAATATGCACATAAAAACGTAACTTTTAGTTTCTTAAAAATTGCGAAATATAATAAAAATATAATAAAATCATCACAATTTTCATGAATATTTGATTTTTATGAAGAAAATTAAAAAAATAATTAAAATTTGACTTTTATGAAAAAAATTAAAAAATAAAAATAAAAATTTGACTTTTGTGAAGAAAATTAAAAAAATAATTAAAATTTGACTTTTATGAAAAAAATTAAAAAATAAAAATAAAAATTTGATTTTTGTGAAGAAAATTAAAAAATAATAATTAAAATTTGACTTTGTTACTAGTCCAAAAGTTACGTTTTTTTGTATGGTATTAGGTGCTTTTAAAAGTGAAAAACGGATTCCATATCCATTAGACAAACAGGTTTTTCAAAAATGACTGCATTTTGACCGTCTGGATGACGCAGACTTTTGCTTCTGGGAAATTAAAATACAAATGACAAAAATATGCCATATTTGTTGAGATTAGAAAGATAATCCTATCTTCTAAATGTTTAAAATAAATGAAACCGTCCAGTTGTGATTTCGAAAAAGTCCATTTTCGAATTTACAGACGTCAGAGATAAAAGCCAGGTCTACAGTAACCTAGATTCTCATGTAATTGAAGGTTTTTTCATTTTTAAGTTATTCTGAAAAAAAAATATCGTATATAAGACACTACAGTAACACCAGAAAGTAGTAGGATATCTGACGATGACATTGTACATTTTCGGTGATTTTTTTCATCAAAGATGACTGTCAAAGTTCGACATCGACGTTGATGATCAGTGCTGCATATTATCAAAGTTGAAACTCAAAATTCAAGATCGAAATTCTAGTTTTTCGTGTTAGGACACGATTCATAAGTCACTATGATTTGAGAGATCCAGATATCCAACTTTATAAACTTACATGAAAGAATATTTTACAGTAAGGAAAATTCATGGATATATTTGAACACGAAAAATTAAAATTTTGACTTTGAATTTTGAATTTTAATTTTGATAAAACGAAGCAGAGTGGTCCGTATTATCAACATTGGAACCCAGGGTTCGAGGTCGAAATCTGAATTTTTTATGTTAAAAAACATTTATAAATTTTTCTATTTCGAAAATCCGTTTCATCTAAATTGATAATCGAAATTTAACTAGGTTCCTCTAATTCAAAAGTGATTCATAAGTTCCATTTTAAAATCGAAAATTAGAATTTCGATTTTGAATTTTGAGTTTTAATTTTGATAAAACGAAACAGATTCCAAAGTTGAAGTTGATGATTAAAGTTTGAAACCGAAATTTTGACTTTTTTCATTAAAACAATATTTACTGATTTTTTCAAGTCGAAAATCCACAGTACTTGATATGTGGATTTTCAGAATCAAAACAACTTGCAAATCGCGTTTTTACGTGAAAAATCCAAATTTTAACTTTGAACTTTGGCTCGGACAAAACGAAGCACATGATTTACATCACATTTTTGGATTTCCGTTGAAATTTTAAAACTATTTTTTTTGTTTTTAATATCATTTCCGGATTGATGGGCGTTGAGTCCTTAAGGATAAAGAAAGAAATGTAAATAGCAAAATTATCGTTCATTGAGTGAAACGGCCAAGAAGTTCTAAATATTACCGTATAGACAAGAAAGTAGATCTGGACAATCTCCTAGTGACAAGATCTTCTTCGATCTTTTTTATCATAGTTGGAAGTCGGAATTTTTGCTTTCCATGCTAACTGTTGGATCGTGTATTTATCCATTTGAATGAAAGTCGACACAGATTTGGTCCCGAAGAGAAATATCCTGAGGACTAACGAAAAAATCACAATTGTGCACTAGCAGGAAATTAAATGAATGGTACAGTATTTATTACATTTGTTTTGTATTTTTCGCCTCCCGTTTAATGAACCAATTTTGTATCACTTTCTCATCTACACGTTATTCGCAGATCAGGCGGCTACAGTATTCTCGACAGATTGATTTTCGTGTTTTATTGATTTAAAAAAAATTCAATTTTTGTAATCTTCGAGATTCACCATTGGAAGTTGCCGTCGCATTCTCAGATGATAGATCAGCTACAAACGGATTAACGGTACTGTATGGTTTTTCACACTCAGTTATCCGCGCAAAGTCCAAACTTAAATCCAATCTGGACCTAGCTTGTCACAACCGGGACGTCTCCTAATAGTCGAACTGTACATATTTAATCGGAACGGCGATAACGCCACCGATCGAGAAAGACTTTTAACAATTTTAACAAAGCTTCATCGATCGTGTTGCATTCGTATTTTATAACGTGTTTATAATAATCGTTTAATTACCCAAGTTTGAGATATGCATTCGAAATAAACCGAAGAAGAGACAAATTTCGAACAATATGGGTTAATCCAAAATGTCTAAAAATAAATAAAAAACGATTAACAACAATTACTTCCAAAATTTAAAAAACTCATATATCGTTATTCTGCATTTTCGTTTAATTATATTACAACAGATCTTATTTCTGATATTCAATCAGTATTTAATCGATATATTCCGAAAAATTACAACAGTGACGGATGGTTTCGAAAAAACCAAGATCTACCGTAATGCAGAAAGTTAACTTTTCGTTGATCCTAAAATAACAAATTCACTTTGTTACTGCCAAAGTGGAAGATTGTACTTTCCAGAAGCGAAATGAACTGACTTCAAAATCCCAACCGAAAATATTTTTATCTTTTTTTTTGAATTTTCGATTTTTTCACAAAACATTTTGTATAAACCAAATATGCAATTTTTTTAATAACTAACAATTGGACCAGTGCATTTAGTATTAATAAAACTCACATCAGAACCACACTAATTTACAACTAACATCGTTAAGCTACAGTATGATAACCCTTAGGCCCACGGGGGCTTTTCAGTAACTCCACATCCTTTAACTCGTTTGTGTTTTGGTGGGGTTAACCCTATTGCACACGATGAAATCTTCAATCACAACTGGAGCATTCTGTAATGCCTAAAAATATTAATAATTAGTTTAAAAAGAAAAAAATTAAAACTCGCGTGTTTGGCCGATGTGTCCTCCACTACGTCATCCTCTCGTAGTGGGCAGTTGATTATCTCTTCTACAATACTGTAAAGAGGTTCTACTCCCTGTGGTGGATAATTATTTATATGAAAAATAAAGAAAGAAAGAAACTAACAGTGGTGTCGACTTCGAAAACCTTCTGGGCGAGTTGGATGTCTTCTTCGACGCTTTTGATTTCCTCATTGTTTTCAAATCGTAATGCAGAAAGTTGCTCCAGCTTCGTGAGCATCTGTTTGTTCAATGGAAATTCATCTTTGGGGTAATCATCGACCTAAAAATTAAACATAAAATTGACAAAAAACGGAAAACAAACCTCGAGTCTTTTGACTTTCGGATTGTGCGGAGAAGTCACTTTTATCTCTGTAAATCCTCTACAGGATAATAGGTATCTGCTGGATGAAAATCGATATAAAAACAACGACCGTAACATTGCTGAATTTGCTGATGAAAAAAAACGAAGAATTTTGAAAAGTAGAAATTCAAAAAATTCGTCTCGAAACGAAAATAGAATTCAATTTCCGTTTTTGATTTTGGAAAATTTTCAAATTTTATCTTTTTAGTTTCCGCTATGGTATCCACTGGATGAAAATTGATATATAAATAACAGTTGTAACATTGCTAACTTCATCCACAAAAAGAACTTTAAAAAGTAGAAATTCAAAAAATTCGTCTCGAAACGAAAATAGAATTCACTTTCCGTTTTTGATTTTGAAAGACTCAACTTTTTTGTTTTCTTGTTTCCCGCCATGGCATCTGCAGACTATCTCAAAAAGTATCTCTCTAATGATGTCGATGAAAAGAAGAAGAAGAAAAAGAAGAAATCCAAAAACGTCGGTAATGGGTGAGTTTTTAGGAATTTTTTATATGACTTTGATCGTGTTTCAGAATGAGGGTCGTTGAAGAAGATGCTTTTCTTCTCGTCGAATCGAAAGCTGGTAAGATGCCTTCAGGATCTGAGGACGATGACGAAACGGAAGAAATCAAGGAGAAAATGAAATTGGCAGAAAAATTAAAATTCACAACTGACGGATTTCAGGAAATTAAATGTGAGTTAATTTTTCTTTCAAATTTATGCTTAAAATTTTCAGTAGAAATCCCTGAAGATAAGAAGGAGAAAAAAGTTGTCATGAGGACAAGACATGATAGTGATAAAAGCTCTGATCCGAGTGAGAAACCGGATTCAGATGCCGACCACAGTCCACCTAGAAGAAGGAGACATGATTCTGAAGCCGATCATTCTCCTCCAAGACGACGCAGACATGACTCGGATTCAGATGCTTCTCCCCCACGACGCAGAAGACACGATTCAGATGCTTCTCCCCCAAGAAGACGAAGGCACGGTTCCGACGAATCTCCCCCAAGAAGAAGAAGATCTCCGTCCCCTGTCAGACGACGAAGACATGATTCTCCTCCGTCTCGAGGTAGAAGAAGACAAGATTCAGATTCCTCTCCTCCTCGAAGACGAAATGGAGATTCCTCCAGAAGGATCAAAGAAGAACCAGATGCAAGTCCGCCGAGAAGGAGAAATAGACACGATTCTGATGCTTCCCCACCTCGTAGAAGACGGAATTCTCCTCCAAGAAGACGAAGACATGATTCCGATGAGAATTCAAGGAGGAACAGAGATTCCAGTCCGCCAAGAAGACGAAGACATGGGTCTGATGAATCTCCACCCAGAAGAAGTAACAGATCCCCATCTCCTGAGAAAACTCTTGACGGAAAGAAAGCCGGACTTGTTTCTGCTACTGAAATGAGAGAAGAAATGACCAAATTGAAAGAAAGGGAATCAAAAGTGAGTTATTATTTAATAGTTAATGTTTAATTGATTTTTGTTTTGTAGATGCTAACGAATCTTGATGATGAAATTTCTGGTCGTTATGCGGAAACGAAACAAAGAGCACCAGTTATTCAACGAGGAAAGAAGACTAGCAAAGAAGATGAAGCAAAAAAAGAACGAGAAGAAAAGAAAACAGAAGAATTGAAAACAAAATATGAAGTCTGGAATCGTGGCGTAATACAACTTCAAAATCGACAAAAACAACTGGCCGAAGAAGAACAAGTCATGCAAGAAAAGTTTGCAAGACATGAAGATGATGAAAGAATGAATGAATATTTGAAAGATCAACTACTTGAAGATGATCCTATGGCTGAAATTATTTCTAAAAAAAGAACAAAAATCAATATTAAAAAAGGACTAGTTTATCCTACTTACAAAGGACAATGGCCTCCGAATAGATTCAACATTCCTCCTGGTTATCGATGGGACGGCGTAAATCGATCAAATGGATTTGAAGCCAAGTTACAATTGACGTCAAATAGAAGAGAAGCAGAAAAAAATTCAGCTTACAAATCAATTGCAGAATGTCAAGAATAACGGGTTTTTTTTATTTATCAAAATCAACAATTGAATGAAAAATTTTAACGATTTTCCAAAATACCTGTATCAACTTTGGATCTAAAAAAGTAAAACCAAAACAACAGATCTTTGAGATAATCGTCGTTGATGTTTTCTCCAGAAGCTTCGGCATTTTCCTTCAAGGCATATCTGATAGCTTCAATTGTAGCTAGAAATTCGTCAGAAAATCCCTTCTGAGGACGCCAGTATTCTGTTTTGTAAGTTTTCAGGATAACAGTAGGAACATTATCCAGTTCAGATCTCCTTCTGATTCCTTTGACTTGAAACCATGTGGCATCTAAAAAGATAAAATTCTGAATAGGTCCGTTTTCTTTGACGTAATCGACGATTGAAGTTGCATTTTTTCCTGGATAAACTAATACTGTATTGGGAAATTTTACTCGATCATTGAAATCGGGTAATTCTTCAGTTTTGGAATCGTAGAGTACGGTATCTTCTGGAGCAAGCAAAGCACAATGAAGAGCAGTAGACTTCGAAACGTGTTCTTTTGGATGTTTTATAATGTGGATTTTTGCCGGAAGAGAGACCTTAGGAACGAGATGAGAAACTTGGGGTAAATGCATGATACAATTATAACAGTAGTACATCCTCTTTCTGACGCATTGTGGACATCTAACTCGTTCTGTCAAAGACCGTAATTCACTGTAGGGATCTTCTTGATCCATCATTGCATCTAAAAAGTAAAAATTAATTTTAAATTGATTTTTTCGTGAATTTTGTAGATTTCCTGATATCCAATGTTGCGTTTTACCAAAGTTAACAGTTTGAGGTCAAAATTTGAACTTTTCATGTCAATAACTTTTTTAGATTTTCTCTATTTCGAAAAGTTATCTTACTGTTAAGATAGAAACAAAAGTAGTATAATAATTTTTACCAGAACAATAAAAACACGATTTCTATAATAATAATGATAATAATAATAATAATAATAATAATCTCAATACATAAAAACCGAGAGTCTTACTCATGGCCTACAGTATCCCACGCTCCCTGATATTCAGGCTCCCGTCTCAGGTCCTCTCCAGTTTAGTTTCCGTTCCGACACTTCCCTAAATGGACATAATTTAGATTTTCTGAACCGAAACATGACTTATAAATCGTATCCTGACACGAAAAGCTCAAATTTCGAAAATTATTCTAATACAGAAAGTTCAAATTTCAACGTCCAACTGTAATCTTTAACTTTGATGAAACGTAACAGATGTGACTGAAATTTTTCGAATTTTCCAAACCCGAAATGCTATTGTTTTGGAAATTATTTCGTAACCGAATCCGAAAAAACATCGAAAATCAATTAGTAATAAATTCGATAAAATCGGAATCTGAAGGAACCAGTTCTTCTTTATCAACATGAATCACCTCGGTCCATAGTTGACGGAATCAGAAATGACAAGTTTTACTACTTTAATCATCTTTAGTACCATTCCAAAGCCCAATTGTAACATTCGTATTTTTAATGAAAATTTAAATCCTGATTTTAGTGCTATATAACATTCCAGAAAAAATCGGAATTTCATATATGAAAATTTTTCGAAAATTATTTCGTAAAAAAATCCGAAAAAACCGCCATAAATTGATTAAAAAAATAAAATTTATAAAATAAGATTTTCCTACAATAAACCAGTGCTTAGTTATCGATTAATATGAAGTCATCAAATTCCATCCACTGCGGAATGCAAGATAAAAATTTTACTCTTACTCTAGTCATCTCCGTCAACGTCAAAAATCACTTTCAACAATAATTTTCAACGAAATCTAAACTATTAATTTCAATATTATATAAAATTTAAAAAATTTATATATGAAATTTTTTTAAAATTATTTCTAAAATTCTAAAATTTAATAATAAAATAAAAATTAGTTTATTATAACAGAATTTTATTTCCTGATTAATGATTTACCAAATTCCATCCACAAAGAAATCCGAAATTTCAGCACTATTCTAGTCATCTCTGTCAACGTCAAAAATCACTTTTAACAATAATTTTCAACAAAATCTAAACTATTAATTTCAATATTATAAAATTAAAAAAATTTATATATGAAATTTTTTAAAAATTATTTCAAAAATTCTAAAACTCTATAATAAACAAATTCTTATTTACTGATTAATCCACGATTTATCCGACCTCATCCACTACAGTCCAAAATATAAATTTTAAAATTACTTAAATAATATTTATTTTAAAAGGTACTTCACACAATAATATTTTCTAATTTTCTAAAAAAACTTCAATTATTATTGAAATTATTAAATTTTTCCAAATTCCGTAAGAATTCGAAAAAAATTTCCAAAAATACTTTTAAAACAATTTTATAAAAAAATATTTAATATTCAATATTTTTAAAAAGATAAAAAACAAGGATATACCACCTATTATTTTGAAATTATTTCTTATTTTTTATTTTTTATAATATTTACATTTAAAAATAACAAAATTTGCAACTTCAAAAACACAGGGAAGTCTTCTGATAGAAGAAAGAAAAAAAATACACGTGCTTGAGGACGGAAAGATTGAAAACCACCAAAAATTGGATTCCAAAAAACTCAATCAGAATCCCCTTTGTTTCTTTTAAAAAATCTTGAAAAAAAAGATCTTTTTTGAGGTTTCGAAGTTTCTTCTGTCGATGAAAAATGTGGAATTGTCGATGTTGCTGTTGATGAAGCTCTCGATCGAGTTTCATCATCTCCGGCAGTAGGAATAATAACAACTTGGTTATCATTTATTTGAGCAGTTACTGATTGTCCATAAGATTTGTTACTTCCTGATCTCGTTACTGGATTTCTTGATTGTTTCGAAGCATTTGGATTTTTCCTAAAAAATCACACATTTTAAAATCCAAAAATCACACATTTCTAAAATCCAAAAATTACACATTTCTAAAATCCAAAAATTACACATTTCTAAAATTCAAATATTACTCATTTCTAAAATCCAAAAATTACACATTTCTAAAATCCAAAAATGACTCATTTTAAAATCCAAAAATTACTCATTTTTAAAATCCAAAAATTACACATTTCTAAAACCCAAAAATTACTAATTTTTAAAATTTAACTTACTTAAAATTTTTTCCTTGTTTTCTTGGACGATCTCCATCAGCAGAATCATCATTTAAAATTTGTTTTAAATTATCCATTATAGCATGAACTTTATATGGATCAACCGTATCCTCTGCATCTGAACTTGTAGATTGTCTAACAAGTGAAGAAGAACTTGGAATATTTTCAGCACAATAAAACTCCGCAGGTTGAAGTTCTTCTTGATGTTGACTTATCAACGAAGCCCTAGATTTCTTCCTTGTCACAGGAGCATTATCTACAAGTCTTGCCCGTCCTTTACTTCCACAAGAAACAGAATCCTCAGCTTTCTGATTATGATCATCAAATGAATTTGGGGACATTTCTCTCTGAATATGCGAAATCGTATGTCTTCCACAGCTATCTGTCAAGGACTTTGTGTCTAGAACAGAACCCGCAAGAGCTTTCGTTGAACCTGCCTCGTCATAGACCTCCTGATTATCAGAGTATACTGTATGAACACTCTGCAAATCCAATAATCACTAACAATCAAAAAACTACTTCAAAAATATTTAAAAAATAAAAAATAATTTCAGAAAAAACCTAAAATCTACTTTCAAAATTCATAAATATTAAAAAAAACCAAAAATTTAAAAATTTAAAAACTACTTTCAAAACTTCTAGATATTAAAATTTAAAAATACAAAAATATTTTCAAAAATTTACCTTGTTATCGTATCTACTTCCAGCCATAGCATTAACCGATGCTCCATCAAAATTAACTCTTTCTCCCAAACTTGTCACTCCAGATTCCACACTTGGTCTTCTTCTTGAATGATCATGAACATGAATTTTACAACTAGCTGCTCCAACTGTGCTCGATCTATGTCCACTTGTTCCCATAACTTCAGATGACATTCCACTATTAATACTAAAACCTGTTTTAACCGATGTACCATCTTGTTTATCCAACAATTTCGATCTTTCATTTGCAACTTGAGCATATGCACTCGTCAAATGAGCTATTTCTTCTTCTTCATCTCTTGTTCCATAGGGACCTTCTTCTCCCGAATTTTCCGCATTTCCACATGCACCATTCCTACATAAAGACAACGGAACAACTCCATACACATACGCTAGCATAATCGGCACTCCAACTCCTACAGCCATAACTGCCAAAACAGGTGAAACAATCAACGATCCAACAACACTTGCTGCTGTGATCAATCTTCTTCTAAATTTAGGTAAATGTTCAAATTTCTGATATGCTTTTCTTCCAATAAATACTGGTACTCCAAAAATAATTCCAGGAACAGCTAAACCTCCAATAAGTGCAATTCCAACCGGTGCTCCTATCAATATTCCTATTTGCCATAAAAGTTTCTTCTTCTTTGTCCATGGTCTTTTTCCCCAAAAAGTACAACCAGTAGGAGATAAATAATGAAGATCTGTTATAACTTTCAAACAAAGCCAGCAAAATTCTGCTCCACACATTGCACAAACCATATGATTACAGGATCCATCATTCATCTTAACGATTAAAGTTTTACATCTCGGACATGCTTTCACATCCCCTGCTGAAAACAACCACACCATTAAAAAATCAAAAATTCAAAAAATTAAAATATTATTCAATTATCTCAAAGCGAATTTCTAACATTTAAAGTACTTATGACAATTTTCGTCTTTCATAATAGTAATTTCGTAATGATATAAAACTCCAAAATTAATTTAATTACGAAATTTTTCAATAAAAATTTCCAAAATTGCTAAAAATACTCAAAATTCAAAGTATTCGTTTCAAAATTACATTATTATAAAAATCATCAATATACTTTTACAAAATATTTTCAATGGAAATTTTCTAGAACATAAAATAGTCTAAAATTTCAATTTTACACAGTGATTCTTTTGTGATTAATTTCCTAAAACCATATTATTCCTGGATAAATCTACAGACTTCTAATTTAGACTATGATATCTTCTAGAATTAATTTCCATATATGAAAATACGAAGATACCCAAAAAATCACAACATAAAATTAATTCAAAAACAAGTAATTTTTTTCCTCCATATATAAATCATTCTGTTGGGACGGAAACTAAATTATTAAAGAAAGCTCAGAAGCGATAGCCTGAATATCAGGGAGTGTGGTATACTGTAGAAAACGAGTGAGATTTTCGATTATTTAGGTTTAATATAATAAAAATATATATAATTACTGTCTTATTACTCCAGTAACAATAATCATGGTATTTTTCTATCTTAACAATTCAAATAAACTTACGTTTCAAAAATTGATCTCTATCCATCATAAATGGTCCGCCCAATGTCAAACCATTCGAATTTCCTTGATCCCCTGGACTTGGCAATTTCGCTGCTCTTTCTCTTCTTGCTTCATCACAAGTTTGATTATTATGCCACATCCCTTTGCAATGATAGCAAAACAACGTATTACATCCTGGTCTTTCGCATTTCAATTGAGGACATGCTGCACATGACGCCGCAATAACTGCATAACTAAAATCCATATATTAAAAACAATAATCATACTATTTAAAAAAGTAAATTCCCCACAAAGCAGTCTTAAAACGAATTTCTAAAACAAAAACAGCTTACAATCTCAGTTTCGTGGGAGTTATTTCGTAATCAATGATATATTAAAAAACTAAAAATAAATAGTTTGCCAAAATTTTCTCGACGCGAATTTCTAAAACAAAAACAGCTTAATGATTTCATAATTTCTTAAAATTTCTTTTGGTAAATTTACAAAATTCCAAACCAGGGCATATAGAGTACATAACCCTCTGTATACCCTGTAGGACTAATTTTCATATATGAAAATGCTAATAAATATCTTAAAAAACTATAATCAACATAAAAATCAACTTTTTTGTCCTTAATTTCATCATGACTTACGTGCAATCAGGAGCTGGACACCATCTAGTATCCGGATCCGTCATTAAAATCCTTCTAAGACTGAAATTTTCATATTTTTCAAGAAGATTCTGTTGTTTGTTCAAAATCGTGTAAATATCATTCTGATGCATCGGTTCACTGCATTCAGGACAAGAAATATTCACTCTGCTTTCCATTATTTCAATTTGAAGGTACTACAATGTTTTCATATATAATTATTCAATAATAAATCACTTACTTTCGTCAAACATGATCTACAACTTCTGTGACTACAATTCGTTAATTTTGGAAAACTCGATTGTGGTTGCCTGAAATAACATAACGGACAATCTTTCATTTTCTTTGATGTACTTGTCGATGCAGATTCATGAGCAAGCATGGCAGATTCTACTAAAAAATATAAAATTATTTCAGCAAAAAAATAAAAAAATAAGAATCATTTGATCTGTAACTGAGAAAACTGACAGTTTTTCCTAGCTCGAGATTGGTCTGTCTGTCTTATCTCTCCCAGTTATTCCGCTCAGCTTATCAACAATAAAGGGCAAATAACTAAGGGAGTGGCTTTCCCGATTAATAATAATCTCGGATAAGACTATATTTCAACAATAATTACTTACTTTGGGATTTTTTCGATTTATCATCTGATTCAGAGGGAGCCATAGAGTTCAAATTGAGATCTTCGTTCAAGGTACTTGATTCAATGTCTTCTCCATCGAAATGATGGGAATCTATCCTGCTAAAGAAAAAAATAGATGAATAGACAGTAAAAACCCAACCTCGTCGATGAATCAATTGATGAACTTTGCGGAAAAGGGTGGGAGCCGGCAAAACTCGAGCTCGAGCCTCTCTTGCTGAAAAACAGATCCAAATATCGTCGTTTTCTTCTAAGAAAAACAAAATCGACTTCAACCAAGGTGGGGCGCAGTTTGTCTGTACGTCAATAAACAAAAATTTGAACAAAGAGCTTTGAAATCATGCTGTTTCGGTCGAAGAAAAATTTCATGTTGAAACTAGTTTCAAGTAGAACACGCGAACACTTGCGCAATTATTGATATAGTATACACCTATGTGATTTTTTTTGTTTTAGGTGATAGTTATAGCTGATGAGCTTAAAACTAGAACAAAGAAATCAATAACGGAAGTACTTACGTTTTGCTATTTCGAACTGGAGCGGAGACGTTGTTGATGAAATTGATAACGTTCAATCGAGACTGGGCGAAAATAGATCGATTTTTCTTCTGTGGATCACGTTTTGGCAATTCTTCCTTCGAACGGCTCAGATGCTAAAATAAAAAATGCAAAAAATAAAAATAAACACGTGAATTTCGAAATCTCACTTTAAACTACGCAAAAAATAAAAATTCATATATGAATTTCTTCATATTTAGCGAGAAATGATTGAAATAAAGTAATAAATAGTTTTGCGGGAGTTTTTAAAACGAAAAACGCAAAATTCATATATGAAAGTAAAAATAAAAATAAAAAACGAACCCGATTGACGTGTTCATCCAGGGCCAATGAATCCATGCCAGTACTCCTCGAGTGGTCTACGTCTGAATTGGGCAATACTTCTGGAATTACCTCCTTTTCGATATTAGGATCCTTGTTTTCAGTTTCGACGAGTCGAGAATCCGTCTTAGAAGCTAGTAGTGGCGAAGTACAGTCGTCTCCGGTTTCTGAGCATTCCACCACGGTTCCCAGGTTCTTTCTTCCTCCTTTCCCGCTCATTTGCTCTAAATAAGCTTTATTATAAAAAGTACAACGAAAGAGCAGGGTCTGAAATGAAAATCGATATGTCGGACGACACTCACCCGGAACAAAAATGAGTTTATATAAAATTCTGGTACGTTAATGGAAAACAAGGGATCTCGATGCTAATACCGAGGGATATAGTGTATTATGAGATATAAGTAACAAAAAACAAGGCAAGAATCGATCCAAAAAGAACGTGTCGCGGATGAAAGACACACGCGAGAGAACCAGCGAAAGCGTTCGGGAGTCCGTGCCCGCCAGATGTTGCCGGAGGTGCTGGAGCCAGCGAACTTCCTTGTTCTATAAAAATCACACTATTGTAAATATTAGAAATAAACGTTTTAAAAGTTGTTTTTATGTGAAATTGTAAAATGTTTCAAGGAATTCTAAAACCTGAAAGAGCTTCGTTCTAAAATTACAAATCTTCAAAAATATTACGAAATAGTTTCATTTTGGATTTTTAGAAGCTCCTAAAACCTCTAGGATTCGAGATTCCGAGAATTTACATGGGATTTCGAAGGTTTTAAGAATTTTAAAAAAGTTCGGAAAATTCTGAAATTTTCGGACTTTTCAGAAAGCTTCCGCTGGATTCTGGAAGCTTCCGCGATGATTCTGGGACTTTCTAGAAGGATTCTACTGGATTCTAGATGATTTCAAAGATTTCGAAAGATTGTATGAATTTTCAGAATTTTCAAAAAGCTTCCGTTGGATTCTGGAAGCTTCCACGGACTTCTAGAAGCTTCCGAGAACTATCCAGATATTTTAGAAGTTTTTAGAAACTCTAATCGAGAGCATTTGGCGACGGTCATATGTAATTTTTCTAGTAAGGTGATTAAAAACATATTTTGTCACGAAATAATCCGACACGAATTTCCGGAACCCTCTGAGATTTCTGGAATCTTAATCTGCCATGTTGATTTCAAGTTTGCAATGAATTATGAAAACTTAAGAATTCTAGGAGATTCTGGAGGTTTCTAAAAATTCGTCTCGAGACTATTTCGTAAAAGTCAAACTTAATTTTTATAAAAATAAAATAAAAAACAAATTTTATCGCGAAATAATCTCGACACGAATTTTTAGAATTTTTTAAAATTAAAAAAAATTTAATTCTTGATGTTAATTTTGAATTTTAGTAGATTCTGGAGGTTTCTAAAAATTCCTCTTGAGACTATTTCGTAAAAGTCAAGTTTAATTTTTATAAAAATAAAATAGAAAACGAATTTTTAGAATTTCCTAAAATTAAAAAAATTTAATCTTTGATGTTAATTTTGAATTTTAGTAGATTCTGAAAGTTTTTTGGAATTACTGAAAGATTCTGGAGGTTTTTAAAAATTCGTCTCGAGACTATTTCGTAACAATCAAGTTTAATTTTCACAAAAATAAAATAAAAAACAAATTTTATCGCGAAATAATCTCGACACGAATTTTTAGAATTTCCTAAAATTAAAAAAAATTAATCTTTGATGTTAATTTTAAATTTTAGTAGATTCTGGAGGTTTCTGAAAATTCGTCTCGAGACTATTTCGTAACAATCAAACTTAATTTTTATAAAAATAAAATAAAAAACGAATTTTTGAACTTTTTTAAAATTAAAAAAATTTAATCTTTGATGTTACTTTCAAGCTCTCATGAGATTCCGGAAGATCCCAATTGCATAAAAATAAAAACAATTTTACGTAGTTATTTCCACAAGTTCTTTGTAAATAAATTTATTATTTTTTTCATCATTTCTTGAGCATAAATAATTCGAAAAATTTGAAATTTCAACAATCGCAATTATTTTTACAATTATGTACAAAAAAATTAGGATTTTTTTGCGTCTGAAAACACTGGTAAAAAATAAAAAAATAATGCCAAAATTAAAA
>SWDT01000221.1:0-64308 GCA_009193035.1 Halicephalobus mephisto | reverse complement strand
TACTAATTAGGACTTTTTACCAAAATCCATTTGTGTTTATTTTCCCCTAAAAATGAGAATTATTGACTTAACCCACGCTTAACATAAGAAGAATGATTTATTGAAATCTATTTCTAAAAGTGCTTATAATGGGTTTCGTCATCAAAAAAAATGATTGGTCTAACTCACGTTTAATGTAAAAACGGCTGTATAACAGTTGCTCCCCAATGATAGGTATTCTTAGTGGTAGTTACTCCCCAAAAATAGTTACTTCCTAGTGATAGTTACCTCCTAATGATATTTGCTCCCCAACGATATTTGCTTCCCAATGATGTTTGTTCTCCAGCGGCAGTTACTCCTCAACGATAGGTATTCTTAGTGGTAGTTACTCCCTAAAGATAGTTACTTCCTAGTGATAGTTACTTCCCAATGATATTTGCTCCCCAATGATAGTTACTTTCCAACGATATTTGCTCCCCAATGATATTTGTTCTCCAGCGGCAGTTACTCCTCAACGATAGGTACTCTTAGTGGCAGTTACTCCCTAAAGATAGTTACTTCCTAGTGATAGTTACTTCCCAATGATATTTGCTCCCCAATGATAGTTACTCTCCAACGATGTTTGCTTCCCAGTGATATTTGTTCTCCAGCGACAGTTACTCCCCAACGATAATTACTTCCTAGTTGTAGTTACTCCTCAACGATGCCTACTCTTAGTGGCAGTTACTCCCCAACGATAGTTACCTCCTAGTGATAGTTACTCCCCAATGATATTTGCTCCCCAAAGATAGTTACCTCCTAGTGATATTTGCTCCCCGATGATAGTTACTCCCCAACGATATTTAGTTTCCCTATTTCGTAACCTTTACGTTAGATCTCTTTGAACCGGTGTGGTTGCGTGAGAGATGAAGAAAATGAGTTTCTTATTTATCCAAATAGTAATAAGATTAAACACAATAACCATCTATTAATAATAACTAATCAAGATTCAGTCTATTACATTTGCAGTATGCTCGTTATCTAGCACGTAGGATATTTCTCTTCAAAACTTGACTTGCTTACGCAATAGCCAGTTAATCACCGAAATAATACTTTATGTAATTTCTTTCGTTTTTACATCGATATTTCGGTAGTTAAATTAACTTAATATCTCAGTTAAATAAGAAAAAAATTAATTAAAAAAGAATTTTGAAACCAGCATGAGTCAGAGAAGAACCAACGTCACTGGGAGAACATTCATCGTTAGAGGACAATTGTCGCTGGAGGGGCATTTATTAATAGGGGAATAACTGTCACTGGAGGAGCATTTATTAATAGGGGGATAACTGTCACTGGAGGAGCATTTATTAATAGGGGAATGAATATCGCTGAAGGGGTATTTATTAATAGGGGGATAACTATTGCTGAAGGGGCATTTATTGATAGGGGAATGAATATCGCTAGAGGGGCATTTGTTAATAGGCGAATAAATATCGCTAGAGGGGCATTTGTTAATAGGGGAATAACTGTCGCTGAAGGGGTATTTATTAATAAGGGAATGAATATCGCTGAAGGGGTATTTATTAATAGGAGAATAACTGTCACTGGAGGAACATTTATTAATAGGGGAATGAATATCGCTGAAGGGGCATTTATTGATAGGGGAATGAATATCGCTAGAGGGGCATTTGTTAATAGGCGAATAAATATCGCTAGAGGGGCATTTATTAATAGGCAAATAAATATCGCTAGAGGGGCATTTGTTAATAGGGGAATGAATATCGCTGAAGGGGTATTTATTAATAAAGGAACAACTGTCGCTGGGGAAATAACTGTCATATAACCGTAAAAATAAGGACTATACAACAGTTATC
Organism: Halicephalobus mephisto; assembly: GCA_009193035.1. Taxonomy (NCBI): domain Eukaryota; kingdom Metazoa; phylum Nematoda; class Chromadorea; order Rhabditida; family Panagrolaimidae; genus Halicephalobus; species Halicephalobus mephisto. The sequence continues at coordinate 62,476 of SWDT01000221.1, read as the reverse complement.
TCCGGCGACATTTGCTCCCTGTTTTTCTTCTTTTTCGATTCTTGTTGATTTCAAAATTCTTTTTAAATTAATTTTTTCCTATTTAACTTAGATATTAAGTTAATTTGGATAGGAAAAAATTAATATAAAAACGAAATAAATGAGATAAATCTTGCGAAATACAGAGAAGCAAACATCGCTGGAAAACAACTGTCATATAGTCATGAAAATAAGTAGTTCATTGGAACCATTTACCGAAATTGATTCTCACTTATTTTTTCCTGAAAAAGCGGCTTATTCGGGCTTACGGAAGAAATGTATTTACTCGAAGTGGTCTTCTGAAACGTGTCATGCCTAATTTCGCATCTTATCGGATATATTCAAAATCCGTGTTTAATTTTTGTTAAATACTTTTCTAAAACGAGAAAATGGGAAAAACGTGTAAAATTTTATGTATTAAAACTTGGAAAAACATAAGTGTTACAGCACTAGAATTAGTGTACAGAATATCAAGATTATTTATTATATCTGTTAAGATAGAAAATAAGATTATAAAAATGTTCTTTACTAGTACAATAAGGGTATAATCTTTGTATTTCCTTCCACACAACTACAACCGATAATCTTACTATTGCCTTACAGTATTCCACACTCCCTGATATTCAGGCCATCGCTTCAGATATTCTCTTTCTAGTTTAGTTTCTGTATCAACAGTAATCTAATAATACATTGAATTATATTGATTAAAAACCAGTTTTTAAGATAGAAAATAAGAGTATAAAAATGTTCTTTACTAGTACAATAAGAGTATAATCTTTGTATTTCCTTTCACACAACTATAACAGAGTGTATCATTCATATTCTACAGTATTCCGCGCTCCCTGATATTCAAGCCATCGCTTCGGGTATTCTCTTTTTAGTCTAGTTTCTGTATCAACAGTAATCTAATAATAGATTGAATTATATTGATTAAAAACCAGTTTTTAAGATAGAAAGCAAAAACATAATTATCTTTACTAACACAATAAGGACAGAAGTTTTATATTTTCTCCCACACAACTACAATCGATAATCTTACTCTTGCCGTACAGTATTCCACGCTTCCTGATATTCAGGCCATCGCTTAAACTTCTTCCTTTCTAGTCTTGTTTTCTGTTCCAAGAATATCAGTCTTCTGTCATGCAAAGAATACAATATGAAGCAACTACCGAGTCCCTCAGGGACTTTCATGCTAGGAATCCACTCACGACGTCCTAGACATCCATACAATATCATTTAACTGTTGTTTTTTATCGGCATAAGTAATTAAGTTTTCATCGAAATTTACAAAGATAGATTTTAAGCAAACTGATCTTTTGATATGAATTATATATTTTTTGTGTCCGTGGGAAGTTTCTAATTCACGTCCAGGTGAGAAATTAATAAAAAAATATAATTTATTATGCCAAAGAACACGAGATATAAATCACCACTCAACAAAAATTATCCAAAACAAAACTTCCTGTCAATGGACTAATTGTAAGTAAGTAGTTAATGTCCAGGGTATTTCTTTTCGGGACCAACGTTACACGTCACTTGTGTTCGAATGACTTAGTACTGATCCAAAATATCATTTTGGAAATTTTAAATTGTATTCAAAATCCGTGTTTAATTTTAAACACTTTTCTAGAACGAAAAAATAAGATAAACGTGTAGAATTTCATATATCCAAAGTTGAGGAAACATTAAAGTACTTTTTAAATTTTCGTCGAAATTTAGTGAGTCTGATAATAAAGTCGAACTTGGATATAAGGTACCCCATTGAAACGGGGCAAAGGGTATGTTATAAGAAAGGATACAGTGTAGCGGGGGTAAATTTGAAGACAGACTTATCAAACTCATTCACTCAGACCGTATACTATAAAGCAAGATATGTTATAGCAAGGATATCTTATATCCAAGTTCTACTGTATTACAATTTCGAAATAAACTTGTTCCATTTCCATTTTTATAATAGTATTACAGTCGAACTTGGATATAAGGTATCTATTTAGGACCGAGTAAAGCATATCTTATAAGAAAGGATATATCATAGCCGGGGTAAATTTGAAGATATACTAACCAAACTCATTCAAATCCTATGCTATAAAGTGAGATATGTTATAGCGGGGATATCTTATATCCAAGTTCTACTGTATAACTCGTCCCAGAAGACCACTTAGAGTTCTTTCTTTTGTCAACGTGGAAATTGTTCATTGAAACAGATCACCAAAGTTAATTTGAAGTAATTTTAATTCTCAGAAAACAAGCTTGAGCTTAATATAGAAATGCATAGTTCGCTGAAGCGCTTTGCCAAAATTGAGAATAGGTCCTATTCTTAGAAAAAGAAAAATTAAAGTGACTTAAGCTTAATACAAAAGAAAAATAACCCCAGGAACAGATCGCCAAAAGTAATTCAAAATTATTTTTATTTCGAAAAACTTAATTCACGATTAAAATTAGAATATAAAATTTTTCAAAAATTACTTTTATTTCGAAAAACTTAATTCACGATTAAAATTAAAATAAAAAACTTTTCAAAAATGATTTTTATTTTAAAAAAAAAGTAGATCTAATTCATGATTAAATTTAAAAAATTAAAATAATTAGGAAATTATTTCGAATTATTTTTAACTAAGAAAAACAGATCGCCAATATCTACTTGAAATTATTTTTATTCTTAAAAAAAATAATAAATTTAATTTAAGATTAAATTAAAAAATAAAACTAAACTAAATAATTGATTTTTTCTAACAAATTTTAGGAACAGATCGCCAAAAATTATCCCACATAGTTTTTGTTTTTAGAAAAAAAGAGAAATAATAAATTTAATTTAAGATTAAATTAAAAAAAAGTAAAAATAATAATAAAGTAAATGGTTAAACTTTTTCTAAGAAAAACAATTAGGCTGACAGCCGTTTATTTAACAAAAAAATTTTCACTGGAACAGATCGCCAAAATTTATCTCAAATAGTTTTTGTTTTTAGAAAAAAAGAGAAATAATAAATTTAATTTAAGATTAAATTAAAAAAGTAAATACTTAAATTTTTTCTAAGAAAAACAATTAGGCTGACAGCCGTTTATTTAACAAAAAAATTTTCACTGGAACAGATCGCCAAAAATTATCCAAAATAGTTTTTGTTTTTAGGAAAAATAATAATAAATTTAATTTAAGATTAAATTTAAAAAAAAAAGTAAAAATAATAATAAAGTAAATGGTTAAAAACGATTTTTTCTTTAAAAAAACGATTAGGCTGACAGCCGTTTATTTAAAAAAAAAATTTTCATTGGAACAGATCGCCAAAAATTGCCGCGTAAAAATATTTTTAAAAGTCTTTTTTTTATTTCTGATTTTTTATTAATATTTTTTTGTTTTTAAGGAACTACCCTTTGGTTTTGTCTGAATTTACAAATTTGGAAAATCTGGCTTTTGAAAAAACACATCGATGATTGAATTTTTAAATTTTTAATGCATTTTAAAAATTTCCTGATTTAGTGGATTTAGGAGAAAAATTATGTAAATAAAAGTACAAACTAAAAATATAAAAATCAAATAATTTCGAAAATTTAAAAAAAATTAAAAATTTCCGAATATTTTGAAATTTTAAAAATGAATAATTTCGAAAATTTCAAAGATTAAAAAATTTCGAAAAATTAAAAAAATCAAATAATTTCGAAAATTTAAAAAATGAATAATTTTGGATATTTTGAAATTTTAAAAATGAATAATTTCGAAAAATTTTTAAAATTAAAGAATTTCGAATATTTTAAAATTTTTAAAAATGAATAATTTCGAAAATTTCAAAAATTAAAAATTTTCGAATATTTTAAAGTTTTTAAAAATGAATAATTTTGAAAATTTTAAAAGTTAAAAAATTTTCAAAAATTGAAAAAATTAAAGAATTTCGATAATTTTTGAAAATTGAAAACGTCAGAAAATTTTAAAAATGAATAACTTCAAAAATTCGTATTAATTAATGAAATTTTTTATTTTGTTTAATCCTTGTCGTTTTGTTTTGTATTTCATGAATAACCAATTTTTCTGAAAAAACGCCTCCATTTCCGGATTTTGCCTCAGGATATGAGTTGACACTTGGATGTCAGAAAACCGCTCGTGTTTTGGATTTCGTAATAAGGAAGAAGTAACTTCCATAATTTTTTTCATTTACCGTTTTCAGAATCTGCTTGATGCTTTCAGGGCCTTGTAAAAGCACATAGAAAATTCGTAATCTTTGGTCTCGAATGGAAAATTTCGAAAAATTTCGTTTTGAAACAAATTTTTTATTTTTTTTATTACAGTAATTTCAAAGTTTTCTAAAAATATGAAAATTTTAATATTTTTGGTCTCAAATGGAAAATTTCGTTTTGAAACAAATTTTTTGTTTTTTTTATTACAGTAATTTCAAAGTTTTCTAAAAATATGAGAATTTAAAAACTAAACATTTTTGATCTCAAATGGGACATTAAAAAAGTTGTTTTGAGATTTTTTAAAAATTCATTGACGTTTTAATTTTTGCAATAAAGTAATTCTAGAGATTTATAGCATCGTAAAAACGTAAAAATTCTAATTTGTGGTCTCAAGTAGAAAATTTCAGAAAAATCGTTTCGAGATCAATATTTTTGAAATTTATTTCAATTTTATATTACAGTAATTTTGGAACTTTTTGAAAATAATAAAATTTATAAATTTTTGGTCTCGAGTAGAAAATTTCAGAAAAATCGTTTCGAGATCAATATTTTTAAAATTTATTTCAATTTTATATTACAGTAATTTTGAAACTTTCTAAAATTATAAATTTTTAGTCTCGAGTGGAAAATTAAAAAAATCGTTTCAGGATCAATATTTTTAAAAATTAACAAATTATTTCAATTTCATATTACAGTAATTTTAAAATTTTTTGAAAATAATAAAATTTATAAATTTTCGGTCTCGAGTGGAAAATTAAAAAAATTTATTCTGAAACTATTGTTAAGAAAAAATTTTTCAAAATAATTTGATTTTGGAATTTTACAAAACTGCGTAAACACAAAAATTTAATTTTTGATCTCAACCGGAAAATTTTAAAATTCATGTTCAGAAAATTTTATGGAATTTTTATGTTACGTATTTTTGCGTTTTATAATGCAATTTTTGAAAGTTGCAAAAACACGTAAAGATCAAACTTCACAATTTCCGGTCTTGACTGGAAAATTTTGGAATTTCGTGCTGAGACAATTTTTATAAATTTCATCATAGAAATTTCTTTTTTTACAGTAATGCAATTTTGGAAGTTTTTAGAAACAAGTAAATATGAAATTTTGTTAATTTCGGTCTTGACTGGAAAGTTCAGAACTTTCGTGTTGAAACCACTTTTTCGTTTACTTTTCTGATTTTCATAGAAATGTGATTTCATAATTTATCAAGAATTTGAGAACATTGTAGAAATAAACAAATATAAAATTTCAATTATTAGTCTCAACCGGAAAATTCGAAATTTTTGGTTCTGACTGGAAAATTTGAAATTTTTGATCTTAACTAGAAAATTTGAAATTTTTGATCTCGACTGGAAAATTCGGAATTTTTAGTCTCGACTGGAAAATTTGAAATTTTTGATCTTAACTAGAAAATTTAAAATTTTTGGTCCTGATTAGAAAATTCAAAAATTCTTTTCGAGACATTTTTTACTTTTTTCAATTGTCTAAAAAAATATGATTTCGTAATCTACTAAAAAGTTAGTTATTATCTAAAACACAAGATTTCACACTTTTCGGTCTGGAGCGGAAAATTCGAAAATTCTTTTCGAGATTATTTTTTACAAAAATTCGTCACACATATTTTTTAAATTTTTCATGCTCGTATAGTTCTTGATTTTTCGTTCATGTTTGTCTTCCAAGATTACGGTAAAAATTGAAATTTTTTCAAATTTATTATTTAAAAAAAATTTAAAAAAAAACGTTTTTTTTAATAAAATCGAAAAAAAAAATAAATTATTTAAAAATTAAAAAAATTGATTTTGTTTAAAAATTATTTTTTTAAATTATTTAAAAATTTAAAAAAATTAATTTTTTTTTTAAATTAATTTTTTTTAAAATTATTTTTTTTTAATAAAATTGAAAAAATGTTTTTTTAAAAATAATGCTATAAATCTAACGACCGTAATAAAGTTGAATGTTTAGCCTCACCTCGACGACAAGGCTAAGTTGGCGTCATTGCCGGAGGGGAAGACACGCCCCTTCTGGAGATTCGGCTTTGACCAACTTCGGCTCTAGATTCCGAGGCGGTTACTATCCATTGGAAGGATAGTAATTTTTTTTCAGTTCACAATTTTTCTATTTTTTTAAAATTTTTAAAATTTTTTATTTTTTTAAAATTTTTTCAATTTTTTTTATTTTTCCAATTTTTTTTATTTTTTAAAATTTTAAAATATAATTTTGTAAAAATTATGGAAAATTTAAAATTTCTAAAAATCTTCTAAAATGTTGAAAAATTTCTAAAATTATCGAAAATTTAAATTTTTTTAATTTTAAAAATTTCGAAAAATAAAAATTTCAAAGTTGTCTAAAAAGTTAAAATTTTTGAAAATTTCAGAATTTTAAAAATTTCTAAAATTATCCACAATTAAAAATTCCGGAAGTTTTTAAAAATTCGTTTCGAAACAATTTCGGAAAATTATTCATTTTTTAAATTTATTGTAGTTTTTAAAAATTCAAAATTTTTTTTTGGAATCATTTCAGAAGTTCCGTAATCCTAAAAAATTTAAATTTTTACAATACTGTAACTAAGGAGTTCTAAAATTTCGTGTCGGGACTATTTTGTAAAAAAATTTTATTTTTTTTAAATTATTTTATTTTCAAACAATAAATTCTAAAAATTTCGTGAAAAATTTGTAAAAATAAAAAATTTCGAAAATTCGTGGTGAGATAATTTGATAGAAAGTTTCATAATTCTAAATTTAAAAAAATTCGTGTCGGGACCATTTGGAAGAAAATAAAAAAAATAAAAAAATTCGTGTTGAGACCATTTCGTAGAAAATTTATAAAAATAAAAAAATTCGTGTCGGGACCATTTCGAAGAAAATTTTGAAAATAAAAAAGTTCGTGTCGGGACCATTTCGTAGAAAATTTTGAAAATTCGTGTTAGGACCATTTTGTGGTGAAATTATTTTCGATTTTTCTAATTTTATTTATATTACGTGAGATTTAAAATGAAATCTCACGACTACATTCTGACTAATTTCAGAATCGGATTTCAGACCAGGGTTATTTGGACGAGGGCAATGCGGTCTTTTTTCGGCTTCTTCTTGGCCGTGTCCTTCTGTTTGACTTCAGAAGGCTTCAGTATCCGAGAAATCATCAAGGGCAGCAAAAGAACAGGATCAGACGCCGTTCCTTGTCCCACATGGCATCCGTTCCAATGCCCCAACGGAGACTGCATACCCATCAAGTATCTCTGCGACGGTTCCGCCGACTGTGCTGACGAATTCGACGAAAACAGACAAATGTGCACTGCTGGTGGGGGATTTTATAAAAAAATTATCAAAAATTCAAAATCTGGAGAAAAATTCTAGAATTTCGCGTCGGGACCATTTCGTAAAAATATTCACTTTTACATGACTAAAATGATTTAAAACTTCTTAGAACCTCTTGAGATCTAATAGGAACCTTTCAAATTACCTAAAACTTAAAATTACGAAAGTTTCTAGAATTTCGCGTCGGGACCATTTCGTAGAATTATCCATTTTTACTTGACTAAAATGATTTAAAACCTCTTAGAACCTTCTAAAATCTAATAGAAATCTATTAAATTACTTAAAACTTAAAATTACGAAAGTTTCTAGAAATTCGTGTCGGGACCATTTCGTAAAAATATTTATTTTTACTTGACTAAAATGATTTAAAATCTTCTAAAATCTAATAGAAATCTATTAAATTACTTAAAACTTAAAATTACGAAAGTTTCTAGGAATTCGTGTCGAGACCATTTCGTAAAAATATTTATTTCTGTTGATTATAATTGTGGAATTAAAGAATTTCCGCTTTTTGCACCTAATCCGACGTCATTTGGAATAATGATGCAAATACTGTTCTTTAAATCTTCACGTATTCTGGACGTTTATTTCCTTTTTTTCAGCAACAAGACCTCCAGTGGAAGAAACGGCGAGTTTCCTCAAGGCCCTCCTCAACGCCCACGGCAATGACTTCCTTGTGAAGCTCTTCGGGCCTAAAGCTAAGGATCAGCTATCCGGAATGGGTGGCATCGATCAAGTCGCTGTTGCTCTTTCACGTGAGTTTTCGTCATTTGTCTCCAAAAATACCGAATTATTCAATTTTGGAAGTTGACAGAATTTCTTTAATGCAATTACGATAAGTATTCCGACACTGTTTCCTTCTCGAAGTTTCTTTCGTCATTTGTATGCATTTAAATGAGAAACTTCAACCTGTGACTACTTTGGCAAAGTGTCCAGAAAAAATTTTTCTGTTCGGGAATCGCTAAATTGCTTAAATTTTTAAACATAAAAATTACAATTAAAACTATATAATTTTCTGTAATTTTTTATATTTTTAGAATCATTAGAAAATTCTCTAGAATTTCGTATACAAATTCATATATGAAAAATGTAAAAAAAACAAGGAGATTTTCTACGAAATTTTGAGTTTTAAAAATAAAAATTACGATTAAAATTTAGTTTTTTTTTGTAGTTTTTTATATTTTTAGGGTTTTTAGAGGAAATTTAACAATAATATATAAGGTTTGATATATGAGAAATTTCAAAAAAGGAAATTATTATTCAAAAAAACGAAAATAAAAAAAATGAAAATTAGGATTAAAATTTAGTTTTTTTTGTAGTTTTTTATGTTTTTAGGATTCTTAGATGATGTTCTGTATTTCTATATAAGGTTTGATATATGAGAAATTCCAAAAAAGGAAATTATTATTCAAAAAAAAAGAAAATTAAAAAAAATGAAAATTACAATTAAAATTTAGTTTTTTTTCGTAGTTTTTTACATTTTTAGGATTTTTAGAAGATGTTCTGTATTTCTATATATGGTTTGATATATAAACAACATTGATAAAAACAGAATTTAGAGTAAAATTAAAAACGAAAAAAGAAACTTATTGAATGGCTCTCGAACGGAAAAGTACTTTTTAAATGACGTTTCCTAAAATAGTCAAAAATCGGATTTTCTAAATTTTCTAAAAATAATTTTTTTGGTTGAGTGAATTTCGTCCAAAAAGTTTATTTTTTGTTTATTTTTTAATTCCTATTTTTCGGTTTAAACTCCCACTCAAGTATTCAAGTATGAATTTGTCCCTTGACTGATTTCAATTATCTTCGAGAGCCCCCAATGCTTCTCAATGTCAAGTTCAAAAATGACGCTAAAAAACAAAAAAAATTAAACACAAATTTAGGGAAGTTTCAATAATTTTATTTTTTTTTAAATTTAAAAATAAAAAAAAATTAAACAAATTTAGGGAAGTTTCAATAATTTTATTTTTTTAAATTAAAAAATTAAAAAACATTAAACACAAATTTAGGGAAATTTCAGTAATTTTATTTTTTTTTAAATTTAAAAATTTAAAAAAATTAAACAAATTTAGGGAAGTTTCAATAATTTAATTTTTTTTTAAATTAAAAAACAAAAAAAAATTAAACAAATTTAGGGAAATTTCAGTAATGTTATTTTTTTTAAATTTAAAAATTAAAAAAAATTAAACATAAATTTAGGGAAGTTTCAATAATTTTATTTTTTTTAAATTAAAAAATAAAAAAAAATTAAACACAAATTTAGGGAAGTTTTGATAATTTTATTTTTTTTTAAATTTAAAAATTAAAAAAAATTAAACATAAATTTAGGGAAATTTCAATAATTTTATTTTTTTTTTAAATTTAAAAACAAAAAAAAATTAAACATAAATTTAGGGAAGTTTTGATAATTTTATTTTTTTTTTGAATTTAAAAATAAAAAAATTAAACAACTTTTTCGAATTTTTAAAAATTTCTTTAAATTTTTGGAATTTTTAAATTAAAATTTTTCTGAATTTTTGAAAATTAAATTTTTAAAATTTTACTTTTTTTAACTTTTATTTTTGTTTTTTGAATTTTCGTGTTTGGAATTCCTAATTTTAAAACTTCAAAGATCTGTTTTATTTTTAGTTTTTTAAAATTACCGTATTTTTTCTTAATTCTTTAAAAATTTATTATAGTTCATTTTTCAATTTTAAAATTTTTATTTAAAATTTATTTTTTTCTGTGAATTTTGTGTAAAATTTTATTTTTTAAATTAGGAAAAATTATTTTTTTTTGTTTTTTGAAAATTTTATTTTTTTTAAATTAAAAAAATTATTTTTTGAGAATTTTATTTTTTTTTAAATTAAAAAATTATTTTTTGAGAATTTTATTTCTTTTAAATTATATAAATCAAATTGTACTGTTTCTAAAAATATAAAAATCGAAAATAATTAATTTAAAAAATTGAATAAAAAAGAAAAATTTATTCAAGTGTTCCCGAACGGAAAATTCGTTTTTGTTTTTTAAATATTAAAAATCGACGTTTTTATAAACATAGGTGGATAAAAGTTTTCTGGCCGGATGACCATGAAAGTTTTCGAGGGGGTTTTATGGGGTACTAATGAGATTGAAAAAATTTTAAAATTAGATTTTTAATTTTTTTCGTTTTCGGTCATTTACGGAATATCCGGGGGATCAAAGTAATAAACGAAGGAAATTAAAGCTAATTTTAGTTTTCATTTGAAAAAATTAACTTAATTCAATTTTAAAATTTTTAGTTTTTGTTTAACTTGAAAAAATAAAAACTTTATATTTAAAAAAAAATAAAAATTTTATAATTCAAAAAAAAATAAAAATTTTATAATTCAAAAAAAAATAAAAATTTTACATTTAAAAAAAAATAAAAACTTTATAATTTAAAAAAAATAAAAATTTTATAATTTAAAAAAAAACAAAAATTTTATAATTTAAAAAGATTAAAAAATTAAAACTTTCTATATTTTGAAAATTAATTTTGTTTTTATTAAAAAGTAATTTTATTTAAAAATTATAAATTATATTTAAAATTTAATTTTCTTTAATTTTTAAAAACTTACAAAAATTTTATTTTTTTTAAACTTGAAAATTTTTTATTTTTTTCTTAAATTTTAAAAACTTACAAAAACATTTTTTTTAAATTTTAAAAATTTACAAAAACTTTTTTTTTAAATTTAAAAATTTTTTATTTTTTTCTTAAATTTTAAAAACTTACAAAAACTTTTTTTTTAATTTTTAAAAATTTACAAAAACTAATTTTTTTTAGACTTAAAAATTTCTTATTTTTTTCTTAAATTTTATTTTTTTTTAATTTTAAAAATTTACAAAAACATTTTTTTTAAATTTAAAAATTTTTATATTTTTTTAAATTTTAAAAATTTACAAAAACTTTTTTTTTAAATTTTAAAAATTTACAAAAACTTTTTTTTTAATTTAAAAATTTTAGAATCTCCGACTATTGAATCTTTTGGAGCTGAAATGAAATTGACAGATGATGAAATGACGAAGATGGCAATTGTTCTCGAATCGATAATTTCTGGAGAATCAAGTGATTTAACCTTCAACGAAGCCGCTGATTTTAGATTTTTTGCACAGAAACTTCAAGAGACAGGTTTTTTCTGAATCTGTCTGAATGTTTAAAGGATCAGTAATCAAGCTTGTGATTCAAGAATTAAATAAGCATTTTTCGTGTCAGGACCTTCGGAATGTGAAATTAGAAAATAAAGATGAAAAAAAATTGATTAAAACAAAATTGGTCCCGTCACGAATGATGCTTGATTTTTTTACAGTAATTTCGGAATTACTGTAGCTGATTTCGTGGTGAGAAAATGAGTCAAATTTCATTCGTGACGGGACCATTTGGGACATGTTCGAAAATATGTAAAATGCTGGTCCCGCCGCGAAAAACAATTTTTTATGAATTTAGTGAGTCTAGTCAAGTGTCATTCGTCTCGGGACCAAAGTGTAAAAATTTTAGAAATGTTAAAAATTGCAGAGCAAAAATCCATCGGTCCCACCACGAAAAAACTTAATTCTTTGTTTTTCGACGAATTCAATACTTTAAATTAATTATCATTCGTGTCAGGACCGAAATTCAACATTTGTCTTTAAAAATCGTTAAAATTGTTAAAAAAATTTTTTTTGGTCCCACCACGAAAATGTCAAATTCCTCTTCCTACCACGAATTCAATGTTCCCATTCAAACATTATTCGTCTCGAGACCGAAATTCAACATTTGTCTTTAAAAATGGTTAAAATTATTAAAAAAATCTTCTTGGTCTCACCACGAAAATGTCAAATTTCTTTTCCTACCACGAATTCAATGTTCCCATTCTAACATCATTCGTCTCGGGACCGAAATTCAACATTTGTCTTTAAAAATCATTAAAATTATTAAAAATAACATTTTCCTGGTCCCACCACGAAAAACTAAATTTTTATTTCATGAGCTTGGTTAATAATTCTTTAAAAATTTAAATAAATCTAAAAAACCGTAATTTGCTTTGAAAAGTTTCAAATAAATCCATGTGTTGTTTTTATACGACTTGTATAGTTGTGATAATTGTACTCAATTACAAATTTCCAAATAAGCTCTGATAGTCACTTCAGATTTTGTGAATCGTACTTGACGAAAAACAAATCAAGATATATTCAACGTAATTTTCGCACATTTCCTCGAACAAAAAATTAGATTTTTTAAATTCGAACTAAAAGTATTTATAATAAGATAACGAAACTCTTAAATTCTGAATACAAAGTCAGAATTGAAGATTAGTCTCCAGAATCTTAAATTTTGAAGTGTTGAAATTTTACTAAAATTTAGGTATTCTTTAATTCGAACTAAAAGTATTTATAATAAGATAACGAAACTCTTAAATTCTGAATACAAAGTCAGAATTGAAGATTAGTCTTCTGAATCCTGAATTTTGAAGTGTTGAAATTCTACTAAAATTTAGGTATTTTTTAATTCGAACTAAAAATATTTATAATAAGATAATAGAACTCTTAGATTCTGAATACAAAGTCAAAATTGAATATCAATTTTCAGAATCCAGGGATTCAGAATTCTGAAGTTTGAGACACCATAATTCCATTAGAATTTAGGTATTTTTTAATTCGAACCAAAAATATTTATAATAAGATAATAGAACTCCTAGATTCTGAATACAAAATCAGAATTGAAGATTAGTCTTCTGAATCCTGAATTTTGAAGTGTTGAAATTCTACTAAAATTTAGGTATTTTTTAATTTGAACTAAAAATATTTATAATAAGATAATAGAACTCTTAGATTCTGAATACAAAGTCAAAATTGAATATCAATTTTCAGAATCCAGGGATTCAGAATTCTGAAGTTTGAGACACCATAATTCCATTAGAATTTAGGTATTTTTTAATTCGAACCAAAAATATTTATAATAAGATAATAGAACTCTTAGATTCTGAATACAAAGTCGAAATGGAAGATTAGTTTTCAGAATCCTACCTTAAGACATGATTCTGAAAGTCAAAGTAAAGGAAAAAGTTGGCAGTCTTGAAGAGTACATATCATTGGAAAAACAAATTAAATAGATTGAATTTTATCCAATAGAGTTATAATATCTCAAACTTCGAAATTTAGGATTCTGAAGATTGATATTTAATTCTGACTTTGTATTCAGAATCTAGGAGTTTCGTTACCTTATTATAAATATTTTTAGTTCGAATTAAAGAATACCTAAATTTTAGTAGAATTTCAACACTTCAAAATTTAGGATTCTGAAGATTAATATTCAATTCTGATTTTGTATTCAGAATTTAAGAATTTCGTTACTCTATTGTAGATACTTTTAGTTCGAATCAAAGAATACCTAAATTCTAATGAAATTATGGTGTCTCAAACTTATGAATTCTGAATCCCTAGATTCTGAAAACTAATCTTCTATTCTGACTTTGTATTCAGAATCTAGGAGTTTTATTATCTTATTATAAATATTTTTGGTTCGAATCAAAGAATACCTAAATTCTAATGGAATTATGGTGTCTCAAACTTCAGAATTCTGAATCCCTAGATTCTGAAAACTAATCTTCAATTCTGACTTTATATTCAGAATCTAGGAGATTCGTTACCTTATTATAAATATTTTTGGTTCGAATTAAAGAATACCTAAAATTTCGTATCAGAATTTCACTGAAAAAACAAAAGTTACGTAAAACGGTTCTTAAGCAACGACTCAGTCAACGAGAGTGATGTAAAAATGAACTACAGAATCTGTTCCATTATAATGCCAGATAAATCGGATCTTTGACTATTAAGTTTTTACTGTACAGTAATATAAATAAGAAAAATTAATCTCGAAGTTGTCTTGAAACTACTGTGGCACATAGATTTGTGGAGACGACTTGGAAGGCGCTTCCTTTGGAACAAGGCTCTCCATCGACAGCGACGTAGCCCCCGGAATCTGGAGCCGGTTCTATTCTACAGGCCAGAACAGGAATCACCTGGAATTGAATTAATTACGATATTTCCCAATGGTTAATATTATAAAAGTTGACAATCAGAGGTCGAAATTAATAGTTAAAGGTCAAAGTCAAAAATAATGATCAGAGGTAAGAGGTCAACATCAAAGTTGACAATCAAAGGTCAAAGTCAAACTTAATAGCCAGAGGTCAGAGGTCAACATCAAAGTTAACAATCAAAATTCAAAGTCAAAAATAATAGTTAAAGGTAAGAGGTCAACATCAAAGTTGACAATCAAAGGTCAAAGTCAAAATTAATAGCCAGAGGTCAGAGGTCAATATCAAAGTTAAATCAAAAGTCAAAATCGAAATTTGAACTTTTTATAGTAAGATACGACTTATGAGCCATGCTTAGATTCAGAATATCCAGATATCAGGTTCTATCAATTTACAATAAAATAGAACAAGTTTTTAAAATAGAGAAAATCTATGAGTTGTTCTAACACGAAAAATTCCAATTTTAACTTCGAATTTTGACCTCCAACTTTCATAATACAAAATACAATACTGTGAATTTTCAAAGTTGAATTTCAAAGTTCGAAGTCGAGCTCTGAGATTTTTGCGTTGGTAACTTATGTATTTTTTGTTTCAAAAATTTATCTATATTATGTAAATTGATAAAAACTAATATCTGGAGATTCTGAATCTAAACATGATTCATAAGTCGTGTCTGAACACGAAAAATTCCAATTTTAACTTCGAACTTTGGTATTTTTGTGTTAAAAAACATTTTTAAATTTTAAATTTTAAAAATCTACTTTATTTAAATTGATAGTTGAAAATTAGTTAGATTCTTCTAATCCAAAACATGATTCGTAAGTCGTGTCTGAACACGAAAAGTTCCAATTTTAACTTCGAACTTTGACCATACTAAGCACAGATTACGGTATTGAGTAACAAGAAAAATAAAAAATTAGAATTTTCAGAATTTTTGAAAATGACAATTCTACAGTAATCCTTACCTGGAAACATCTGTAATCCAAATGAGCACAATGATCCATCTCGATGAACATCCCGGCGATTTGGAATCTGTTTTGGACCACTTTCCAGTCGATTACTGTAAGATACAGAATTTCTTCTTCCAGCTTCGTCATCGGCATGTACGGTAGGTCACTTCCGAGATGAGAAGCCGAGGACACCATAACATACACAAATTCGCCTTCTACAGTAACCCAATCTTCTGGAACCGGGTCTTGAAGAAAATTAACTTTTACAATTTCTTCATTTTTGAACGAATTTTCTACGGTATTTTTCTTAGAATTAAAATTCGAAAATAATTCAGGATTCAGAATATCGTCCACATGTCCTCCTTCAAAATGGTTTTTTCCGAATTTTTTTCTCGCTTCATTCCACCGTAATCTGGTCTTCTTGATGACGTCATCGTCGTTGACAGGAAGATAACTGATTTTGCCCCGGTACTTGGCTACGGTAGGCAACTGCATGATTCTTATGAAAGCCTCTATGTGGAGTCTGATCATGCCTGCCCATCTGAACCGCTCCGAACAGATGTCGATGTCCGCTATGAGACCCCAACTGGCGGAAAGAAACATGCATTTGTGTCCGTCCATTTCGCTTTGAAAATGATTTAATCGAAGTTTTCTGAAAATAGGTTTGATTCCCATAAGTGTCATTTCTTTGCAAAATCCGCCTCGGGCTGAAAACGGTTCTCCTGATTTGTAAGCTATACAAGCAGCTAAAGCGTTGGCAGTTCCTCCGGGGATGTGCAGAATCGGGACCCTCAGGGCTCGGTCCCTGTCCTCTCGAGTCAAAAGACCAGTTATGACTTCGTTCACCAACCCATCTCCGGAAACAATAGCAATATATTCATAATTGTCAATATCCAAAGTTTGAACAATTTCAGTTCCATGATTCTGACATTCTAAAAAATATCAAAAATTAAAACAAAAAATTTAAAAATTCAAAATTAAACAACTTTTAAAAAATAATAAAAAATTTCAATTTAATCAAAAATTTAAAAATTCAAAATTAAACAACTTTTAAAAAATAATAAAAAATTTCAATTTAATCAAAAATTTAAAAATTCAAAATTAAACAACTTTTAAAAAATAATAAAAAAATTTCAATTTAATCAAAAATTTTAAAATTCAAAATTAAACAACTTCTAAAATTATAAAAATTGAAAAATTTAAGAATTTAAGAATTTTTAAACTAATAAAATTTAAAAATTTTTTTATTTAATATTAGAATTTTTCAGATTTTAGAAAATTTCTAAAGGCTTTGAAAAAAGTTTAGAAAATTTTAGAACTTTTAAAAAAATCTAAAAAATTCCAGAAAAATTTTAATTTAATTTTAGAAAATTCAAGATTTTCTAAGATTCTGAAAATTTCTAAAAACTTCGAAAAAAATTCCAAATAATTTCGAAAAATTTTCAATTTAATTCGGAAATTTTAATATAAAAAATAAAATTACTTACTTGTGTACCGTATTTCACATTCAATGCCTGCTTCTAGGAAAATCGGTCTAGAGAAAGTATTGTACAAATTCAAGGCTTTCTTTTGTCCACTGAAGGGATTAATCAAAACCAAAATTTTTCGATTTTTCAATTTCATCGGTAAATGAGCTAAAAAAATAAAAAATATAAAAATAAAAAATATAAAAATTAAAAATAAAAAAAATTTCAAAAAAATATAAAATTTAAAAGTTTTTTATTTTTTTTAATTGAAAAATTTCGAAAAAAAATAAAAATTAAAAATATAAAATAAAAAAAATTTTAAAAAAATATAAAATTTAAAAGTTTTTTATTTTTTTTAATTGAAAAATTTTCAAAAAAATAAAAAAAAATTTATAAATAAAAAATTTTAAAAAATATAAAATTTAAATTTTTTATTTTTTTTAAATAAAAAAAATTTTTTAAATTTAAAAAATGAAAAAACTTACGTGAAATTTTTGGTTTTAATTTTTTTTTAAATTCAGTTTCGAAATCGGATGAAGGATTTTTAAAAATCAAAGCTCTTCGACGTGATCTCGTGGATTCGATTAAAGAATAAAAAATAATTTCTAAAGATTCTGGAAAATCCGAATTTTTGACAGACAAAATATCATCCAAATAAAGTTTTAAAAAATTAAATTTTTTTTCTAAAGAATGAACAACCATGAAGGGATCTTCTGAAGACCAGTGAAGTTTGTCGGAAGTTTTCCAATTGGGATCATCCAGGACCCGGAAATTTTGAATAAAAACCGGCATTCTGAAATCGAATTTAATTAATTATAAACTACAAAAATTTAAAAATTTAAAATTATAAAAAAATAAAAGTTATAAAAAAAAGAAAAATTTAAATTTCTAAAAAAATAGAAAAAAAAATTTAAAAAAATTTAAATTTATATAAAAATAGAAAAAAATAAAAATTATAAAAAATAGAAAAATTTAAATTTCTATAAAAAATAAAAATTATATAAAAAATTTTTAATTTACATACAAAATAGAAAAAAATCTAATTTATTTTAAAAATTATTTAAATTTAAAAATCACTTAATTATAGACTTTTAAAAATCATTAATTTCTACGAAATAGTCTTAACACGGATTTTCTAGAAAAATGCAATAATTAAAAAATATAAAATTACATAAAATGGTCCCGACACGAAGGTTTAGAATCATTTCAGAAAAGTTGAAAAAAATTTAAAAGGGAAAGTGCATTTATTCGAAATGACTTTTGGAATAATTTGTGTAATTTTGAAATTCTGAAAATTCTGATTCACAATCTATTCCATTTTTGTTAAACAATTTCCTAAAACAAGAAAATCAAAAAATTTTTAAATTTAATGTTAAATTTTTTCGTATTTTTGATTAATTTCTGAAAAATTTATGAAATAATTGTAGTAAAAAATACATACCTAACTACGAAAAAAATTATTAAAATTAGTTAAATTAAAATAAAAAAGAACTTTTTCAAAATGGAGTCACTAAATTTCGACGAAAAATAAAAAAAAACATTAATTTTTAAAATTTTTGATATATGAAATTTAAAAATTTTTGATTTTCTCATTTCAGAAAATTGTTTAGAAAAAATGGAATATAGATTTTGAATCAGAATTTTCAGAATTTCAAAATTACACAAGTTATTCCAAAAAGTCATTTCGAATAAGTAGATTTCTCTTTTTAGTCAATTTTAATTTTTTTACTACAATCATTTGATAAATTTTTCAGAAATTAATCAAAAACAAGAAAAAATTTAACATTAAATTTAAAATTATTTTGATTTTCTCGTTTCAGAAAATTGTTTAACAAAAATGGAATAGATTCTGAATCAGAATTTTCAGAATTTAAAAATTACACAAATTATTCCAAAAGTCATTTCGAGTAAGTAGATTTCTCTTTTTAGTCAATTTTAATTTTTTTACTACAATTATTTCATAAATTTTTCAGAAATTAATCAAAAACACGAAAAAATTTAACATTAAATTTAAAATTATTTTGATTTTCTTGTTTCAGAAAATTGTTTAGAAAAAATGGAATAGATTGTGAATCAGAATTTTCAGAATTTCAAAATTACACAAGTTATTCCAAAAAGTCATTTCGAATAAATGCACTTCCTTTGTTAGGTAAAAAAAACAAAACTGAAAACAGAACGAATTGATTTTGATTTAAACGGCCAAATTTACCATTTTTTCGCTTTTATTCGTTTTTGCGCAAATTTGAAAATAAATTTTTTTTAAATTACAACTTTTATTAAAAATAAAAATTCTAAAATTGTCTCAATACGAAATTTTTAAAATGGTTTAAAAATTTATTTTTTGCAAAATTTTGAAACTTTAAAAATTCAAAATTTTAAATGATTTCGAAAATCTCCAAATTTTAAAAAATTTTAGAAGTTTGTAAAATATCGAAAATTCTGGAGTTTTTTATTGGATTCTGGAGGGGTTCTAGATTATTTTGCAAAACTGAGATTTTTTGTTAGATTTTGGAAAAGTTTAGGAATTTTTAAAAGATTTTCCAAAACTTCAGAATCTCTTATTGGATTCTGGAAGGATTCTAGGAATTTCTAGAAGAATTTAATAAAATTCAGAAACTTTCGTTGAATTCTGGAAAGATTTTAAAACTTTTTAGAAAACTTTAAATTTCAGAAACTTCTAAAAAATCTTAAAACTTTCCACGAAATTTCCGAAATTTCAAAAATTACTTTTCAAAAATATTCTAAAAATAAAATTTCGAATAATTTCAAAAAAATACAATCCACTGAAACGCCCACAAACCGCCTCAGGGCTCGTGGAAAGAACACCAATCTGGCTAAGATTACTAGAATAAAAAACAATTCTGCACTTGATCGGAAAATTTAAAAAATTTGACTTTAGGGGAAATCAGGCCATTGAATGGAATATTCCAAATAAGGAAGGCCAATGATAAAATTTAAACAAATAGAAAAATCGATAAAAAAGAGAATCATCTGGTCGGATTGCTGCTGGCTAAACGTGATCTATGATCACTTCCAAGGACGAAATTTCCAACTCTCTAAAAATAGATAAAAGTACTAGTTAAAAAACAAATTAAAAAAATAAAAAGATTATTAAAAATTTGAAAAACAATAATTTGTAAAAAAAAATAAATTTAAAAAATAAAAAAAAATATTTAAAAATGCTTAAATTTAAAAAAATAAAAAAAAATATTGAAAAATGTTTAAATTTAAAAAAATAAAAAAAAATATTGAAAAATGTTTAAATTTAAAAGAAAATTTCAAAAATAGTAATTTGTAAAAAAAATAAAATTGTAAAAAATAAATAAATTTTAAATAAAATAAATGAAATTTTAAAAATAGATTAATTTTGAAAAATTTAAATTAAAAAAGTAAAAAATATTAATTTATAACAAAAAAATTTTCAAAAATTGTCTCAACACGAATTTTTGGAAATTTTCAGTTTTTTTAAAATTTAAAATTTCCAGAAGTTTTAACTTTTTTTTAAATTTTAGATTTTTCCGATTTCTAAAGTTTAGAAATTTTTCTACAATTTCAGAAAATTGAAAAATAAAAAAATTTAATGTTGAAAAAGTTGGAAATAAAAGTTGACTAAGGTGCCATTTCCTGTGAAGACAAGTTTGTTCTCATGGTTTTCTCATGCCAAACAAGGCCAGTCTGTCCGTGTCTCTAATGAGACCTGTGCCGAGGTTCAAAAACGGTCGACATAAAAATCAAAATCAAATTCAATTTCCGCGCAACAATTAAATAGCTCGATCTGTTGGAATGTTGCGAGCAAAGTGCGAATTTTTATTTAAATTTCGAAATTTTTGTAAACATTATATCAAAATCTTGATCAACTTGCTGGAATGTTGCGAGCAAAGTGCGGATTTTTATTTAAATTTCGAAATTTTTGTAAACATTATATCAAAATCTTGATCAACTTGCTGGAATGTTGCGAGCAAAGTGCGGATTTTATTTTGATGTCGACTACTTTAGACCTTGACATTGGTCGAGGACAGAGAGAACGTTGTCCCCGGCAAAGAGGACTTTTCGATCAGTTTGGTCCGTTCTTCGGGGAATGGACAGTCTGTATTCAAGAACGATCTGGTTCTTACTGTTATCAGGACGTACTGGACGAGGTTCGGGGTGACAATCATTAAAAACATAAAGTTCATTTTAATCTGGTTAAAAATAACTTTTTCGGATCTCCTCAGGGAGATAGACAACATACAATTAAAGAAAATCTGCTGTGTATTTCGAAGTTGACGGTCAAAGTTCAGACTCAAAGTTGACTATCAAAGTTCGAAATCAGAAGTCGAAGTCGGAATTTTGACTTTTCCTGTTGAGACACAAATTGAAGGTTATCCTATAATTGGAAAAATTCAAATATCGAATTTTATTAATTTAGATAAGACAGATTTTTCAAATAAAACAATCCATAAATGTTGTTTCAGCACGAAAAGTCCAAACTTTGATCGTCCATTTCGACTTCAAAATTTAGTGATCAACCTTGACAATACACAGCACCGATTCTTACGGTCATCTGGACATGCTAGAAAAACCCACAATAAAAATTGAGGAAAATGTTTTTCTCGTACTAAAAGTAACTTCCTGTCCATCTACCTTATTTTGGGAAACATTGACAATCCGGACTTGAGGAAAATCTGTCCAGTATGTCCTGATAAGAATAAGGATGAGATTAAAGCTGAAAGTTCACCCCGAACTTCGCAATCATCAATTTTTTCGAGATGCAATTTTTCGTTTGTGTTATCAGTCTACATTCAACCTCAACGATGCCTTCGAAGTTCCTTCAATTTTTGTTTTGATGTCCAGATGTGTCAATTTTCGATTATTTTCACGAAACTGTTTAAAAATCTCAGAACTTTTATAAAACTTTGAATTTATCAATTTTTAAAGGTTTGAATCAAGTTTCTAGAATTTTGGATTATTTTTGTAACGTTTCGAATCAACTTCATAGGATTCTGAGTAACTTACAAGATTTAAAACCGACTTCATAACCTTCTGAAGCACTTTTCTAAAATCCTAAATTTACCTCATAGTTGTACAGTGGACTTGCGATAAGTAAAACTTCAAGGGACCGAGAAAAACGTTCCATCTATGATGATTTTCAGTTATCGAATGTTCTACTTAGGGAATTTATCAGAACTGCTTAAATGCACACATATCCATTAACATTTTCAAAAAAATTAGCATTTCGCTATTGTGTTTTATTTCTTACTCGGATATTCTCAAAAATATCGTCTAATTGCATGCAGACTTTCATTTCCTTATCATCTGCGTGACATTGCATGTACCGCATCAGTTTATCCATACACTTTGTGGCTTCAAGTGTACTGACAGGTTCCGGCTCCAGCACATCCACGTTTTCCTCATCATCATTTGCTTCGTTTACTTGTGATGTACCTTGTTGAATGTAGCCGCTGGTAGAGGACTCTGCTTCTGTTGCTACGTGAGCACCCACATTTACATAGTCTTCAAAGTCAATGTTACTTGGTGCTTTACCACACCGTTGCAATTCACTCCAGAGCATCCAAAATTCGTTCGGCGTCTTAATAACACCATCGACAACATGAATGACATCATCGACATTTGATTCCTAAATATTAAAACTGACATTCAACGTCTAAAAGACAGCAAACCTCTCGACGAACGAATTTCGCATGTCTAAAGCAATTTTTAATTGTTTCAGTGATCACCGCACTCCATGTGCATTTAATCATCCACAAGACTTCAAGCATATCTATTTTAAAGTCTACACCACGTTCAATTGCTTCGATTTGCTTCCGATTCAAGTTGTTGCGATAATAGTTTTTAAAATTCCTGATCACCCCACAATCCATCGGCTGTGATAGTGCAGTTGTATTTGATAGCAAAAACTGTAAACGGATATTGTGCAGCTGGATGTTTGGATGAGATGAACAATTGTCCATTACGATCATAATCTGGCGTCCCTCACTACATATGCAATTGTCCAAATGTTTTAATCATTTTTCAAAAATGTCGTCTAAAAATGAAACTTCAACAACACAACAACTAAAAGACTCACTAGTCATCCAAGCAGTTTTATTTGCATGATATTCGATTGGAATCTGAGATCCTTTAAAACATCTTGACGTTGCACTTTTGCCAATGACCAATAATGGCAGCTTTTCAGAACCATCCATGTTGGCACCAATTAAAACTGTCACTCGCTCCTGTGACTTCTTTTCAGAGGGAAAAGCAAGCGTGTGATTCGGTAGAGCTCGCCAGAATAAGCCAGTTTCATCGACATTGAAGATATCGGCGGGTTTATAGCCATTCATTACAGTTTGTAAAACGCCACCTTGCCGATCACTTAATGCACCAACATCAATGACTTTAGCTCCACCTTGAATAGTCTTAAATTATATGCCATGACGCTTCTTGAAGTTAGCAAGCCATCCATCACTGGCTTTGAAATCGTACTTTCCCATCTCCTTGGCGATCTCCAATGCCTTTCTCTAAAAAATAAATATAATAACATTAACAAAAACTAGGTCTTACCTTAATAATTGGCCCGTGTATAGCTACATTGTTGCTGTGTTGAATTTTAAACCACGTCAAAATTGCATTTTCGAAATCTTAATCTGACACTCTCACTCGTTTCTTCTTCACATCAATATCATTGTTGATTTGATCCAGAACTTTTCGTTTATTCTTCAGGAGCCGGCTTAGCGTTGATGTGGGTATTCCTAGTTCTTTAACGATCGCTGCTTGAGATTGCCCTCGTTCATAGGCTTCGATCATCGCCTTTTTTTCCACGAATGTCCATTCTTTTTGCTTAGGCGCCATGGTGAAATGTAAATCTAAATCGAAAACAACAATGTAGAAAATATTTGTAGACACGATTAAGTGAAAGTAAACAAAATAGCTCACATTAATCAATCTTTTTTAACATAAAAATACGACAAGTTCGTTGAAATTGAGGAGACAGTATTTTGTCAACGATCATTTGCCACGCTAAGACCACACTTTCATTCAGCAAGCGGCTCACACCACTACACTGGCCAACAAAAGCCTTCCACTTTCCAAGCTTTCCCACTAAATGAGCTTTCCACTTAACGAATATTTCATTTCACTGAAATTCACGGCTCCTCGCCAAGCCCACTGTATGGTATCGACAAGATTATTGAAGAGGTTCACTTATTGAATCTTTATTCCAAAAGATACATCAAACTTCCAAAGAAAATAACAATAATTCAATTGCAAAAGATCTAAAACAACACGCACACTCCTATCGTACCTTTCAGGGACTGTCGTGACAGGAGTCAATTCACGTCCCGCACCAGTGGTTTTCTGAATCACTTACCTAACATTCCGAATCGATTTCACAGCCTCCTGAATCACTTTCGTATTTTTATTTTTTTAAATGTTTAAAAAAGTCTAAAAAATAATATAAATTCGGAAATTTACAATTTCAAATGTTGATTTTATTTCACTTCAAAGCTACCATCAATATTATTTAAATGTTAAAAATAAAAAAATTCAAAGCTGTGCAAAATGGGACTCGACATTCTGGAGTTCCAATTCATATGTGGAAATAGCTCTCATTTCGTACTTTTTGATTTTTCCGGTGACGGTTTTCGGAAATTCGTAGTCATTTTTGAATAAAATGTATTTTGGAATCTTGAAATGGGCAATCTGAAAAAATCCATACATCCATCCATTTTAAAAATTCATGTTTAAAATATTCATATATGGGATTTCAAAGAAAAGTCCATATATGAAGTAATTTAGGAAATTAATATATGGAGTTGTTAAAGAATTTACCTTCCCCTTACACCATTCCTGGATCTCTTTGGCGGTGACGGTCGCGTTGTGGTTGAGTCTGACCCAGGCACAGACGACTTCGCCGAATCTCTCGTCCGGGACCCCGATGATCTGGACGTCGGAAATCTCGGGATGTCGGAAGAGGAATTGCTCGACTTCTGTGGGATATATGTTTTCTCCTCCACGGACTATCATGTCCTTGGATCTCCCGACTATGGAGACGGATCCGTCTGGATGCATGACTCCTATGTCGCCTGTGTGGTACCATCTGTCTGGAGTGATTTCTGCTTTTGTTTGTTCTTCGTTGTCCCAGTACCCCCGCATGACGGAGTACCCCCGGACCCAGAGCTCCCCCTTGACTCCCCGACTTACGACGTTCCCTTCTTTGTCGACAATCACAGACTCCAGATGATCCATGACATGTCCGACAGACTTAATTCTATCCTCAGGCGGATCGTCCGTGATCGACATGTAACTGACAGGACTCGTCTCCGTCGTGCCGTAGCAGACTTGCAGATCGACCATCCCGAGTTCGTTCACGAGTTTGGCGCAGAGGGAAATCGGACAAGGAGCTCCAGCGACGATCCCCGATCTGATGGAAGAGTAATTGAAATTCGGATACTGGTCGTGCGTTAACATATCGATGTACATTGTCGGAGTCCCGTAAACAGCTGTGCATCTGCAAAAAGCAAAAATTCACATATCAAAAAATTTTAAAAACAGCTATATATAGAGAAAATGAAAATTCATATATCAACTAATATAAAGTAGTTATATATTTGAAAAAAGTGGAAATTCATATATGAATTAAAATATAAAACAGCTATGTATTTGAAAAAAGTAAATATTCATATATCAACTAAGATTTAAAACAGCTATATATTTGAAAAAATGAAAATTCATATATAAAATTTAATACATAAACAAGAATTGAGTTTTATATCAAAAAAGTTTAGGAATTTTTATTTTTTGATTTTCGTAATAGTAATATTAGTTACCTTTCTTCGTGGATCGCCTTGAGAGCGGCTAAAGCTTCAAAACTGGGAGCAGGGAAGACACAAGTCTGGAAATGGACGACGGCGGACAGGATTCCCATCACGCATCCGAAACAATGATAAAGCGGATTTGGGATACAGATAATAGTTCTCTGAAAATAAAAATCACACAATTACAAAAGTCAAAAATTAATTTTTTAAAATTATCTTAACACGAAAGTTAAAATTTTCGAAAAAATGTCTTAACACGAAAAGTCTGAATTTTTAAATTTGTCTCTTAACACGAAAAGTTAAAATTTTGAAAGCTATGTCTCAACGTGAAAAATATGCTTTTAAAAATAATGTCCTAGCACGAAAGTTCAAATTTCGAAAAATGTCTTGACACGAAAAGCCTCATTTTTGTAGCGTCTCAGCACGAAAAATACAATTTTCAAAGATAGCATCTCATCACGAAATTTAACTTTTAAAAAGTGTCCTAGCACGAAAGTTCAAATTTTCGAAAAATGTCTTGACAAGAAAAGTTTAACTTTTAAAAAATGTCCTAGCACGAAAGTTCAAATTTTGAAATATGTCTTGACAGAAAAAGTTTAACTTTTAAAAAATGTCCTAGCACGAAAGTTCAGATTTCGAAAAATGTCTTGACAGGAAAAGTTTAACTTCTGAAAAGTGTCCTAGCACGAAAGTTCAAATTTTCGAAAAATGTCTTGACAAGAAAGTTTAACTTTTAAAAAATGTCCTAGCACAAAAGTTCAAATTTCGATCTTGAACTCTGATCATCAACTTTGGCAAAACAGATATTCAAAAATATCTAGCATTAAACAATCCTCCGGAAGTGGATTGGTTAATTATAAAAATAAATAAATTTAAAATTACTCTTTGATGATATCCGGCTCTTCTTCCGACGAAGTAGGCGTTGTTGACGATGTTGTGATGGGTCAGGGTGGCTCCTTTTGGTTTTCCTGTGGTTCCACTGGTGTACTGTATGTTTGCCGGATCGTCGGGTTGAACATTTCTTTCGACTTGGATTAACTTTCTTCTGTCTTCTTCCGTGTGCATGGATATGACGTCACGATACCTCCAAGCGCCCCGGAAGGCCCGATTTTCAGGATCGAAAATTATCAAATGTCTCAACTTCGGAAAAGTGTTCGAATTAATCCCGCTCTGGCCCTCGGGGTAGTTGTCCAATTCGGGCATGATGGACGACAACATACCGTAATATTCGGACCGCTTGAACACCGGCGGAAAAATCAGGGCTTTTATTCCGACTTTGTCCAGGGCATAATATAGGTCCTCCGACTGGTACATAGGGTTCACATTAACCAACACGTAACCCCCCAAGCCCGCGGCAAACTGAGTCACTATCCACTCGTAGTAGTTGGGACTCCAGATCCCGACCCGGTCCCCCTTCTCGACCCCCAGGTGGATCAGTCCCAAGGCCAGTTTTTCGCTGTCCGAAAGGAGTTCTTTGTACGTTTTTCTGACTCCATCTTTTTTGAAAATTGCCACTTCTCGATCAGGAAACTGAAATTCAAAGTTAAAAAATTAAAATTCAGATTTACTAATTAAAGTTCAAAATCCGAAAAAGCTCAATCTCAAAATCAAAAAAGTTCAAAATCAAAATTAATAATTCGATTTCAGAATTTCGAAAATTTAATATGGAAATTAATAGTTCGATTTTAGAATCTCGAAAATTTAAAATTAAAATTAATAATTCGATTTCAGAATTTCAGAATCTCGAAAATTCGAAATCAAAATTAATAATTCGATTTCAGAATTTCAGAATTTCAAAAATTCAAAATCAAAATTAATAATTCGATTTCAAAATCTCAAAACTTCGACATCAAAGTCTATGATTTAAGTCCAGAATCCAAATGGAATTTAATTAAGTTTAGAATTCAAAAAATAAATAATTTTATCAAATTATATATTCGAAAATAATTTGATTTTTTTGGAAGTAAATTTGGACAATTGTGGAGTTCGAAAACGTAACTCCCACAAAGAAAGATCGCAGAAAAGTGAGTTTTAATTTTAAAGAAGGAATAAGCCTAAAGTTATTATTTCTTGTTTTTGCATCGTTGTATTCTATTTATTTTTGCAGTTTCTTTCATGCGAACTTTGTTTTCAGGAAATTAATATACGAATCGAATTCTATTTAGGGATATAACTCCCACAAAGAAAGATCGCAGAAAAGTAAGTTTTAATTTTAAAGAAGGAATAAGCCTAAAGTTATTATTTCTTGTTTTTATATCGTTGTATTCTATTTATTTTTGCAGTTTTTTTCATGCGAACTTTGTTTTCAGGAAATTAATATACGAATCGAATTTTATTTAGGGATATAACTCCCACAAAGAAAGATCGCAGAAAAGTAAGTTTTAATTTTAAAGAAGGAATAAGCCCAAAGTTGTTATTTCTTGTTTTTATATCGTTGTATTTTATTTACTTTTGCAGTTTTTTTCACGAGAACTTTGTTTTCAGGAAATTAATATACGAATTGAGTTCGGAATTCGAAATAATTTCATTTTGCTAGAAATCTGGATTCATATGGTTCGAGAATAATGCTCGGGATGGAAAACCACAGGAGGTTTAATTTTCTCATTTTTAAAGAAATGAGCCTAAGATCGCTGGGTGTTCTTTTATATGTTCCTGTTTTATCTGATTCCATAGCTTTCGTTCACGTGAATTTTGTTTTCGAAAAATAATGTATAAATCTAATTTTAACTGAACCGGTTTGAATCAAACCCGATTGATTTAGTTCAGAGTTCAAAGAGTTAGAATCCTAGGATTCAACTTAAAAACTTAAAAAACCCAAATCCACGTTAATTTCGAAATTTTGGGATCCAACTTTAGAATTTTAAAAGTTAAATGATGTTCAGAATCTTAAGATTCGGAATTTTAAAGATTCAAAGTTATGTATATTTCGGAATTTACAATTTTGGCTTCAGAATCCCGAAAATTCAAGTTTAAATGAAATTCAGAATCTCCGAATTTCAGATTTCTGTCAAATTCAGAATCTGACATTAAACCGGATAAATTCAATTTTGAATTTGAAAAATTTTTAAAGATCGACAGTTTTTTTCTCGATCAAAACTTCAAAACTTGGACTTTGTAAAATGCGGAATCAATAAATATAAGATTTTATCTTTTTGATTTTTCTCTGTTCTATGATATTGGAACATCAAAACATGAAGTTTTTTTGTAAATAACCTTAGGGCGAAATTTCCGACTTTAAATTTTCAGTGGACTTACTTTAGAAGCGGCAATTCTGAGCCGTTGACCGATGGTGTCAAAGAGTAGGGGGACGGTGGAGCAGCCGTGGACATAACTCTTTTCTTCTCCGATCATCTTTTCGTCAAGGGATATCCCCGGTTTGATTCCTAAAATGGTTTTTTTAAATATAAACAACTTCATGATCGAAGAAAATGAACCAAGAATCATTTGTAGTGGAACTAATAATTTTAGGGTTTTTTAAATTATTGGTCTCATTACGGAAAACCATTGATTCACCTTCCTATCACGACTTCGATTACTGTATATTGAATAACTACTAAATTCATGGGAAGAGTGAATCAGAGGCTTTTCTTGGTGGGACCAACTAGTTTTTCTTCAGTTGTTGGTCCCACGATGAAAAGCCTGGCTCATTCTTCTACCCTAAGGTACTGTGTATTGAATAGCTACTAATTTCAACGTAGATAAATGAATCAAGGATGTTTCGTGACAAGACCACTAATTTTAGAGATTTTTCTCAGTTATTGGTCTCGTCACGAAATACCCCTGATTTATTCTTCCATCGTGAGTTAGGGTACTGTATATTGAACATTTACTAAGTTTTTAGAAGAACGAATTAAATATCATGTGTCTCGAGATTAATATTTACTTATTCGTCTTTTGACATAAATCAGGAAATTTCGAGTGTTTTCGATGAGCTGCTGAAATCTAATGAAATAACAGCAATTTCATCGAAAAATAATCGAAATTCATTGATCTATGTCAGAAGAAAAGAGAAAAAAGTAGGTGTTGGTCTCAACACGAATGATATTTAGTGTCTTCATCTACGAGCTTAATTATTAGTTCTTGAAGGAACTATTAATTAAATTCTTGATAGAGCAATGAGTCAGAGATCTTTCGCGATGGAACCTGAGTTCTGAGCACATATTTCAGATCATGGTCCCACTGCGGATAATTTCAACTTCATTCTTCTATCACGAACTTGATTACTGTACATTGGATAGATACCAAGTTCGTGATAGGAGAATAAATCAGGAATTATTCGCAATAGGACTAATTTTTAAAGAAAAATCGAGTGGTTTAAGTCATTGGTCTTGCCGCGAATAATCCTTGATTCGTTCTCCCGTCACGATTACATGGGAGAACGAATCAAGGATTATTCGCGACAGGACCAATGTTAAAGAATTTATTTTCTTTAAGAGTTGGTATCCTCAAGAATAATTCCTGATTCATTCTTCTACCATGATTATAGTAACTAAATCCGTGGCAGGAGAACGAATCAAGGATTTTTTGCGGTAGAACCAATGACTTGGGTAATTTTAAAAATTATCGAGAATTGGTCCCACTGCGAGAAATTCCTGATTTGTTCTTTTAGTACGAGTTAGATTCCTGGTAGTTTAATCATGGTCAAAACTAGCTTCGTCGGATGGCTTGGAATTTCCCGCGAGATAATTCTCAAAAGTCTCATAAAAACTTAGAAAACAAATCAAATTGAATGTTCTGGATAAAGATAAAAATTTATGGACCAATTGGCACCCTTTTTGACGAAGATTCTGGAACCGAACTTAATAGAAACTAATTTCAACAAATGACGTAAATTGAAATTTTGCAACAACCAAAATATAAAAAAATTTTATTAAAAAAAATATAAGCCGTTTTTTGTAAACTTGAGCTTCTCGAAGAATACAGCAAGGACGACACTGATTTGATCGGAGAAGAAAGCGGGACATGAGACGAAAACAGAGATGCGTTCAGGTGATAGCCGTGACCGGAGGAATGACTCCCTTATTTGCAGATATTCAAAAAGACCATCAGAGGTCGTCTTTGGAGAATCAGTAACTCAGTTCGCAATTGAAAAATGAGTCGAACATTATTCGTCATGGGATTAATGGCTGTTCATTTGGTGATTTATTGGGTTTTTAAAGAAATTTAAGAATTGGTCCCAACACGAAAAGTGTTTAATTAAAATCATAAGAAAGAAATTAAGCGACTTTCGTGGTGGGACCAATGCTTATTTATTTAGTACTTTATTTTTAAAGAAATCTGAGAACTGGTCCCAACACGAAAAATGCTTAATTAAAATCATAGGAAAAAAATTAAGCGACTTTCGTGGTGGGACCAATGCTCATTTATTTAGTACTTTATTTTTAAAGTAATCTGAGAATTGGTCCTAACACGAAAAATGCTTAATTAAATTCACTAAAATTGTAGTTAATTAAGCAACTTTCGTGCTGGGACCAATGGTAATTCATTTGGTGCTTTATTTTTGCAGAAGTTTTAAGTAATGGTCCTGAGACAAATGATGACTAATTAAAATCATGGGAGGAAATGAATTAAACAATTTTCGTGCTGGGACCACTGTCGGTTAATTCAGTAGTTTGTTTGAATTTTAAAAAGTTTTTAGTAATGGTCCTGCCACAAACGATGCATAATTCGATCTTATACAGTAAAGTAAAACTTTTTAAACAATATTCAAATTTTAAAAAAATCAAAAAAAATCAAAAATTTATTACGTAAAAATCGCTTCAAGAACCTTAAAAAAAAAGATTTTCTTTCCGAGACCAGAGTACTTCACGAAACATAAAATTCTTAATTATTGTCAAAATTAATTTTTAAAATAAAAAAATCCAAAAAAAATAAAATTTAAAAAAAAATAAAAAATTCGAAAATTTTCGAAATTAATTTTTTTTTAATTTAAAAATTCTGATTGTTTATAAAAATTAATTAATTTTAAAAGATAAATATTAAAAATATTTCAAATTCAGAAATCAGACGATCAATGGAAAATCCAGGATTTTCTGAATAAAGAAAGAATCGAGAGATGATCCTTTTTCCCTGGAATGTTCCTAGTCGCCCACGGAGCGCGTCAATCGGATCGATCTCTTCCGGTCTTCTTTACAAAAATTGACTGGCCTGTTCACGAACAAGATAATTCAAGCCAATATCCTCGGGGTCGATCCATCCAAAGCTCATTGATCCTAATTATTTGAAAATTTAAAAAAATATTTTTTGCAAAACGGTCCTGACACGAAATTTAAAAAAATATTTTTTGCAAAACGGTCCTGACACGAAATTTTAAAAAATATTTTTTTGCAAAACGGTCCTGACACGAAATTTTTGGAAATATTTTTTTGCAAAACGGTCTCAACACGAAATTTTTAAAATTATAATATTATGAAAATCTTTAAAATTATAATATAAGTTTTTTTAAAAATATTTTTTGCAAAATGATCCTGACATGAAATTTTGCAATTTTTTGAAATTTTTAAAATTATGATATTACAAAAATTAAAAAGCAAATGTTTCTTATAAAACTGTCTCAACACGAAATTTTAGGATTTTGTGAAATTTCCGAAACTATATTATTAAAAAAATTAAAAATATTTTTTACGAAATGATCTCGACACGAATTTTCAGGATTTTGTGAAAATTTTAAAATTACAATATTATGGAAATTAAAAATAAATATTTTTGCAAAATGGTCCCGACAGGAAAATTTTTGATGATTTTATGGAATTTTGGAAATTTCTAAAATTCTTGAAATTTTCGGGAATTTTGAAATTCGAAAAATTTCAGAAACTTCTAGATTTGAGAATCCCGAAATTTAGCGTTTTTGAAGACATTAATGAACACGATTGGAATGATTTCTGGACCTTCTTTTATATCTGAGTGACGTAGATCTGTCGAGAGTGGGGTGACTCGCGACATCCACTGATACCGAAAACTGACCGGGACTCAACCTGTCAACAAGCGTTCTTTGGACCCCTGTTATCTCTGATTGGAACTTGTTGCAAAAAAACATCGATTTAGATCTATTTATTTTATGAGATCAGAGTGATTAGTGATAGATTACTGATGGGGGTTTACCGACGGGGTGCTTACTAAGGTACAAGAAGTTCTACTGATAGGGTACCCTATAGAGTACTAGAAAGAGGTCCAGTGGTAGGGGTCCCCCATAGGGTACTAATAGGAGTTCTACTAACGGAGTACTGGTAGGGATCCCACTAATGAAACACCCCTATGGGTGCTGCTAGGAGTTCTACTAATAAGGTACTCTATAGGGTACCTTGCAGGGCACTGGTAAAAGTCCTGCTAATAGGGTACTAGTAGGAGTTCTACTAACGAAATACCCCTATGGGTTGCTAGTAGGAGCTCTAAGGACGGACTGCTAGGGGAAATCCCATCCATAGGGTACCTCATAGAGTACTGGAAGAAGGTCTAATGATACAGAGTACCTTATGGGGTGTTCTATAGAATACTGGTAGGAGTCTTAGTAATAGGATATTTGATCGAGTTTTGGCGGAAGCTCTACTGAAAAGATACCTTATAGAACACTAAGGAAAATCTAGTGTACGGAGTATCCCATAGGGTATTGATAGGAGTTCTACTAATGGAGTACTTAATAGGATACGGAAAAAGTTCTATTGACAGGGTATCCTTAGAGTACTGGTAGAGGTTTTATTAATGGAGTATCTCTAAGGTGCTGACAGAAGTGCTACTGACACAGGTACCCTATAGGGTACTGACAAACACTCTGCTAATGGAGGTACCCCATAGGTATTGGTTGAAACTCCAATGATAGGGTGCTTTATAGGGTGTTCGTAGAGGTTCAATTTGTAGAAGTACCTTCCAGAGTACTGGTGAAGGTGTTATTGACGGGGTACCGTATAGGGTACTAGTGGGGGTCCTACTTACCAAGACACCCCTTGGGGTACTCACAGAACCCCGCATATTCCTCAACCTCAGAAATGTAAATCATAGTAATCTCAAAAAGTGAAAATTATACATTTTTAAAATTTTTCCGTTTGGGACCCAACGAACAAAATTTTTATTTTTTTAAATTTTCGATAAATTTAATTTTTTTTTATTTTGAAATTCAGCACAAGTTGAGAAAAATAATTATATAAAAATAATTTAAGTTTTACGTGGGACGAAAAAAATAAAAAAGAAAAATCATCCAATAGGTCCTGAACGGAAATCCGACCTCGTAGCTGGGATAATCCCAGGTTCATGTTTCTTCCTTAATGAATATTTTTTCACGCATTAAACGAGAAATCCCATTATCAAATTATTTCGAAAACGAAGTGTATTTTCCATTCGGGACCCAATGGACGAATTTTTTTAAAATAATTTTTTTAAATAAATTTTTTTTTTGAATAATTTTAATTTTTTTTAAATAATTTCTTTTTGAATAAATTTAATTCTTTTTTGAGTAATTTTAATTTTTTTAAAATAAATTTCTTTTTGAATAAATTTAATTTTTTTTAAATAATTTTAACTTTTTTTTTAATAATTTCTTTTTGAATAATTTTAACTTTTTTTTTGAGTAATTTTAATTTTTTTAAAATAATTTCTTTTTTAAATAATTTTAATTTTTTTTAAATAATTTCTTTTTAAATAATTTTTTTTGAATAATTTTAATTTTTTTTAAATAATTTCTTTTTGAATAATTTTAATTTTAATTTATTTTAATTTTTCTGAAATTTATTCAAATTTTGTTTTAAATTTTTTAAAATTTATTTTTTATTTTTTTAAATTAAAAATGAACCATGGTTTTCAATTTTTGACTGATCCCGAAACGAAAATTATTTTCGAATCTTCCGATTTCACCGATCATGATTGTTCTACAGTAATCAGAATCACGAACAAAAGCGACTTTCGGCAGGCCTTCAAAGTCAAATGCACAAGGAACGACATCTTCAGAATCCGGCCTTCTTCTGGAATCCTCGAAGTTGACTCCACTGCTGAAGTGACCGTCAGATTCAAATCCACCGGATCTGAACCTGATTCTGACCGACACCACATCGGGATCTACCATATCCCGGCTCCAGAAGGCGCCACTTCCGCTGCTGTCTGGAAGGAACACTACGGACCCCCAGGGGCTGAAAAACGACTCCGAGTAAGTACCGTATCCTTTAATGTAACTCAATTTATTTTTAGATAATTTTTAAAAAGTCCAATAAATACTGAATTCTAATTTAATTTTAAAAAATTTCCTGAATACTGTAAAATTTTATTTTAGATAATTTTTAAAAAACTTTTTAGATACTGTATTACTGTATGTTCTCGTTTATTATAGAATGGTTTTTAAAAATTTTTATTTTAGATAATTTTTAAAAAATTATTTAAATATTGAATTCTAATTTGATTTTTAAAAAATTTAAGTTTTATTTAATTTTAAAGAAAATTTAAGCTTTTTTAGATTTTCAAAGTTTTTCTAAAAATTTATTTTGATTTTTTAAAAAAATTAAGTTTTTCTAAAAATTTACTTTGATTTTAAAGAAAATTTAAGTTTATTTTGATTTTTTTTTTAATTTTAATTTTTTAATTTTTTTAGTTTATTTTGATTTTAAAGAAAATTTAGAAAAAGTCGCGTGAATTCTTGACCTTCGATGAATTTTGGCTAAGTAATAAAATTCTTCTTTATTTTTTGTAGTTCGTAATGGTTGCTGGAGAAGCAGGTTTGGCCGGAGGGGCAGAATCGGGGACAGACCTGATTGCACCTATCAAAAAAACCACAACCCGTTTAGTCATTTCATCCCTTGGCCAGTTCGCTGAAAGAATCAGGATAGTTACTGACTTTCCATAAATCACGTCAATTTTCATTTCAGAAATACCGCGATCTAGTTGTTGAATTGTTTTCTCAATTCTTGATCCTTATTTGTCGAACAGATCACGTTGTTTTTTTTTGTAAAAATTGATGAAATTTGACGAAAATTCGGTAATTTTTTTGAAAATATTTTTAAAAATTAAAAAATTTCTTTAAAAAATATAAAAATTTCTTTAAAAAATTAAAAAATTTCTTTAAAAAATATAAAAATTTCTTTAAAAAATAAGAAATTTCTTTAAAAAATATAAAAATATTTTTAAAAAATAAGAAATTTCTTTAAAAAATATAAAAATTTCTTTAAAAAATTTAAAAATTTCTTTAAAAAATATATAAATATTTTTAAAAAATAAGAAATTTCTTTAAAAAATATAAAAATTTCTTTTAAAAAATTAAGAAATTTCTTCCAAAATTTTAAGTTTCCTTGAAAAATCCAAATTTTCTTCTTAAAAATTAAGAAATATTTTTAAAAATTTTTAAATTTCTTTAAAAAATCAAAAATTTCTTTTAAAAGTTGATAACAATTTGATGAATTTTTTAAAATTTCAAAGAAAAATTGCAAAATTTTAAAAAAGAAAAAAATTTAAGATTTTTTGATTTTTATTTTTTTTGAAACTCGCGCGTTTCAAATATTCGTGTCGAGACAGGATTTATTTGAACCTTCTTTTCAGCCATGAATCCAGTTCTTTGGTTAAAAACGGTTTTTTTGATTTTTTTTATGGCGGTTTGTAAATTCCTCTATACCCAGATCAAGGAAAGGATCAGGATGGTCGAATTAATCGACAAGTTGCCAGGACCGAAATCGTATCCGATAATTGGATCAGCTTTATCTTTTTCGCCCAACAACGAACTGATGACGTACCAGATGGAAAGAGAATTCAGAACTTACACCGAGCTCTCCGGGGTCAGCGAGAGTGGCTTGATGAGGATCTGGGTCGGGCCTAAGCCGATTCTGATTGTCTACAAGCCGGAAACGGTCAAAACCATTTTGGAATCCCAGACTCTCATCAGTAAGCCCATCGAGTACGACATTTTGAAATACTGGCTAGGTACAGGTCTTCTGACGAGGTAGGTTAATTCTCATATATGAAATTTATGAATTTATCGATTTTTGATATATGAAATATTTTTAAAATTTTCATATATGAAATTTGAAATTTTTCGATATATGAAAATTTGAATTTTAGTACCGGCGAGAAATGGCATGGAAGAAGAAAGATGCTAACTCCGACTTTCCATTTTTCTATTTTGTCCAACTTTATTCACGTGTTCAACCGACAATGCGATATTTTCCTTCACGAATTGGATAAACGAGCCGACGATGGATATCCCTTTGATTTTTACAAATACGTAAAATCAGCGGCTTTGGATATAATCGGAGAAGCTGCGATGGGTATAAATCTCGGTTGTCAACAAGGAGCAAATCCGGCTTATTGCGACAGTGTTCGAAAAGTTTCGGAGATAATGTGGATGAGAATGAGGTCACCGTGGTTCTGGCCCCAGAGTTTGTGGTATCTCAGTGGATACGGTTTCGAAGCAGATAAACATTTAAAAACGGTCAAAGGATTCACAATGAGAGTCATTGAAGAACGAAAATCAGAAAGAGAAAAAACGAAGCACGACGATTCAAGTTCTCAGTCCTCCAGAAGTCAATTTTTGGAAGAAAAAAATCCCGACGCGAAATCGAAAAATCAATTTTTGGAAGAAAAAAATCCCGACGCGAAATCGAAAAATCAATTTTTAGAAGAAAAAAATCCCGACGCGAAATCGAAAAATCAATTTTTGGAAGAAAAAAATCCCGACACGAAATCGAAAAATCAATTTTTGGAAAGTAGAAATCCCAGCGCGAAATCTAAAACTCAACTTTGGGAAGAAAAAAATCTCGGCACGAAATCAAGAAGACAAGCGTTTTTGGATTTGTTGTTGGATATGCAGGAGGAAAATAAACTTACAGATTCTGACATCAGAGAAGAAGTAGACACTTTCATGTTCGAGGGTCACGATACCGTATCTTCTTCGATGGGATATACAGTATACATGGTCGCTCATAATCCTGAAATTCAAGAAAAAATTCACGAAGAAGTTAAAGGAATTTTAGAATCGAGCGAAATGGAGATAACTTTGGAAGATTTGAACCGTATGAAGTACCTCGAACAATGCATCAAGGAAGCCCTCAGGATGTTCCCCGTCGTTCCCATCATCGGCAGAGTCATTCAAGAAGAAACATCCATCAACGGATACTTGATCCCTAAGGGCATAACAGCCATGGTTGCTCCGTTTGCTGTTCATCGTGATAAACGTTATTACAGTAATCCGGATAAATATGATCCTGAAAATTTTTCTAGTGAAAAAATTGGATTTCGTAATCCATTTGCATATATTCCGTTTTCAGCCGGTCCACGAAACTGCATAGGTCAGTTTTTCACTTTTCCAAAGTTCACGGTCAAAGTTCGAGATCGAAATTTTGACTTTTCGTGTTAAGACACGATTTTCAAAACTCCGACTTCTCGCGTCGAGACACACCTTTCAAAATTTGAACTTTTCGTGTTAAGACACGATTTTCAAAACTCCGACTTCTCGCGTCGAGACACACCTTTCAAAAATTGAACTTTTCGTGTTAAGACACAATTTTCAAAACTCCAACTTCTCGCGTCAAGACACACCTTTCAAAAATTGAACTTTTCGTGTTAAGACACGATTTTCAAAACTCCGACTTTTCGCGTCAAGACACAGCTTTCAAAATTTGAACTTTTCGTGTTAAGACACGATTTTCAAAGATTGAACTTTTCTTTTAACACATAATTTTTGAAATTCCCACTTTTTACATCGAGACACTACTTTCAAAAATTAAATTTTTCGTGTTAAAACACAACTTTCAAAATTTGAACTTTTCGCGTTAAAACACGATTTTCAAAATCCCGACTTTTCATGGTAAAACATCATTAACTGATTTCTTCTACTTCAAAAAGTTATCCAAATTCACAAAATTTGATATCTAAATTTTAAAAATAAAAAATAATCTACAAATTACATTTCCTCAAAAAATCCCAAAAATCAATTTTAAACTTTGATAAATTTTCCAATTTTAAAAAACATTTTTCAGGTCAAAAATTCGCCACAATGGAAATGAAAGTAATACTGTCGAGATTTTTCCTTCGTTACAAAGTAACTCCTGCTCTTCACGAATTAGAAAACAGAGGTTTACCCGAGTTGATTCTGAAGCCAAATAAGGGAATTCCAATCAGAATTGAAAAAAGACAAGAATAATTTCCAAAAAATAAACATTAAATTTAAAAATCATTGTTTTTTGAGATCTCCACTGACAGATCCAACAGGATAAAGATCGTTTGTCCAGACATCTTGATCAGGTTCAGGAGACATAAGTTCAATAATCTTCGGAATCAAGTCAACCATCGTTTTTAAATTCCTCTGAGCCGTATTCAGCAAAATAGCCAGAACTTTGTCACGATGTGGAGACGATATTTCTTCTGAATACTGGTCCACCGGCTTCACAGATATCTCACTCATCATATCCACAAGTTTCTCATTTGGGATTTTCAAAATCTAAAAAATTAAAAATTAAAAAATCCAACAACAAGAAAATCTTTAAAATTAAAAACTCTAAAATTTCTAAAAAATTAACAAAGTTAAAAATTTTTTAAATTAAAAAAATCTAAAATTTTAAATTCTAAAAAAACAAAAATCTTTAAAAACATAAAATTCTAAAAAAACAAAAAATCTTTAAAAACTTAAAATTTCAAAAAAAAAATTAAAATTTCTAAAAAAACAAAAATCTTTAAAAACTTAAAATTTCAAAAAAAACTTAAAATTCTAAAAAACAAAAAATAAAAAAACAAACCATTAATAATCTCCAAATTTCAAACAATATTGCTCCAGCTTCATGTACAGTACATCTTGTCAAAACTTCATAACTAATCAAAATCGTTGATATTTCAGTTTTTGCCAAAATTAACAAAACAAAAAGTTTTTCTATTTTTTTGACAAAATTTTCCGGTAATTTCGAATATTTAACAGGACTAGTTTCACAATAATTAATCAAAAATCCCAAAATAGACTTAACAAGTGGAGCAATACAGTATATAGTAGGATTCGGAGCTGCTGCTAAAATTTGCATTAAATCATAACAAACAGGAATCGAA
Organism: Halicephalobus mephisto; assembly: GCA_009193035.1. Lineage (NCBI taxonomy): Eukaryota > Metazoa > Nematoda > Chromadorea > Rhabditida > Panagrolaimidae > Halicephalobus > Halicephalobus mephisto. Next base: position 22,746 of record SWDT01000221.1, on the reverse strand, counting down.
TTAATATTATTTTCAATTGTTACAAATTCTCTCAAATGATGTTTGTCATCAATCCAATCCGACCAACAGTAAAATGACGTCAAATCCTTTTCTCCACAAATAACATCCACAAGTGTAAGAGCTATTTCTTTCGTCGTAGATCCATCAAAAACAATATCAGGCGCATTCGGATTACTTTTAGGAGTTGTTATCAAGTAATCTACCGTATATATAAAAATATATTTTCTTATCAATTCCGGGGTCTAAAAACAAAAATTATTTTTTTGTTAAATTTCAAAATTTACCGTAAATTCTTTTTGATTATTTTCAACTTTTTTAGATTTCGGCAAAGTTCCAGTTTGAGCCAGTAATCTAGCTTGATCAAGTCCAATTGCAGGCCTTTCTCGATAGTTCTTCAAAAGACAAAATTCTTGTTCATAATATTGAGATTCTTCCGGAAGAAGACAAGGTTCAATCAGCTTTCTGTAAGAATCCAGATGTCCAGTCAGATCTTTGCCAATTCCAAAAATTTCCTTTGAACACTAAAAAAGTAATTTTTACAATAACACCAAAAACAAATTTCCTAAGATTGTTTAAAAATAAATTCTTAAAATTTACATAAAAAACAAAAAGTTAATTTTAATGAAGAAATGTCAGATTTACCCTTTCTTACTACTTCATTCTCTCTCAAAGCGGAAATTAAAAATTGCAAAATATCAGAATTTTTCGGAAATTAGGTAAAAAAACGAATCAATTTCAAAAAATTGTTAAATTTATCATTTTTAGAAAACTCTTGTTTTGTACGGAAAATTTAAAAATTATTTTTGTCACCAAACATAAACTAGATCCTATCACGACAGTCCCTGAAGTTACTGTAGGAACCCATTCGCTGTTTTCTAAAATTCCTTAATTTGGAAAAATCAATACTATTATTTTAATTTTTTTGAATTTTACTTTTTTTCAAATAAAAAATTAACTTTCAAGATTCTAATTTATGAAACAGCACATAAAAAGTTAGATATTTGTATATTTAGGAAAGTTTTCGGAATTTTGTACATCTGGCTAATAACACTAAACATAAACTAGATCCCACCACGACAGTCCCTGAAGTCACGGTAGGAACGCATTCAATGTTTTCTAAAATTCTCTAATTTGGAAAAATCAATACTATTATTTTAATTTTTTTGAATTTTACTTTTTTTCAAATAAAAAATTAACTTTCAAGATCCTAATTTATAAAACAGCAATTTTAAAATAATTTTTAATAAAATTAAAAACTTACTAGTAATACTTCTCTAACTAATGAAGATGCCCAAAGTTCTTTCGGAAATTCAAATTTCTGTTGAGTCAAAAGATGCCTTATGGCTTCATTCATTTTAAAAATCGCCATTGTAGCCCAATCATAGTCTTCTGATTTCACTAATCTCAAACAATGAACATATACAGATGCTAAAATTCTACAAATACCGTAACATGCTCCTGATTCAATTGGTGCTGTTCCATCTATTGCTTTAATTAAATCCATTGTAATTGAAACTTTTTTAAATAATTCCATATCAAATATATTAATTTTTTCCAAATATTCTAATAATAATACAATTGAAAATTGAATTAATGAACCTGCCAATTCCATAACACTACCATTTGGCATAAATACTTCTGATTTAAGACAAAAAAAATTCATATAACTATTATTTTCTGACAATTCTGACCATCTCAATAATAATCCAAAATTTTTAACAACATTAAATTCCATTTTTTCTTTTTCTAAAATTTTCAAATAATAATTCTTTTTTTTAACAACATCTTTAAAAGCTTCCAAGAGAGCATTTGGATATTGCGGGATTACTGTAGATGCAAAAATAACAAATTGCTTCAATTCCGGTACCGTATGAATAGACAACAACAATATTGAAAATACCGTATATGTAAATTGTGGAGAACAAAAATAACAAAAACCTTGTAAAAGTTTCAATTTTTCCTTGTTCAAATCAGATACAGGAACACACGATTGTAGAAATTGCCTCAGGGCAAGATCACTCGATGTTAATTTCTTCAAAAATGGAATATGATTAATGTTGAAACTTCTTGATGCTTGAATTGTCCTTAGAAAAGTATTTAATAATTCGTTACAAATTATTTTTAATTCATTTTTAATTTCATTTTGTTCATTAAAATTAAAATTCGAATTTTCCAAAATGAAATCGTCAAATGCCATAGGCTGAATAACTTCCAAAATTGACGACGTGACATCTGGTGTTAGAAATTTCAAACTCTGACGTAGAGTACTCATCGCCGATCGTCCTTCTGTTCTGTTCAAAATACTACAATATTCATCCTGAATTAATTTCAATAATTTTAACATTTTTTGTTTGTCAAAATTAATTGAAATAATTCCCAAATAATATGCCCATAAAGTAGGTCTATATATTGCTGAAAAAATCAAAAAAATAGCATCAAAATTATCTGAAAATCCAGGATCCAAATAACGTGAAAAATAATCCTCAAAAGCCGCTCTCATTTCTAATTCTTTCGTTTTTGCAACATATTCAAAAAATTTAGGAAGATGATAATATTCATTTATAAAATTCCTTTCCATCGTTCTTATTCCTTCTGGATTTTTCGGTGTGTATTTTGCGGATTCTCGAAAAACATTACCGCCAAATTTGATCAAATCCAAACAAGTATTCAGTGTAAAATCTCTTCTGAAAAAACAAAATATATAAAATTAAAAATCCATATATCGAAATCTGATTTTCCCAAGAGTACGTTAATAATCTAAGTTTTTAAATTATATTTAAAATCTGATTAAATTTCAATAAGGAATTTTTCGATTAAAATAACCTGCGAAATTTATAAATTTAGGATTTCGTTTTTTAATTACTTTTATAAAAATTAATTAAATAGTCGTGATTACTGAAGGAGATATGTCTGATTGCAAAAAATAATTATTAAAATTGGTTAAATTAAAGTAGAAAACGAACGATTCCGGAACACCTCAAGTTTGGTCGCCAAATGAACGAATTTTTTCGTTTTCATGATATGCCATATATGAAATCCCTCGAAATTATTCTATTTTTTGTTTCAGAGGGATATTTAACGGAACTTAAATATGGATTTTGAATAGGTATGGGATAAGATGGAAGATAAAGCTCAACATGTTGTAAAACTAATTCCTATCACATCTATACCTTTGATATATGAATTTCTTTAAGATTATCTTGTTTTCTCGTTTTAGAACGATATCTAGTAAAAATGATATCTAATTTTCGAATATGTAAAAGATAAACTTGAAAAACAAACTATAACAAATTATTCAGTTAATTTCTATCACATCTATACCTTTGATATATGAAATTCCATATATTTACCCTACTTCATCATGATAGAACAATATATAGTAAAAATGCTATGTAATTTTCGAATATGTAAAAGATAAACTTGAAAAAAAACTATAACAAATTATTCAGTTAATTTCTATCACATCTATACCTTTGATATATGAAATTCCATATATTTACCCTACTTCATCATGATAGAGCAATATATAATAAAAAATAATATCTAATTTTTGAATATGTAAAAGATAAACTTGAAAAAAAAACTATAACAGGTTATCGAGGCCACTTTGACCAAAGTATTTCCATTTTTAAATCAGTCCAAAAATACTCACGTTAAATAAGAAAATATCCATTCTCGTCCATGTTCGTCTTTAGCAACTTCAGAATAAACACTAAGAAGAGCCTTAAACGCGAATCTGCCGCTGGCCGCGAGACATTTGTGCATCGAATTTTTCATAATTTTGAAAACAATTTTCCCAGTTTCTGATTTCTTGATGATTTCATATGGTTTCTGTCTGAGTCCTCTGTGTCTTCTGATGTTGTATTCCGTCATAGCTAGTAGGATTTTCGCTGTCCAAAAAACCACGTCTGACAAAAAAGACGAAAAATTTTCATCTATTAATTCTTCGATCGTCTCCAGAAGTTTCAAAACCGCCAAATGGAGTTCATAGTGTTTGCTTCCATATCTGTGTTTAGGTCCTTCTGTAAAAATAAGATAATCCTTGTGGATCAAAGTCGAGATAGTGTCCAATATCGCTGGCCTAAAAAAATTTATATAAAAAAATTTAAAAAATCCAAACCTCGATGACGGCGAATATTTCATCATATATGTAATTTTGTTTTCGATGATATCCGGATCCAAATTTGTCCATTGCCAAGGTTTATTATATACGTCTTCTGGAGGTATGTAATCTACAGAATTCAAAATCGATTCTATATTTTTCAAAATTTTCGTTTTCTGAAAGAAAAAAATTAAACATTTTATTTTTACCTTTTTTTTACCTCCAGAACCGGTATGCAGCCTTCTGATTCTAATTCATTCATTTTCAAAAAAAATTAAGAAAAAAAATTCATATAAATCCAGTCACCACCAGTCAAAACAAAAATGAAAAAAATTCAAATTTTCGCACGTTACGCCAAAAAAAAACGCGATTCAATTATTCCTTTTCCCTCCAATTTATAAAAAATCAAAAATAAATTTAAAAAATTTTTTCAAAACAAATTTCTTTAAAAAAATCCAAAAATTTAGGCAAAAAATAAAAAAAATAATTTTAAAAAAATCACCAAATTTACCACTTTTTCCATTTTTATACTTTTACTCGCTCTAGCGCGGGAATTCAAAAATCTTAAAAAATAAAAAATACTTTAAAAAATTATTTCAAAACAAATTTTTATAATTTTTAATACAAAAATTAATTTTAAAAAATATTACTTTTCATTTTTAATAAAAAAAATTCAAAAACTACACATCCTTGAAATCCAAATTTCTAAAAATCACATATTTATCAAAGGCACAGATACATCATACATAAAAAACAATGGAATGAAAACGTCATTTTAAAAATCAGCATCCAAAGTGAATTCTCTATCATCAACACTATTCATCACACCCATACGTTGATATTCTGCAACTTTCTTTTCAAAAAAGTTTGTTTTTCCTTGAATAGAGAGATTTTCCATAAAATCAAATGGATTCTTAACATTAAAAATTTTCTTACAATCAAGTTCAACAAGCAAATGATCCGCAACAAATTCAATATATTGCGACATAAGACGACAATTCATTCCAATCATGTCACATGGTAAAGCTTCTGTTAAATATTCTTGTTCAATTTTAACTGCATCACGAATAATATCATCAATTCTTTCTTCAGATGGCTTATTTTTCAAATGTTTATACATAAGACATGCAAAATCACGATGCAGACCTTCATCTCTTGAAATAAGTTCATTACTTTGTGTCAAACCAGGCATAAGACCACGTTTTTTCAGCCAAAAAATAGCTGCAAAACTACCAGAAAAAAATATTCCTTCAACAGCTGCAAATGCGATTACACGTTCACCAAACGATGCGTCTTTTGAGGCAATCCAGCGCAAAGCCCAATCTGCTTTCTTCTTAATAAATTCAAATTCATAAATCGCGTTAAAAAGTCTATCACGTTCAGCAGCATCTTTGATATAAGTCTGAATCAACAAAGCATACATTTCAGAATGAATATTCTCAATCGCAATTTGGAATCCATAGAAACAACGCGCTTCAGGTACTTGGACTTCTTGAGAAAATCTTTCAACAAGATTTTCGTTTACAATTCCGTCAGAAGCAGCAAAGAAAGCTAATACTCTGGAAATAAAGAACTTTTCGTCTTTATTCATCTTGTTCCAATCAGCCATATCCTTTCCCAAGTCAACCTGGAAAAAATTCATATATGAAAAATTTAAAAATTACAACTTACTTCTTCAACCGTCCAAAAAGAAGCAACTGCTTTCTTGTAAAATTGCCAAATATCGCGATATTGAATCGGAAAAATGACAAAACGATTAGGATTTTCTTTCAACAAAGGTTCATCCGAAACATCGAGTTTGTTAAATTCTTTTGTGAGTACTTTTTCATCAGATTCTCCTTTATCCATGGAGATTGGAATCTAAAAAAATTCAAAATTATATATAAAAATATAAAAATCAAAAAACGCAAACAAACCATGTTTTCTTTGTCGACAAGCACTTCGTTGACCATTTTTCACAATTTTCCTGCAAGCTGCGCTCTAGATTTGCCTGAAAAAATAATTTGATCCGGCAAGTAACCGCGCAAAAATGGTATATATAAGGACAAGGTCGTGTACTTTTTGGCGCGAAACTAGTATTGCCTGGTACTGGATTTGTTTAACATAGATAACCATGAAAGTAATTAAGATAGCCAAAGGAAAAAATATGCTTTTTTTATCAGATATGAGAAAAATATTTGTTTTATGGAAAATTTACGGATTTTTATATTTATGGAAAACCGAAAAGCGCGGGAAACAAGGTAGGAGGGGCGATCGACGTCACAACAGACCATCGGCGATTTCGAAATAAACCAAGGCTTCGGCATCTGCCAAAACAGCATGAATCTTACAGGGTCATTCGTGACGTCACAAATCTGGGTAAAAAACAAGTCCGATATGAACAAATTTGAGGAAATAAATCTTCGACAAAAACGGAACACAATGTGTAAATTTAAAAAACCTAAATTTTGGGTAAAAATAAAACACGATAAATATAAATTTTTAAAAATTCTGAATAAAATCAATATATAAATTTCTTAAAAATCCTAAATTTTGGGTAAAATGAAACAATACAAATTCAAAAAACAAATTTTAAAATTAATATTAAAAATTTAAATTTTATTTTGGAATTTAAAAGTAAATTAAAAAAATAAATTTTAGATGAAAAAGGAAAAATTTAAAAAGTATATTTTAGGTAAAAATAAAAATATAAATTTTAGGCAAAAACGAGGAAAATTAAAAAGTATATTTTCGGTAAAAATAAAAAAAATAAATTTTAGGTAAAAATGAAGAAAATTTAAAAATATAAATTTTGGATGAAAAAGGAAAAATTTAAAAAGTATATTTTAGGTAAAAACGAAGAAAATTTAAAAATATAAATTTTAGGTAAAAATGAAGAAAATTTAAAAATATATATTTTAGCAAAATCGCGATATATAAATAATTTTAAAATACAAAATTAAAACAAAAAAACCAGCAAGAAGTTGTCCCGATGCGAATTTCTAAGATTCCGAAATGCTCCGAAATGATAACACCGAAGGAAACGAGAGAGCGAACTGAGAACAAGACGAGTCAATTCTGGCATTATTTGTCAGATTTATCTTTTTTTCACTCTCACTCGCCTTTGCGCGGGAATTCAAAAATTACGAAACGTTGATTGTAAAAATAAGAATTTTCTGGAACAAATTTACTGAATTTTAAAATTTAGACAAAAGTAGAAAAAAGAAAAAATAATAACAATACGAGTCAATTGCGAAAAAAATACCATTTTTACCACTTTTTTGAATTTTTACAAATTTCTCTCAATTTTCGCGGGAATTCAAAATTCCAAAAAATATAAAAACTAAAAATATTTAAAAAAGTGTTTCAAAATGCATTTTTAGGATTGTTATAAAATTTAAAAAAAGTGAATTAATTCCAAAAAATTACCATTTTTTAAATTTTTTAAAATTTTTCGCGTAAATTCGAAAATTTCAAAAATAATTTTTTAAAAATTATAATTTATAAAAACCCAAAAATATATTTCGAGAAAATTTTAAAAATAAAAAGAGTATTTTTCAAAGTACATTGTTAAAATTTTTTTGTGATTATTTTAATTAGGTACTTTTAGGCTAATTTTTATTAAAAATCATTTTTTTATTGAAATCATTTTTAAAATTATTTTTTAAATTAAAAATTACTTTTTTGTTGAAAATTATTTTTTATTAAAGTTATTTTTTTATTGAAATTATTTTTATTTAAAATTATTTTTTTAATTAAAAATTACTTTTTTGTTGAAAATTATTTTTTATTAAAGTTATTTTTTTTTTATTAAAAATTATTTTTATTTAAAATTATTTTTATTTAAAATTATTTTTTTGTTGAAAATTATTTTTTTAAAATTACTTTTTTTAAAATTATTTTTTTAAATTACTTTTTTATTGAAATTATTTTTTATTAGTTATTTCTCCAAAGGTCGAAAAATAGTATTCCTTTCGATTGGTGGTAGAACACTCCTTGATCGTTTTTCTTAAACAAAAAACCGCGCCCAACTTGATAGAACGGATAAAATAAAAATAGTTTATTTTCTGATTTTTTATTTTTTATCAATAAACTAAAATGATAAATTTCTAGAATCCTCAAAAATAGTAGAAAATTTCCGAATCAAAATTTTTATTAAGTTTTCAAATTTTCGAAGATTTATGAAATTTTCAATTTTTTAGAATCTTCTAGAATTAGAAAGTTTAGAAACTTCAAAAAATATCGTAGGAGCTTCTGGAGTCTTTTAGAATCTTTTTCGAAAAGTCTAGGGTTTTATATTTTCAGATTTTTTCGAATTTTTTAAAATTTTTAATTTTAAAAATTTTTCCAGAATCTTTTTTGAAAATTCTAGAATCCCATAGGAACTTCTGAATTTTTCTAGAACCTTCGAAAATTCTATAAAACTTCTGAAACCCAAATTTTTTGCTTTTAATTTTTAACTTTTTAATTTTCGTTTTTTTCAAATTCAAAAATGAGTTCATCGATGAATCGTTCTTTGTGGGAAATTTATTTATATAAACAAATACCCCTCGAAAAGCCCTTGATCCAGATATTTGAATGAGAAAATCGAAATCCGTTCTTCCAGAAATTAAGTGATTCAAGTAAATAGACTTCGGACCAGCCGGACCGCGTCTGTTGCGAAAACTGGGCCAGGTCCCGAGGTGAATCACGGAGGAGTCATCGGTCTTTGCCATCATACCGTTATGAAAGCTGAAATGAACGCTGGTACGAAGGTGTCTCGATACGATTTTCTGGAAGACTGAAATTTCAGAAATTAAAAAATCGATTTAACTCGTAAATCACTAACATTTCTATTTTTGACATTTCTACTTATTTTACGTAGGAATTTAACTTTCGGCAAATTTTATTTTTATAAAAATTATAATCTTAAAAATTAAAAAATTTTTCAGAAATGTTTCTAAAAATAAAAAAATCGATTTTAAATCGTAAAACACCAAATTTCCTATTTTCTAATGTTTCCATTTATTTTACGCAGGAATTTAAAACTTCTAAAAAATCATTGATTTTTGAATTTACTTTTTATATAAAAAATCAAAAAGTCCTTCGAAAGTGTGTCTAAAGGATTGCTAGTATTATAAAAATACAAAATAAAAGTTTTTGGAGATTTTTTGAGGCGAATTTTCAAGATTTTCTAGGAAATTTTAGGATTTAGACAAGAAGGAAGAGGGGCGCGCGTGCCGACAGTGCGAGTCCATTTCCAAAAATTACCACTTTTTCCATTTTTTACTTTACTCGCCCGGGAATTCAAAAAACTGAAAATAAAAGTTCTTCGAAAATCTCGTCGATGTAAATTTACTAGATACTTAGAGAATACTAGAATTTAGGTAAAAGAGCGAGTCGATTTTGGGAAAATTACCACTTTTTCCATTTTTTTTCACTTTCCGCGCGAATTCAAAAATTCCAAAAAACAAAAAAACTAAAAATATTTTTTAAATTACTTCAAAATGGATTTTTAAGATTGTTGCAAAAAGGGAGTTGATTGATTTTAAAAATTATTATTTTTTGTATTTTTCTAATTTTTCGCGGAAATTCAAAAATTTCGAAAAATTTAATTTTTAAAATTTTTACTTTTTGCAACGTAAAAATTTTTTTAATCGTATCGTGAAATAGATTGTGATGACCCGAGGCTGTCTGTGTACCGAACTTCCTGCTTTCGATTGTTTGATGTCTGGATTAACCGGTTCATTACCGACTGGACGCAAACGATCCCGTCTTCTTTCGTTTCGGAATCAATTTTTGTAGATTTTTGATAAGCCAAAATCGATTTTCCATGGTCAACTTATCAAACACGAAAACTTTCTTGTTATTTTCACAAAAATTATGTATTATAAAAATCCAAATTTCTTAAATTTTCTTGAAAATTTTTAATTTTCTTTAAAAATTCTAACTTTTTCTAAAAATTTTTTAATTTTTCTCTAAAAAATCTTAATTTTTCTTAAAAATTCTTAAATTTTCTCTAAAAAATTCTAAATTTTCTTTAAAAAATATTTCTAAAAAGTCCCAAAAATTCGTGTCAGGACCATTTCGCGAAAATTTTTAATTATATAATATTAAAGTTTTATTTTACAATTACAAATACAGTAAAATTTTTTATTTTATTCGTTAATTTTTATGAAATAAAATTTTCTCTAAAAAAATTTAAAAAATTTAAAAATTTAAAAAATAAAAAATTTAAAAAAAATAAAAAATTTTTTTTTGAAATTTTAAAAAATAAAAATCATTTTTTTTCAAATTAAAAGAAAATTTTTAAAAATAAATAAAAATCAAAAAATAAATAAATAAAAAATAAATAAAAAAAATCCAGAAATTTCCGGATGAACGGATCTCTGAAATCCTGTTTGGTTCAATATTGAATTTTTTAAAATTTTATTTAAAAAAAAATTGTTTTGGCCACTTGAGACAACTTTCGTTTTTTGCAAACATCGTTTGAGTGGAAATTTTACGTTTTTTTTCAAAAGAAACCTGTCAGATGAGGTCATCTGAGTCATTGTTCACGTTTGAGGTTATTTTTTAAACCAATTTTTTTCTAAATTAAAAAAAGTGAAATTCAATCTGATAGAGTTTCTTTAGGGTTCGTCCAGAGTACTTTGGAGTATTTTTGGACTGGTTTGGGGTACTTTTAGGGGAGTTTAGAACTTCCTTAGGGTACTTTGGGGTACTTTGAAATATTTTTGGAAAAATTTAAAATTCTTTTAAGGTACTTTAGGATGCCTTAGAGTACTTTTAGAAGAATTTAGAACTTGCTTAGGGTACCTTGGAGTACTTTTAGGGGAGTTTAGAACTTCCTTAGGGTACTTTGGGGTACTCTAGGGTTCTTTGAAGTACCTTAGGGATGCGTTGGAGTTCTTTGGGGTGCTTTTGGAGTAATTTGGAGTTTATTTAGGATGTCTTTAGGGTGCTTTGGATATTTTGAAGATATTTTAGGATTCTTTGGAGTAGTTTTAGGTTCGTTCAGAATGCTTTGGATTTTTGTAGGATACTTTAGGACTTTTTGAGATTTTTTAAGATTCTTTTGAGGTGCTTCAGGGTACCTTAGGGTTCTTTCGGGGGTGCTTCAGGGTACCTTAGGGTTCTTCTGGGGTGCTTTAGGGTTTCTTCGAGAGTGGTTTGGGATTCTTTCAAGACATTTTTGGAGTTTTCTAAAGTTCCTCAAACCTCCATATATGACTCCAGAAGACGGCCAGAGGGTTGTGTACCCCGATATAAAAGCCTCCAGATCTGTTCGGAAAAATTCCCTTAAAAAACTAATTTCGAAATCGTCACGTAGACTAATCTTTGAAAATTTTTGAACTTTCTTCAAAACAAAAATTTTTATTTTTTTATAATATGATTTTTTAAAGAAAATCCGTCGACTGTCATCGAGATTATTTTTCGCTTTTGAACGTACCTTTATTTTCAGTTTTTATTGATTATTTATTTTTTGAATAAAAAATTGATTTTCAATGAAATTTTCCGAATTTTTATATTTTCATATATAATCATTAACGCCTGAGGCTCGACAGGGGGTTTTGCATCCGATGACCCCGAGATTCCTAAATACTTTTTAAAAAATAAAAAAATCTTTAAAAAATTTTAAAATTTTAAAATTTAAAAAAAAAATTTCGAAATTGTCAAATATAACGCGTTTTGCGAGAAAATCGAGGGAAATCGAGGGCCAAAATGACAAATGGCAAAAGTTTCTCCTTTTTTATTGAAATTTTAAACATACAATCATGTGGAGACATTATTGTGAAATTTCAAGGTCCGGACTTCTGAAGTGGCTTCTGAAGCGAAATTCAGAAGGCGCGCCGTTTGAAGCCGTCAGATGTTGGATCCCCACATGTTATATATTATTCGACGTGGAATTTAATTCTGAGTCTAATGATATGCAAAGTAAACATTTTGAATGAAATTTGAAAAAATTAGAATCAAAAAACTACTTCGAAAATCTGTTTTTCTGAGTTTTCCCCTTTTCACCCCATTGATTTAAAAAATTCTGACAGCAGATTCTGAATCCTCATCAAATTCTACATCATATGGGAAAAAAATTAGAAAAAAAAACGGGCCCCCCGGAGACTTATGAGAAAAAATATCCCGAAATTTGAATTTTGTTTATTTTTTTAATTTTTTCGTTCCGGGACCACTTTGTTGAGAAATCCTGAAACACGTGTTAATAGAATTCAACTACAATCATTTTCCACTACAGATCATGGGGGATTATCATAAAGTGTCCTAATTTTGATCTCGGATAAGAGAGTCTTTAGTTAAAAGTTACCGTAATAAGAGAAGATATATTCTTGTATTTTATTTCCTAAATATTATGATATTGTACTTTAAGATTCGTAATTTATAAAGTTTACATAGAATTATATTATGAGACTTTGTGATTATTGAAAATGTAATTGAATTTTACAATAGTTCATTATGATATCTTCTTTCGTTAGAATTGTCATACTGTCGACGACGTCCAGTACGTTTTGGTAGTGGTGTGATGTTTTCTGTATTGTCTAAAGGTTTGATCTCCTATGATTTGGGATTGAATTCCGCCCAACACATGTTTTAAGATTTTCCACAAAAGTGGTCCCGGAACGAAAAAAAATTAAAAAACAAAATTCAAATTTGAAGACATTTTTCCTCATAAGTCTCCGGGGGCCCCACTTTTTTTCCCTAATTTTTCTTCTATCTGATGCAGAATTCGATGAGGATTCGGAATCTGCTGTCAAAATTTTTTAAATCAATGGAGTGAAGAGGAGAAAACTCAGAAAAACTACATTTTAAAGCAGTTTTTTACTCATAATTGTTTTTAAATCGTAGTTAAATATACTAAATAATATATTATTAGATTCAGCATTAAATTCTGAGTTGAATGGTATATAACATATTGAGTCAAGTACTTGGAGTTTTAAGAAAACGTAAATTCTAAATGTTGATGCTTCATAATCGTGTGTAGATATGATTATACAAGTCAAATTTAAGTTAAAAACAAGAAATTATTATCATTTATTAACTAGATATTTAATTTTCTTTAAATTACACATTATCTGGATTTTTTCCACCAATTATAGTGGTAAAATATCAATTTCTCTTTAATGAAGCTAAGTTCCCCCATAGGGGGGTCAATTATTAAAAAACAAGATTAATCGACAACCCCATATAATCTGTAGTAGAAAATGATTGTAGTTGAATTCCATTCAATACGTGTTTCAAAATTTTCCACAAAAGTGGTCCCGGAACGAAAAAAATTAAAAAACAAAATTCAAATTTAGGGACATTTTTCCTCATAAGTCCCCGGGGGGCCCGTTTTTTTTTCTAGTTTTTTTTCTATCTGATGCAGAATTTGATGAGGATTCAGAATCTGTTGTCAGAATTTTTTAAATCAATGGGGTGAAAAGGGGAAAACTCAGAAAAACAGATTTTCGAAGTAGTTTTTTGATTCTAATTTTTTCAAATTCCATCCAAAACGTTTACTTTACATATCATTAGACTCAGAATTAAATTCCACGTCGAATAATATATAACATGTGGGGGTCCAACATCTGACGGCTTCAGACGGCGCGCCTTCTGAATTTCGCTTCAGAAGCCACTTCAGAAGTCCGGACCTCGAAATTTCGCAATAATGTCTTCACATGATTGAATGTTTAAAATTTCAACAAAAAAGGAGAAACTTTTGCCATTTGTCATTTTGGCCCTCGATTCTCTCAAAAAACGCGTTATATTTTATTTTTTGAAAATTCGCAGAAATTTAAACAATTTTTAAAATGATTTTTAAAAATTTTATGATTTTAGAAAGTTTCGAAAATTAAAAAAAATCGATTTTTTTGGAAATTTATAAAATTAATTTTTTTTTAATTTTATAAAAAATGTGGATTTTGTGATTTTAGAAAATTAAAAAAGATTATTTTTTTTATATTTTATAAAAAATATAAATTTTGTGATTTTAGAAAATTAAAAAGAATTAACTTTTTTTATATTTTATAAAAAATGTGGATTTTGTGATTTTTAAAAATTAAAAAAGATTATTTTTTTTGAAAATTTCGAAAATTTATAAAATTAATTTTTTTAAAATTTTATAAAAAATATGGATTTTGTGATTTTAGAAAATTAAAAAAGATTATTTTTTTTATATTTTATAAAAAATATAAATTTTGTGATTTTAGAAAATTAAAAAAAAAATTAACTTTTTTGGAAATTTTATAAAAATGTAAATTTTGTGATTTTAGAAAATTTAAAAAAAAATTAATTTTTTTTATATTTTATAAAAAATGTGAATTTTGTAATTTTAGAAAATTTAAAAAAAAAATTAATTTTTTTAAAATTTTATAAAAAATGTGGATTTTGTGATTTTTGAAAATTAAAAAAAAATTATTTTTTTTATATTTTATAAAAAATATGGATTTTATGATTTTTAAAAATTAAAAAAGATTATTTTTTTTATATTTTATAAAAAATGTGAATTTTGTGATTTTTGAAGTTCTGAAACCGATGATTCAGATTTTTTTGAAAAAAGTTCTCCAAGTTTGTGTGGAACGTGACCAGTGATGATCGTTAATCCCGCTCTGAAATGAATTATTGGTCAAATTTCCGTAACTTTTTTGACGGATGAACGGGCAAATTTTATTTCTTTTCTGCGAAAATGACGAAAATTGAAAAAGATGAATTTTCTCGTTTCTTTGATTTGTCCGATTCCCGATTCTGGAGCCAAATTTCGAAATTAATAATTCACAAATTTTCCGGATGATTTCAAATTTGTCCTTGTGGAATTTTGTTCTAATTTTAAAATTTAAAGTTTTTGATTTTTTTAATTTTAAAAATTTTTAATTTCATAAATTTTTGAATTTTAAAATTTTAAAGTTTTTGATTTTTTTTAAATTTAAAATTTCATGAATTTTAAAAATTTTTGATTTTTTTAATTTTTTAAAATTTAAAATATAAAAGTTTTTTGATTTTTAAAATTTCCTAAATTTTTTATTTCCCCAGCTTTTTGAATTTTTTTGATTTTTAAAATATAAAATTCTTTAAATTTTTTATTTTTTAAATTTTAAATTTTTGAATTTTTTATTTTTTTGAAATTGATAATTTTGAAATTTTATTTTAGGTAAAATTAAAAATGCCATTGCCTCAGGCAACGACTTCATCGGCATTTTCGCCTTTTGAAGAATATTTGTCTTCGAAAAAACCGAATTCAACGACGTTCTCCGCCAGCCGGGAGAACTCAGCTTTCGTCAGAATCGGTGCTTCCATGGGTACTGTAGCCCCTGTAGAGCTGGTTCATTCCACAGATTCCGTCCAAGCTCTGCCGATTGCCTCAGGGTTCAAGCCAGTTAAGGTAGGTTATTTTAAAAATTTAAACAAAATTAATTTTTTAAATTTTTTGTTTAAAAAATTCTTAACATTAATAACTTAATTTTTGATTTTTTTGGATTCTGAAATTAAATAATTTTGTTTGGTTTTGATCTTTTGGGGTTCTGAAGTCGAATTATCAACTTTGATATCGAACTTTTGGGATTCTGAAGTCGAATTATTGACTTTGATGTTGATCTTTTGAGATTCTGAAGTCAAACTACCAACTTTGATGTTGACCTTTTGAGATTCTGAAGTCAAACTATCAACTTTTACATCAAACATTTGTTTAAGATTCTGAAGTCGAATTTTTGGGATTCTAAAATCAAACTACCAACTTTGATATCAAACTTTTGAGATTCTGAAGTCGAATTACTACTTTTAACTTTCTCAGATTCTGAATTATACTTTGTTCAAAATTTTTCCGAAATTAAGTAGTTCTAAATTAACAATTTTGATAATAAAATTACTTTGATTTTTCGAACATTTCGTCATAGCTTAAGGTCTGTGAACTGAGCTTTCCCACAACCTTTACGGTCATTTTTGTTTTTTTGTCTTTTTTGTCATTTTTGTCATTTTTATTTTTTTTTTGTTTTTTTTGTTTTTTTTTGTTTTTTTTTATTTTTTTTTGTTTTTTTTTGAAAAATCAGAATTTTTATTGATTTTTTTGAAAATTTTATTTTCCTCATGAGATTTGAGTCAATCTTGAATTTGATTTTAAAAAAATGGATTTATCTCAAATTCCGTTTTTTCGGGTAGAATATCGGATTTAAGTTTTCTAAGTTTTCATAAATATTCGCGCTCCAATTGTTTCTTTAAAAATTTCACGGATTTGTGTTTTAAAAAATACTTTTTAAAAATAAAAATGAGCGTTTTTAGAATATTGTCCTAACTGGAATTTTAGAAAATTCAAAAATAAAAGAATTTTAAATAAAAAAGTAAAAAAATTTTAAAAATTTTACAGTAACTTAATTTTTTTAATTTTCTGAAAAATTTTGTTTTTTTTTAATTTTTTAAAATTCTGGAGATTTTTTAAATTTTAGAATTTTAAAAAAATTTTGATATTTTTTAAAAGTTTTAATATTTTTAGAAATTTTTTAAAATCTTTAAAATTTTCGAAATTTTTATAGAATTTTGAAATTTTGTTTTTTTTTTTAATTTTTAGAATTTTAAAATTTTCTGAAAAATTTTATTTTTTTTTATTTTTGAAATTTTAGAAAATTTTAGAAATTTTTTATAAAATTTTGAAATTTTAAAGAATTTCAGAAAACTCCGGATTTTTGGATATTTTTAAAGATTTTCAAAATTGTTCATAAGATTTCAGAAAACATAAAATGTTCCAAAAATTTTTGTTTTAAAACAAAAAAAATCAGGAAATAGTTTTAATTTTCAAGTCCAGTTTTTTCAAGTGCTTTGAAATCCTCGAAAATCTGGTCCTTGGATGATTGACAGATCTCCAGTACATGTGTTTCTTGACCAAATTGCCTCGATCGATTTCGTCGATGAAAAATTAGCTTGGTCAGAATTGTCCCAAGGAACATTGAGAGCTCTCACGGGACTCTCGTGGTCTGGCGTAGACCCTCGAAATTTGGACTGACCACGACGGATTCGAAAAATCTCATTTAGCTGTCAATCGGCGACAGTTTGTCTTTGGCCAAGTTTACAGGATCGGTTTCGATTCGGCTTATTTCCCTGCAAACTTCACTAACTATTTCCAAAGGATTAAATCTGGTTGTTTGTTCTTCAAATTTTGAAATGGATTATTCCAAAAGTTAAAAATAAAAATTTTCCTGGCACAAATTTTCCAAAATTTTATAATTTTTAAATTTTTCTAACATAAATTTTTTATAATTTTCCGAAATTTTATAATTTTTAAATTTAAAAATAATAATTCTCTAAATTTCCCAAAATTCTATGATTTTTTTATTTAAAAAAACTTTCAAAATTTTTCTAACGCGAATTTTCTGAAATTTTATTATTTTTTAATTTAGAAAAATTTTCTGAAATTTTATTATTTTCCAAAATTTTTTAATTTAAAAATAAAAATTTTTTAATTTTTCTAACACGAATTTTTTATAATTTTATAATTTTTTAATTTTTCTAACATAAATTTTCTGAATTTAAAAAAAATTTCCGAAATTTTTCGAAAATGAATGTTTTTAAATTTTATTTTTATAAAAAATTTTAAACATTTTAAAAAATTAAAAATAATATAATTCGAAAATTTTATTTAAATCAAGTTTTTTTTATTTTTTCCTGATCCCAGGATCCAATTCGGGTCCCTGCTGACAAGATTCACAAAAGTTTCGTTTCTGGTGATTCGGAAACCCGTCTTAGACTCGGAAGGGGGCTCAGAGTATTATCCGAGCCTCTTTACGATTTTTCCAAAGATCATTCACGAGAAAACGAGTCTGCGTGGTTTTGAACAAGGGATATAATTAAAAATGTATTTTTTTTAAGATTTCTGTTTAATTTTTTTTTTCAATTTTAAATTTTAAAAATTTTTATTTAATTTTTTTAAAATTTTAAAATTTTTTCAATTTTCAATTTTTTATTTAATTTTAAACTTTTTTAATTTTTTAAACAATTTTAAAAATTTTTATTTAATTTTTTTCCAAAATTGACTGTTTTCTTTTACAACAATCTTAAAAATTCATTTTGAAGTAATTTTAAAAATATTTTTAGTTTTTTTATTTTTTGGAATTTTTGAATTCGCGCGGAAAGTGAAAAAATAAAAAAAATGGAAAAAGTGGTAATTTTCCCAAAATCGACTCGCTCTTTTTTCTCTTTTACCTAAATTCTAGTATTCTCTAAGTATATAGTAAATTTACATCGACGAGATTTCGAAGAACTTTTATTTTCAGTTTTTTGAATTCCCGGGCGAGTAAAATCAAAAATGGAAAAAGTGGTAATTTTTGGAAATGGACTCGCACTGTCGGCACGCGCGCTCCTCTTCCTTCTTGTTTAAATCCTAAAATTTCCCAGAAAATCTTGAAAATTCGCCTCAAAAAATCTCCAAAAACTTTTATTTTTATAATACTAGCAATCCTTTCGACACTTTCGAAGGACTTTTAAATTTTAATTTTTATGATTTTTTTGAATTTTTAAATTCCCGCCCAAGAACGAATGAGGAAAAATAAATCTGGCACTTCATATAAAAATCAACTCGTTCTGTCATCACTTTTATAACCCTAAAAATTCCGGGAAAATTCAATAAATTTTTTTCGAAATAGTTTTATAAAAATATTTTTATTTTTTTTAATGAAAATTTTGATTTTTGAAGTTTTTAAAAAATTATAAAAATTATTTTCGAAGAAATTTTATAAAAAATTAGGCGTAAATCTGGCAAACCGACGCGCTCTGTCTTCTTAGTTTTCACTTAATTTCCAAAATTTCGAAAAACTTATTTTTGATTTTTTACAATAGTCTGACTTTTGACGTAATTTTCAGAATTGATTATTTTTGAATGAGTTCGAAAATTGAAGGCAATTCTGAGGATTGCGGTATGAGACCTCAATTTGATCGGCCTTGGCAGGTCAATGGTTTCGAACGCATTTTCGAAATTCAATTTGCAAATTTCAACTTTTTGTTTTTGGCTAAATTTTTGCGGAAACTTGAAATCCTCCAAAATCCAGCAGAAGATTCTAGAGGATTTTTAGATTTTATATAAACTTCTGAAATATAATGAGATATTTTAAAACTTTTCGATTGTCTTATATGAGCTTCTGAAGTCTTAAAATTCCATAGAAACTTCTAAAATCCTCTGAAATCTAGTGGGAAGTTTTCAAATTCCACAGAGTCTTCTAGAATATTTTAGAACTTTTCGATTGTCTTATATGAGCTTCTGAAATCTTAAAATTTCGCAAAATTTTCTAAAATCCTCCAAAATCTAATAAAATACTATAAAATTTTCTAAAATCCTCCAAAATCCAGTGGAATATTCTAGAACTTTTTAGTTTTCTTATAAAAATCTCTGAAATCCTAAAATTTTGTAAATAACTTTCTAGAATCCTCCGAAATCCAATGAAAGATTCTGAAATTTTCGAGAATCCTGTGGAAACTTCTAGAAAGTCCAAAAAATTCGTGTTAGGACCATTTTGTAAAAATATTTTTTTTAATTAAATTAAAATTAGAAATTTTTTAGATTTTAAAAGTTTTTAAAATTCATGTCAGGATCATTTTGTAAAAATATTTTTTTAAATTAAATTAAAATAAAAAATTTTTTTCGGTTTTAAAGTTTTTAAAATTCGTTTTAGGACCATTTTGTAAAAATATTTTTTTTAATTAAATTAAAATTAGAAATTTTTTAGGTTTTAAAAGTTTTTAAAATTCATGTCAGGATCATTTTGTAAAAATATCTACTTTACTTTTTACAACAGTATTTTTTCTATTTGCCTAAAAATCTCCAGTTTCATTTTGAAGTCAACAAAAATTTTCTTTTGTCGGCATCGTTAATCTCTCAATTTCTCAAGTGCCTTCATTTGTTTATTTTTTTAAAAAAAATCGTGCGTGATTTTTTTGGAGATTTTATTTTATTTTTTTTGAGATCAGATTTATGAGAAATCCGAAATTTTTTTTGCAACATGATGGGGTTCGAAACCGTAGCTCCTGGCCAAGTATCCTTGGTCCCGCCGAAAAAACCCCCGAGGCAATTTCGGTACACCTCTGCTGACGTAAGTTTTGAATATGAAAATCAGAATTTTAAAATTTTATAAAAATAATTTTTTGTAATTTTTGAATTACCGCGAAAAATGAAGAAAATTTAAAAATAGTAAAAATGATAACTTTTCAGAACCAATTCACTTTTTTTATTTCACAATAATCTTAAAAATTCACTTTGAAGTAATTTTTTAAAATTTTATTAATAAAAATAATTTCAATATTTTTGAAAACTTTCGTCTTGAGATTTAATTTTCTTAAATTTTATTAATAAAAATAATTTTAATATTTTTGAAAACTTTCGTCTTGAGATTTAATTTTTTAAAATTTTAATAAAAATAATTTCAATATTTTTGAAAATTTTCGTCTTGAGATTTAATTTTTTTAATTTTAATAAAAAAGTAATTTCAATATTTTTGAAAATTTTTGTCTTGAAATTTAATTTTTTAATATTTTAATATTTTAATAAAAATAATTTTAATATTTTTGAAAACTTTTGAAAATTTTTGTGTTAGGAACCGGATTCACATCCCTTTGAATTGTAAAATTTTGCCACTTGTCAAATTCAGTTTTACTTTCTGCGTGTCATTGAATATAAATCCAAAAGTCAAACACGTCCATTGAGGTCCAGTTACCGGCCAAACCTCCCAAACAAATAGATCAAAGGAAGTTTTGACCGATATGACGCGAATCAAGATTTCTTCTCGAGAATAACTGTTTTCGTTGCCCCGCAACTAAGGTCTCGAGTGCCATTTTCGGCTCAATCAAGGCCTATTGATTTTTACAATTAAAATATTTCAAAAATCCTTAAAAATTAAAATATTCTAAAAATTCTTAAAAATCCTTAAGAATTAAAATATTCCAAAAATTTTTAAAAATTTAAATATTCCAAAAATCTTAAAAATTTAAATATTCTTAAAAACTTAAGTACTTTGAAATTTTTTACTGGATTCTAGAAATCTTCATAATTTTCCATGATATTTTTGGGGATTTTAGAAGCTTTAAAAATTGTCCATTAAATTTCTGGAAGATTCTAGAAATCTTCAAAAACTTTAGTAAGGATTCTGAAATTCTAAAAAATTCTCTTCTACATTCTAAGGATCCTTTGTAAATTTCCAGAAGTTGTTTTTAAATTCTAAAAACTTCTATAAAATTTCCAAAAATCATTTATTAAAGTTCCCGAAGATTCTAGAAGTCTCCAAAAACTTCCATAAAGATTCTAGAATCTTTAAAAATCCCTTTCTAGATTCCAGGGAGCTTTTATAAATTTCCAGAAATTATTTTTAAATTCTAAAAACTTTTATAAAATTTCCAAAATTTTCGAAAATCGTCTATTAAATTTCCCGAAGATTCTAGAAATCTTCAAAAACTTTAGTAAAGATTCTAGAATCTTTAAAAATCTCTTTCTAGATTCCAGGGAGTTATTATAAATCTTCAGAAATTATTTTTAAATTCTAAAATCTTCAGAAATTTATTTTTTACACCAAATTCAATCCTAAAAATTTGTGAAAATTATTGTCGAAATAGTGTTCTAAGAAAATCCTGTTCTAATTTTTATAATAGTATGGTTTTGTTGGGTCCTTGATTGGTCGATTGTCCTCGTTGAGGGTCTTCAATTTTATTAACCTCGCGCAAAAGCTCGCAATTATGTAATTTGACTGTTTCCTCGTTCTTTGCTGACCGTTTCCGTTCTTTTTCGGCTTATCCGCTGTTGTAAAATTTCAAATCCTCGTCAAAAACTATCAAATTTCAAGTTTTATAAAGGTTTAAGAAAACGAACTTTATACTTTTATTTATCAAAATAACTAAATTTAAAATTTTCGTGGTGAGAGACAATTTGAGAAATTTTCGTGGTGAGACAAAATTTCTGAATTTTTTTAAATATAATTTTTATTAAAATTAAAAACTTTCGTGGTGAGATGAATTTTTTGATTTTTTTTAAATATTATTTTTATTAAAATTAAAAATTTCTGAATTTTTTAAATATTATTTTTTATTAAAATTAAAAACTTTCGTGGTGAGACGAATTTTTTGATTTTTTTTAAATATTATTTTTATTAAAATTAAAAATTTCAGACTTTTTTAAATATAATTTTTTATTAAAATTTAAGATTTTCGTGGTGAGACGAAATTTTTGATTTTTAAATATTATTTTTTATTAAAATTAAAAATTTCTGTAGTGAGACGAAATTTCTGATTTTTAAATATTATTTTTATTAAAATTAAAAACTTTCGTGGTGAGACGAAATTTCTGATTTTTTAAAATATTATTTTTTATTAAAATTTAAAATTTTCGCTTTTATTAATTTTAATAAATTATTTAAAAAGAAAAATTCCGTTTTCATTCGAAAAGCTAAAATTTTAACTTTGATAAAATAAACATTAAAACTTTCTTTAAAAAAAAGTAATTTCTTTGAGTACTTAAAATCCGGAAAATTGTCAAGTCTGGTCCATTCCTGCAGGAAAACTTGACAGTTTTATCGTTTTGAGTGCCTGCAATTTCCCAAGTTTTCCTCTCACAAGCCCGTTTTTCCTTTTTGTCCTTGGCGCGCGATTGGATCAATGGCGATCGATCGGTCTTTTCTGACTGACCATTTGTCTCCAAAAATCTTTGTTTTTTTCTTTCTGAGTTTTGACACTTATTG
>SWDT01000220.1:0-39572 GCA_009193035.1 Halicephalobus mephisto | reverse complement strand
ATAACTTTTTTTTCTAAAATTAATTTTCATAGTAAAATTACTTTTTTTAAAAATTAATTTTCATAATAAATTACTTTTTTTTCAAAATTAATTTTCATACTAAAATTACTTTTTTTTTTAAATTATTTTTCATATTAAAATAATTTTTTTTAAAAATTAATTTTCATAGTAAAATAACTTTTTTTTTTAAAAATTAATTTTTATACTAAAATTATTTTTTTTTCAAAATTAATTTTTATAGTAAAATTGCTTTTTTTCCATTATTTATTTACAAATTCATCTTCGAAAATTCTTACCGGTTTTGCAGCTCAAATTTCTTCGTTTTTTTCTCAACGATTGTTATCCGAGATCAACAACCTCGGTTTTTGGCCAAAAACAAGTTTAATTTTTTCAAATTTTTAAAATAATTTTTATAATTTTTTCAAATTTTTAAAACAATTTTTATAATTTTTTAAACAATTTTTAAATTCCTGCGAAAAATAAAGAATCTCTAAAAAAATAAATTTAACATTTTTCGAAATCAAAATTTACGTTTTTAAAATAATTTTTAAATTTTTTAAATTTCTGCGAAAAATTAAAAATATTAAAAAAAATAAATTTGGCATTTTTAAATTGAAATTTATTTTTTAATTTCGAAATAAATTTATAAAATTATTGATTTTTAATTTTTTTTAATCATGATTTTTTTCTTAATTTATAACTTTTCGCAGAAAAAGAAAAAAAAGAAGAAGAAAAAATTAAAAAAACAATAAATTTGGCAATTCACCACCGATATCGACTCGCGCTGTCCCTACTTCCTCGTACTTTTTTTATAATTTTAAAAATTTATGTCAAAATTATTTTATTAAAATTTTTATTTTTTAAATTTCAAGATTCACGCTAAAAGTGAAAAATTTTTATTAAAATTAACTTTTTAAAATTTTGAATATTTTTATTAAAATAAAAAAATTAATTTGAAGATTTTTAAAATTTTGAATATTTTTATTCAAATTTAAAAAAAATTAATTTGAAGGTTTTTAAAATTTTGAATATTTTTATTCAAATTTAAAAAAAATTAATTTGAAGATTTTTATTGAAATTAAATCTTTTAAATTTTAAATATTTTTATTCAAATTTAAAAAAAAATTAATTTGAAGATTTTTATTGAAATTAAATTTTTATAATAAATTTAAAAAGAAAAATTTCACGAGGAAGTTTTAACCTTGATTATCGAATTTTTTTTGATTTAATCGAGGTTGACTCTCGAACATTGGTTGTTCTTTTTTCGCTTCAAATAGTTCAATGACGGACTGAATAACAATGACCGGAAAAGGCGATCCGTCACAAAAAATCCAAATGAAAAATTAAAAAAATTTTTTTTGATCTCTTGTATGGATTTCCCGCTTTGATCTACTTTTTTAAAAAATTGATTTTGCCGAATATTTTTTTGAAATTTTTTCATCGAATATGATTTTTTCGAATTTAAATTTTATTTAAATTTATTTAAATTTATTTTTATTGATTTTTTATTTTTTATCGATTTTAGAAAATTAAAATTTTATTTAAATTTATTTAAATTTATTTTTATTGATTTTTTATTTTTTATCGATTTTAGAAAATTAAAATTTTATTTAAATTTATTTAAATTTATTTTTATTGATTTTTTATTTTTTATCGATTTTAGAAAATTTAAATTTTATTTAAATTTATTTTTTGATTTTAGAAAATTTTATTTTTATTTTTAAAATCTTTAAAATTTCCTAAAATTAAGATTTATTTTTTAATTTTAAATTTTTATGATTTTAAAAATTTAGAAAATTATAAATTTCTTTATTTTTACAAAATGTGATTTTTTTTAATTTGAAAATTTATTTTTTATTTTTTTTAATTTAAAAATTTATTTTTTTTTAAATTTGAAAATTTATTTTTATCGATTATTTTTAATTTTCCAGATATGAATTTTTTGAATGTAAAAGTTATTTTTGATTTTCGTAAATAAGACGTGTCTAGGTCGACATGATTCTTTGACATTGCTCGGACCGCGGACAATCGAACAGCTAATGAGCTGTCAGATTGTCAAATTTCCAAGAAATGCAAAAAACCAGTAAGAAATCTATTTTAGAGATTTTTCTTAGATTTAACTTTATTATTTTATTTTTAAAAAAATTTACGTTTTTATTTTAAAAATTTTTCCGAAATATTGTTTTTTTTTCATTTTTGTTATTTTTAAAATTATGTCGAAAAATTTTTGAATTTTCAAAAATCAAATTGCAACTTTTAAAATTTCGAAGATTTTAGAGCTTTTCAGAAGCTCCTGGAGGATTCTAGAATTTTATAAGTTTAGAAACTTTGGAAATTCAATAGAAGATTCTGGAATTTTTGGAAAATTTATGAAAGATTCTGAAATTTTATAGAATTTTGCGAAAAATTTCAGGAATTTTCTAGAAACTAAAAGAGATTCTGAAGTTTTTCAGAATTTTATAAAGGATTCTGAAATTTTATGGAAGATTTCAAGAGTTTTCGAAAACTAAAGAGGATTCTGAAATTTTTCAGAATTTTATAAAAGATTCTGAAATTTTATAGAATTTTATGGAAGATTTCAGAAACCTCCAGAACCTAACATAAGCTTCTGAATTTTTCTAGAATTTTTTTAAAATTTTAGAATCTTCCAAAATCCAATAAAATTTCGAAATTTTCTGATTATCTAAAATCTGAACTGAATTCTTCCAGAATCCTGTGGAATTTCTTACATCTTTTGGAAATTTTTAAAATTCGTGTCGAGAAAATTTTTAATTTGTTTATTTTTAAATTTTTGTGATTTTAAAATTTTACAATAACATGATTATTTAAATTTAGCTGGTCCCTGAGGATGACGGAGACATCTCCTGCGGCTCCTGGGACGAATTCTGATGAAGGAGGAGATAAATCCAAATCCCTCTGCTTATTGCCAATCATCTGTTGTCATTTTAAAAAATTATTTTCCAAAGAAAAAAAACCAAATTCCAACGAAAAATCAATGTAAATTTTTTTTAAATTTTAAAAATTTTTAGGGATTATTCTGGAATTAGTCCAAAAATGATTAATACCGCTTGTCATTTTTAAAAGTCTATATTTCTAAAAATTTCAATTCCGAAATTCTTTGTTTTTAAAAATCTTGAAAATTTAAAATTTAAAAAAAAATTCGAAAATTTTTGATTTTCTAAATTTTGAAAATTTTTAAATTTAAAATTTTTTGATTTTTAGAAATTTTTGATTTTTTTGAATTTTTGAAAATTTTTGATTTTTTTGAATTTTTTTGATTTTCGAATTTTTTTGATTTTGGAAATTTTCATGTTTTTAAAAACAATCAGTTGTTGCTTGTTCGATTGATCGAAGGACATCTCGGATTTTAAAGAACATATTTAATTTCCGCGGCTGTCGATAGCCAAAGGGGTTCTGGACTTTTTTTGGACAATCTAAAGCCAGAACAATTGCCTCAGGTGTCGTTGGTTGTTCAAGTGGGCGCTCATCCTTCAATTCAGAACTCGGAAGAATAGCTACTTATTCTTATTATTGTGTAATTTTTAAGGATTTCTGAAATCTATCTCCGGATCGTTTTTCAACAAATGTCGAAGGAAATTTTTATTGAAAGATTTTCTAGCCACCTGTTACGTTGAATATTGTCAGTTTTTCCTTAAAAAAGAAATTTTAACAATTGTTCAGAAGGTGTGGAAAGGATTGTACCCCATCGTATAGAAACACCTGCCGGTATTAGAATCGACAGAAATTTCGAAAACTATTATATTTAAAAACTTCGAAAACTATTATTTTTAAAAATTTCGAAAATTATTATTTTTAAGAATTTTGAAAATTATTATTTTTGGAAATTTCAAAAACTACTTTTAGAATTTTCGAAAACTATTATTTTTGAGAATTTTCGAAAATCATTATTTTTAAAAACTTCGAAAATTATTATTTTTAAAAACTTCGAAAATCATTATTTTTAAAAATTTCAAAAACTACTTTTAGAATTTTCAAAAATTATTATTTTTTAAATTTTCGGAATTGTTTTTTTTTGAATTTTTGAAACTATTATTTTTAGAGGTTTCGTGACTATTATTTTTTATTTTAAAAATGTTGAAATTTGCTGTCGGAAATTGGGTAGAGGGAATCTACGGTCCTAAAGACGATTTGATTGTTGGAAATATTAATGGGGTTCTTCATCAAGCTTTAATTCACGATGGGAAGCCCCGATTCGCTTCTATTAGACGTCGTTGGTGAGTCAATTGGTCTTATTTGAAATCGCAGTTCAAAAATGTTAAAAGTAGTTAATTTGGCGAGAAAATTGATTTTTTTCAAATTCTAGTTTCAAAATATTTAAGTTAGTCAATTTTGTAAGGGGATCTTTCTTTTCTAAAATCCTAATTCTTAAATTTTTGATTTATTTCATTAAATAACTAGATAAATATTTTTAAAACTTCATTATTCTTCAATTACTTCATCAGATAATGAAATATGTCTTTTCCAAAATCCTAATCTTTAAATTTTGATTTATTTCATTAAATAACTAAATAAATCTTTTTTAAACTTCATTATTTTTTAATTATTTCATCAGATAATGAAATATGTCTTTTCTAAAATCCTAATTCTTAAATTTTTGATTTATTTCATTAAATAATTAAACTTATTTTCTCTGGAATCCTAATCTTTAAATTTTTGATTTATTTCATTAAATAACTAAATAAATCTTTTTAAAACTTCATTATTTTTTAATTACTTCATCAGATAATGAAATATGTCTTTTCTAAAATCCTAATTCTTAAGTTTTTGATTTATTTCATTAAATAACTAAATAAATCTTTTTAAAACTTCATTATTTTTTAATTATTTCATCAGATAACGAAATAAGTTTTTTCTAAAATCTTAATTCTTAAATTTTTGATTTATTTCATTAAATAACTAAATAAATCTTTTTAAAACTTCATTATTTTTTAATTACTTCATTAAATAATTAAACTGATTTTCTCTAGAATCTCAATCCTAAAATTTCGATTAATTTCATTAAGCAACTAAATCGGTCTTTTCTGGAACCCCAACCCTAATATGTTAGCATCACATCAT
Source organism: Halicephalobus mephisto (assembly GCA_009193035.1). NCBI lineage: Eukaryota > Metazoa > Nematoda > Chromadorea > Rhabditida > Panagrolaimidae > Halicephalobus > Halicephalobus mephisto. Next base: position 34,493 of record SWDT01000220.1, on the reverse strand, counting down.
AAAGTAACTAAATCAGTATTTTCTAGTACCTTAACTTTTTGAAGTACATCATACAGTAACTAAATCGGTCTTCTCTAGAATCCCAAGCCTAAAATTTCCGAATTAATTCACATACTAAATGAATCGATTTTTTCGAATTTAATCCTAAATTTCTGAAACTAGTTAATTTATTAAGTAAATCAATCTTTTTTTACTCCAACCCTAATCTTCTCGAGCTAGTTTATATACTGACAGCTTTGGTCTTACAAAATTTCAAAAATTTTAGGATTGGTTTATATTTAATAAACCAACTTCCTTTTTCAATTGTAAATTTTCGAAATTAGTTTATTAAATAAATCTTGTTTCCTACATCGATGCTAAATTTTCCGAATTAATTTATATATTAAATTAATCAATTTTACTTTTCACATGAACTGTGAAGTTTTCGAATTTATTTATATATTTATTGAATCATTTTTGTTTTTATAATAATTGTAAATTTTTGTTTTAGTTATATATCAAATTAATCAATTTTACTTTTCACATGAACTGTGAAGTTTTCGAATTTATTTATATACTTATTGAATAATTTTTATTTTTTATAATAATTGTAAATTTTTAGGATTAATTTATATATTAAATTAATCAATTTTACGCCCTATTTTAATCATAAATTTTTGAAATTATTTCATTCAGTAAATGTGTTTTGTTTTTTGTTTAGTCTTCTCGAGCTGGTTCATAACTGAATGAGTCAGTTTTTTTTCTTACTTAAATTCCTAAAATTTTCAAATTACTTCATATACTAAATGACTCAGTTTTACTTGTTACTATATTCCTCAATCTTCAGAACTATTTATATATTTATTGAGTCCGTTTTACTTCTTACTGTAATCCTAAACTTTCGAAAGTAGTTGATTTAGTAAATCCATGTTATTTTTGTTTCAAGTTTAGTTTTGTCGAAGTAGTTCATGTACTGGATGAATTTTCCTTATTTCTTGACTAAATCCCTACATCTTCAGAATTATGTATATATTGATCAAATAAATTTTACTTCTTACTGAAATTCCAAACTTTTGGGATTTATACCTGCAGTAAATTTGTTATTTTTGTCTCAAGTTTGGTTTTTTCCAACTAGTTCATGTACTGGATGAATTTTCCTTATTTCTTGACTAAATCCCTGAATCTTCAGAACTATGCATATATTGATCAAATCAGTTTTACTTCTTACTGAAATTCCAAACTTTCGGAAGTAGTTGATTTAGTAAATCCATGTTATTTTTGTTTCAAGTTTAGTTTTCTCGAACTAGTTCATGTACTGAATGAATTTTCCTTATTTCTTGACTAAATCCCTGAATCTTCAGAATTATGTATATATTAATCAAATAAATTTTACTTCTTACTGTAATCCTAAACTTTTGGGATTCATTCATGCAGTAAATCCATGTTATTTGTGTCTCAAGTTTAGTTTTGTCGAACTAGTTCATGTACTGAATGAATCCGTCTTGTTTCCTGTCTACATTCCAAAGTACTCTAGTTCGTTCATTTTCAGAACCGAAAAATGTTTTCTTGAACAACTTTGTTTACTTTAAGTATCAGCTCTGACCGATTGCTATCGTTTTAATTTTTTTAAATTCTCGATTTTTTAAAAATAATTTAAATTAAATTTTTTTGTTTTTTGAATTGTATTGTCTGCGAATTGTTATTTTTTGAACATTCTCGAATGTCAGCTAGCTTATTTTTTGTCGTTCTTTGAGAAAATCATTTTTTTATTTTTCGGAGGGTTTTTTAACGGGACATCAAGCTTCTTGTAACTCGATGCGAAGGGTTTTCTCACCATGAGTTCTTTCATGTTCTCCCGATCTATATCGGTTCTTTATTTTTCACTGTTGTTAAAATTTTTATAATCTTCGTTCAGTCCTCGGAAAAAGTTATAAGTGTATGAAATTATATTGTCTTGTGGGGTAGAATTGAAAAAGAATTTGACGGATTTCCTACAGATTATGAGGATTAGGTTCTACATTCCCTTAGGCTGGTCTTGGGAGATCTAGGTATTGTTTAATAGGATTTATGGCAGAACATGTGATGTGGAATGGGTAGTGGACGAGCTGGAAGGTGTTTGTCCAGTAAAATAGGACCTAAATTAGGGGTGTGTGAGTCTGACGTGATCACGGGATAACCTAGAAGATCTCGACTTGATATAAAACATCTTAAATCAGTTCTGGAATGGCTTAGAGTACTCTAAGAACTTTAAATCGAAAATCTCAAATGACCAAGGAATAATCTAGAAGATTCTAATCCAGTGAAATAGGACCTAAATAAGAAGTTGAAAAAGTTATCAAAATAGTCCTTGTTTTGGTTTGGAAGGTTCCAGACTAGTTTGGGGAACTTTAAACCAATCTAAACACTTTAAATCTAGGATCCTGAATGATTAGAAAATAATTTAAATAATGTACTAAAATAAAACCTAAACTAAATATAGGTTTTGGAAAATTTCATATTAATCTACAAAAATCCCATCTTAGTCTGAGAAATCCCGAACTATGTCCAAAAAAACGTAAATTGATTATTCTGGAAAATTTCAGAATTATTTGAAATTTTTATTTTTGAATTTTTCCTTTGGCATTTTTCGGTCATGTTTCGATTTATTTTCCTCAAGCAAAAATGAGGCCATCGGCACTGAATTTTCCATAAAAACATGAAAAATGAAAATCTTTTTAAACGACGACAAAAGGAAAAATATTCATGAGGATTTTTTGAGTGGATTCAATAAGTGGGATACTGTACGGATGGATGCAAGTTTTGATAGTATTACACTCTTCCTGAAACCCTGGGGCGATCGTTTAACGGTTTTTCGAGAGTGTTAAGTGGTTAATCGTATTAGTTTATCGTCTTTTGAGCAAACAAGGTTTCCGCAGTCGATTACTGTTTTATTCGCTTTGGTTACTTGTTTTCGGACTCGACGGATGATCGAAGCTTCCGCCAAATCGAAATTCAACTGAATGACCGGTTGGCCAGTTAATTCGAGAAAGAAGACTGAACGAGGCCAATTGATCCAAGTCAAAACTGACCACGAACCGGTCTTCTTTCTGTTTCAATCTTGTTTGCTTTTTTTTACATTTTTTTTTATTAATAAAATTTGATTTTTCAGTGAAAGTGTAGCTCCGTCGTTGAATCCTCACAGACGAAGCTTCATTGGTGGATCGAATTCTGGAAGTCAATCTGTGGTTTTGAGGAATCAGAATCCAGCCAACGGGTCTTCACTTTCCCTCAGGGCCCGGCCAAGTTCCAGAAACAGCTGTGTCCTAGGAATTGAAGATATTTCTTCTGCCGGATATTCCACAACGAGATCTTCGTTGATTTTTCCGACAAATAGTGGTACTTCTCAAAATCACCCTCAGGGATACTTACAGTCCAAAGAAAAACAAAAATTTCACAATTCGTCTCCTTACGATTCTGCTACGACTACCTTGATTGGCAGTTCGTCGACGATAAACACCACTACTGAAGACTGTAGAATCTGGCAAGGACCGAACCACACCACGACGATGATCATCAACGATCCCGGTTCTCAGGTGAGAAAAAAATTAATTTCAAAGTTATCGATTATCCGATCGTAATCTAATCTTCTAATCCCAAAACTCGACGTTAACCACTCACCGTCTCGCGACAGAATTTTTCTAATCTCTTACAAATTCGAAAAAATTCGAAAAAAAACTACTTTTGAGTCCTGTTTTGCCGCATAGTCATTGTTGAACTCAATTTGGCTCAGCTATGTTTGTCGTGACATTGCGACCACCACTTACGGGAACCGTTTTCAGCTTTTTTAAGGACTCTTTTCTTCTTAGCTCACGTCAGGTGGTTTTACGTGGACTTTTGAGAAATAGAAAATGGTGGAAAAAAATGAAAAAGAACACCTCACTCGAGATCGATTTGGATCGACTTTGATGAATTCCATTTTCTGTTTTTGAATATTTTTTAATTTCGAAATAATTTTTGAATTCCCGCCAAAAAGAAAAAAATTTTGAAAAATGGTAAATCTGGCATCGCTGCCAAGACCGACTTTTTTTAATTTTTTCCTTTTACCTAAAATCTCAAAAAATACGTTTTTAAATAATTTTGTAAATTTTTTATTTTTAAAATTTTTTATTTTTAAAATATTATAATTTTTAAAATTATATTTCAAATTTTGAATTTCTGTCAAAAAATGAATTTTGTAAAATTAAAAAATTATTTTTTTAAATTTTGTTTTTTTGAATTTTTAAATTTCCGCGAAAAGTGAGAGAGCTGTGTTAAAGTAGAAAAATGGTAAATACGGCAATTTGTACCAAATCGACTCGCTCTGTCCTCTCTCGCTCGCTCTTTTACCTAAATCCTAAAATTTTCTGAACTAATCCAAAAAATTCGTGTCAAGACGATTTTATAAAACTTAAATTTTTACAATAGTGCGATTTTTCGTAATTTTTAAACTCCTGCGTAAAAGGAAAAAATGGCAAATTTCGCAGTTTTTAATTGAAATCGACTTTTTTACTTAAATTAAGGAAAGTTTGTTGAGAAAATTTCACAAAAATAATTTTTTTATTAATTTTTGATTTTTTTGGAATTTTTGAATTGGCGGGAAAGGGGAGAGAGATGTAGAAGAATGGACAAAGTGGGAAATTTGGCAGTCACAAGAATCGACTCTCTCCTTGTCCTCTCTCTCTCTCCTTCACTCGCTCTTTTCTCCTTTGTTCGTTCTCTCTTTTTCTCGCCCTCTCTCTCTCTCCTCCTCACTTTTTTTTCAAATTTTTTACCTACATCCTAAATTTTTAAAAAATTCGAAAAATTCAAGACAATGTTCTTAAAAATGCCTACTTTCTACTTTTCGACAATGGAATGATTTTCCTGAATTTAAACAACTTGTTTTTTTGTTTTACTCCATTTTTCAAGTGTTAAGTTAAAAATTATTCTCTAAAAATAATTTTTTTCTTGAAAATTATCTTCTAAAAATAACTTTTTTCTTAAAAATTATTCTCTAAAAATAATTTTTTTCTTAAAAATTTTCTTTTTATTTAAACCGCAATATGTAAGAAATTTTTTCCGTCAAGGAGATGGATAATAGAAGACATTATTGGTTTTTTGCAACCAAGCAAGAGACCAGGAGGATTTCCTGCAAGAGAATCCGCAGATCAAGTGAATCCCTCGAGTGGATTGCTTACTTAAGTTCTGGCAGTAGGACTTGCAGCTTTGTTCGTTGACTTGTATACTTGGCCCTAACACTACAAACACTCTTCAAACTTTTTCCGATTCTTTAGTTTTCTACAGTTTATCCGTTTTCAGCTCTTTTATTTTTAATATTCAATATTTAAGGCTAAAAAATCTTTTTTTATTCAAATATTAAAAAAATTCTATGTAAAAATCAAAAAATTTTTTATATTTAAAAAAGTTTAATTTTTATATTTAAAAATTTTTTATATTTAAAAAAGTTTAATTTTTATATTTAAAAAATTTTTATATTTAAAAAAGTTTTTAATTTTTATATTTAAAAAATTTTTTAATAATTAAATTTGGAAAATTTTTAATATTTAATTTTTCCGAAATTTTTTATATTTAAATTTATTTTTGGATATTTAAGGTTTTAAAAATAATTAATTTTTGATATTTAAGTTTTCGAAAATATTTTTGTCTTGGAAAAGTCAATTTTAAAACATCTGTTTTTGATTGAATTTTTTAATTTTCGCGTTTTTTACGTGTTTTTTGGAAAATTTAGTTTTGGGCTTCAGAATCTAGTCATACCTCTGGCGGTCATGCCCGTTGAATCTGGCAGTGTCGCTGTTTTGGAGCGTCATAAAACAGATCGGCCTTCTAGATCCACGACTTCGAGAAAAATTGCGGATTCTTCTAAACCTCGAAAACCAAAATCTATCCAAACCGAAAACGGATCAAAACAGACAACTTCAAAATCTAATCCGGTGCTTATCTTAATTTCCATTTTTTCCTCTTTTAAAAGTGTAACTGTTGGGCGTGGAGCGGAAAATTCGAGTTTTTCGAAGATCCATCCGAACCAATTACCAAAGTGGAATTTGTTTCAGACGTGGAGTTTTTCGTTTTTTTCGCGCACACTTCTGAATCCTATTTATCAATTTTGCAAGAAGATCACCATGTACAGTGACCTTGTATCTCAACAGGTTCCAGATGTAGTCACTCATCTAAATCAAAAATTGTCTATAGTTTTTTAAAGGTCTTTAATTTTTGAAAAATTCAATTTTTATAATTTTCCAAAATTCTCCAATTTAAAAAAATTCAATTTTTATAATTTTTTAATTCTACAATTTTTCGAAATTCTCCAATTTAAAAAAATTCAATTTTTATAATTTTAAAAAAATTTAATTTTTATAATTTTTTAAAAATTTTTTAATTTTTTAAATTTCGAAAAATTTTATTTTTTATAATTTTGAAGTTTTTAATTTTCTGGAAATTAATTTTAAAAAGTTAAAAAACTTTTGAATTGTTCTTAGAATTAATGATAATGGACAAGATTTCGCATTCCATGTGAACCAATCCCGAGAAATGGGCGCAAATATTGCTGCTTTTTGCTTGAATCCAATTTCACTCTTTTCTTGGAGCAGATTGTTTTCGTTTTGGCCGTTCTTGCTGTCATTTTTGAAGGATTAGGTTTGAGTTTACCGCAAACTGACAAATTCAGATTTTGCGAGTATCCCATTCAAGACACGAGATATCCAATTTCAGCTTAAATTTTAGAAAATTTAGGTTCACTTTACCTGCAAATATTCAATTTTTAAGGAGTAGGGTTTTTTAGGATTTAAAAAAAGGGATTTTAAAATCTCGAGAACTTTGTAGAAAAATTTAAAATTCAACGGGAATTTTTTAGGATCTTCTAGAATGGAGGATTTTGAAATTTTCTAAATTTTGGGAATGTTCGAAATCTAATAGGGAATTTTAAAGCTTTCCAGAATCTTCCGAAATTTTATAAACTTCTAGAATCTTAAAATTTTTAAGTTTTAAAACTCTAAAATCTTACGGAAATGCCTAAAACTCCTTGGAATGTTCCAAAAACGTCTGAAATTCCCATGATTCAATGGAAAATCCCAAAACTATGATTCTAAAAATTCCCTAATATTTAATTCTACATTCTTAGTAATGCGGTTTTTACTGTCTTCGTTGCAAAACCTATGGTTGGTTGTTTGTTTGCCTCACGGTTTTCGATCGACTCCATTGGTCATTCTGCAGTTTGCTAACTAGTGCAAGTGCGAAAAACTCTTAAATCTTTAATCCTAACCACATTTTTTCGTGTTTATTTGACTGATTGTTTATTTTTAGGCATGTACGTCCGGTGTCCATCATCATCATCGTAACAGTCTGGCCTTGACTCCGAACGGTTGCCGTAAGTCCATGGTTCTGAATGCCCAGTCGACCCACAACGGGACGACGGAGAGTCCCGCCTCTTCCAACGGCGAAAAACATTCTTTATTTCCCTCAAATGGAAAAAACATATATCAGATTTCCAATGGGATTTCTAATTCTGATTATCCTGTGAACGGGACTGTCTCCCGACGATCAATGATCAACGGATCTTCGCCATATAAAAATAGTTCTAGATTGATCCATTCAAATGGAAAAACTATCAATGGATCTAGCAATGGATCTCCGCGATCCTCGATTACCAGTTTTGGTTCATCCTATAATGGGACTTCTAATGGTTTTGAAAACGGGGATCCTCGCGAAAGACAATCCCCTGTCCGTCAACATGTAAGTTCTAATTGGATTTCCTAGGTCGTAGACGATGGGGAAGTAGCTTGGAATAGCCAACACTAACAACGGTGTGAAAAACTACAACAATGATAAACGAAAACCCAAGTTAACACAATTGACAGTTGTTTTTCGGATATAGTGGGATAGCTGATTGATGTGCAGTGGTTCTTGCTTTGGGATAGCGCGAAAGATGGAGAAGTAGAACTTTGATATATCAATGACATGCGGAAATAAAAGTTTACACAACTGGTATCTAGGTATTCTTGACTATAGCGGGATAGCTGATTGATGTGCAGGAATTTTTGCTTTGGGATCGCATGAAAGATAGAGAAATATGACTTTTCGATATATCAATGATGTACGGAAATAAAGCTGTAATAAGAAAAAGTAAAAATTAACATAATCAACACAGCTGTTTTCGGAGATAGTAAAATAACTGATTTATATGCAGGATTCTTCGGTCTAGAATCGCGCGAAAGAGGGGAAAACAACTGATATATCAATAACACGCGAAAACTGAAAAAAGCAAAAATTTACACAACTGATAAATAGTCATTATTCGTCTATGGTAGGGCCATTGGTAGATGAGTAGGAGTTTTCGCTTTGGGATCACATAAAAGATAGAAAAATGAAATTTTTTGATATATCAAAAATAACTAAAAATGACAACAGAGAAATTTAAAAAAGAGAAAAGTAAAAATTAATACAATTGTTCCTGACTACAGTAATACAGCCAATTAACAAGCAGGGTTTTCGTTTCGGGACCGCAATTTTCGGATTGGTTCGCCGCAATAAGGTTGATTCTTCTATTTTAGGATCAAAATTTTGTTTTTATTTCTTAATATTAAAGTTAATTTATTTTACTTTTTAACGTTAAAATTACTTTTTAATATTAAAATTAATTAGTTTTATTTCTTTAATATTGAAATTGATTTGTTTTGTTTCTTAATTTTTGAATTAATTTCGTTTTTTCAGTCAAATTCCCCGACCAGTATTGCCAGTGAAGACAGTTCTGTCGTGGTCCGGATGACGCCTGACTATCAGGGCCGATTTGGATTCAACGTTTCCGGGGGCTATGATCGAGGTTACCCTGTGATCGTGAGCAGAGTTGTCACCGGTAGTCCGGCGGATAAATGTCATCCTCGATTGAATGTCGGGGATATGGTTCTGAAGATCAACGGACAAGACATAAGTTCTTGGTCGTACGATAGAGTCGTTAGTTGCATCAGAAGCATCCGGAATTCGACAAATTACCGCGAAATAACACTGACTATCAAGCCTAATGTGTACCGGTGTGGAGAATTCGAGGACGCGGACCAGCCTCAGGCAGTCCCGGAAGTGATGCATGTGGCGGAAACCGTGCCGTGGTCGGACAAACTGGCGCAGTCCTTGTTGCTTCTTAAGGATTCCCTCGACACAGGGAAAATAGTCCGTCAATTCGAGCAGTTGTACCGGAAGAAGCCAGGCATGACGATGAACGACGCCAGAACAAGTACAAACATAAACAAAAATCGCTACAGAGATGTTATTCCTTATGATGCAACACGGGTCCGTCTGGAACGCGCTCCTTCTGGCGATTACATCAACGCTAATCTCGTCAACATGGAAATCCCGTCGAGCGGCATCGTGAACCGGTACATCGCGACCCAAGGACCCCTGGCCCACACAACCGGCGACTTCTGGTACATGGTCTGGGAACAGGGCTGCACGACGATCGTGATGCTGACGACGTTGGTCGAAAAAGGCAGGATCAAGTGCCATCAGTACTGGCCCTCGAGGAAGGAACCGTTCGAATTCGGAATTTTGCAAATCACAAACGTCAGCGAACGACTAGAGTCCCATTGTCATTACAGAGAGCTTTCGATCAAAAACAAAAATGTAATTTTTAAATTTATTTATTTTTTTAAATTTATTTAATTTTTTAAATTCTGAAATTTCAGACTCGAGAAGAACGCCGTGTCACCCAGATGCAGTACACCTCCTGGCCGGACCACGGAGTACCTGATAATCCCAAGCATTTCATCGACTTTGTGGCCGAAGTCCGACGAGCGCGAAACGGATCTCTTGATCCGATTATTGTGCACTGCTCAGCTGTATGTTCTTTTTATATAAAAAACCTTAGATGATCGTAAATCTTCTGCAGGGAATCGGCAGGACAGGAGTGCTCATTCTGATGGAAACTGCTTCTTGCTTGATCGAAGCTAACGAACCCGTTTATCCGCTCGACATTGTTCGAACAATGCGCGACCAACGAGCAATGCTCATCCAAACATCGGTATGTAAAGCTTTAATTCAAATTATATATCAATTTTTGAGAAAAACCCAATATTAATCTTTTAAATTTAAAATTCATATATCAATTTTTGAAAAAAACCCAATATTAATCTTTTAAATTTAAAACCTATATATCAATTTTTGAAAAAACCCAATATTAATCTTTTAAATTTAAAATTCATATATCAATTTTTATCAAAGTTATAAGTTCTTTTTTGTTAAAATTACTTATCAATTTTTAAAGTTCATCAATTCCCATTAAAATTGTATAATTGCCTTTTTCAGGATCAATATACTTTTGTCTGTGAATCCATTCTGAGAGCTTACCAAGAAAACACTATTCGACCGTTAGCGGAGTATCAAAAATGTCGATGAACTGGTTGATCTATTAGATGTTGTCTTCTTGCGGTAACCACGGTTACGGGTCGGTCAAATTCGCGCAACAGAGTTTATTCGACAAAATCATCTTTGATTTCGTCATCGAGATCAACAAAGAAGACAGATTACTCTACAATATGATTCATATCTTTACTACTTCTGTTTCGTTACAACGAGGACCAAATGTTACATTTGGTTTTATTCATATTGTACATAAAGATAAAATTTTTAAAATTTAAATGTTTTAAATTAGTTAATATTCGTCTTCATCGCCCTTGATGTCGGAATCCGCGGAGACTTCGACGTAATCGTTCTCCAAAGCCGCCAAGTCCTCCCGGGCCTCCGTGAATTCAGCTTCTTCCATCCCTTCCCCGACGAACCAGTGAACAAAGGCTCTTTTGGCGTACATGATGTCAAATCTGAAAATTAAAAATTAATTTTCCATAAACAAACAAAAAAAGACATGATTACCGAAAAAGACAGGGAAAAACTGACAAAATGGACTTGATTATTTCTAACAATAAGATAAAAGTGGCAAAACTGGTAAGATGGACCTTTTTTCCTTCCTAATAATATCATAAAGAAGATAAACTTGGTAAAATACCACTATTTTGTCCTTAATAATAGGATAAACCCGGTAAATATGGCAAAACAGAACTACTTTTTCAAATTAATATGGTAAATCTGGTAAAATATAACAACTTTTTCGAATTAATATGGTAAATCGGGTAACTGGGGACCAAAATTACAAAGATATGGGGTTGACTGACTCGCGCTGTCAAGGGTGAGTTCCGTCACTTGGTTTCGTCATTTCCTCGGAGTTTGTAGTTTTCAATATTCGTTTTTGACGTTTCCCGCGATGCTGCAACAGAAGCAGCAGTGGGATGCGTTCCGGTCGAAACCTAGGGCAGTCCGAGAAGCAGTTAAGAAATCCAACTGGACGTTGTATGCTTTACAATGTATCAAGGTATATTTTTAATTTTTCGAAATTTTTTAGTAATTTTTATATATAGTTTGCGCTCTACCTCACGGCTCATGTCTCCATCGTCATCGGGGCCTTTGCTTCGAAGGCCACTATTCTTGTTTTGGCCACGAATCTGAAAACTAGAAAGCCTGTTCGTTCTGATTTGTTCCATAGAAAATGCGGGATCAATGGACTTCCTTCTCGAGACGATAATGAAAACGGATGTATTCTTTTTGTCGCGCTTTTCTTAATCCAGACTCTGCCGGACGTGTGCTCTATACTGCAAAGTTGTCATCGAATGATCAAGCTTCCAATCAAGGACCATTCAATTCTTCTCAATGTAAGTTTTGGGTTATTTTCATATATCAATTTCCCAACCCTAGTGAGGTATCAGTTTTTCCGATCCTAGTTATATATCAATATTTAATTCTAGTTGTGTATCAATTTTTAAGGCTAGTTATATATCGGTTTTTCGACCTTAGTGATATATCAACTTTCTCAACCATAGTTATGTTTTCGATTCTAGTGATATGTCAATTTTCCAACCCTAATTTTGTATCAATTTTCCGACTTGAGTTGTATTTCAATTTCCTAACCCTAATTTTACATCAATTTTTCAACCCTAGGTTTGTGTACTTGAACTGTGTAGAGCTACTGGTCTTTCTTTGCTGGTGTTCATTGTTTTCCCCGAACTGGACCTGACGAGATGCATCCTCCTCACCTGTGCCGCCCTCTTTATGCCGTTACTTGTCAATGTGTTGAGTACGTTCTCTGAGGTCTATTTGTCATCTAGAAGTACATTATGGAAAATTATGATGCTGATCAAGACGATTCCCAAGGCATTCTTTACTTTGGTACTTTTCTCTGGGACTTATTTGTGGCTACTGCTGAAGGTCGACTTTCCTCAAACTTATGCTTTGCCCGCTGGCGTCGTCCTTTATGCCTTAGGAAATTGGGAATTCTGGATTAATGAGAAACATTCTGGTGGTAGATTCCACAAGTTATTCCAAGTGAGTTTTAAGTTGTGTGACTTTAGGTGATTTGTATTTTAGTTGAAATACGGCCTCAGAATGCTGAGTTACGAATGCCGAATTGTCGTGGCAATTTTACGATCAATTGCGGTATTTGGAGTTGGAGGATATGTCATAAGATCAGAAGGATTGACAGGAACCCAATTTGCTAGGTTATTGAATATTCCTGGACTTGGAACAGAATCAATTAACGTTTTGTATTTGACATTAGTAATTATTTGTGTGAATTTCTTCATTCGATGTTCTGTAAGGTTCTTAGCCGCGATGAAAATGCATCTTCTTAATATTCTTCATCCTGCTTTCTTCGTTACTCCTATTCTTGCCCTTATTCCATATATCAATTCTCAATCAATCCCGATGTGCGAGATTAATCAAATGCTGAAGCCCTTTGGACTGAACTGGCATTGTACAAGATGGCAACATTACGGTATTCCTTTTTCTGATGCTTATATTGTGATTCCTTGGTGTATTTTGTATATTTTCTGGAGCTATAATTTCGTAGGAGGGAAAACGTTCAAAATGGTTAATGAAGTGATTGATTCAATGTCGTTATTACTTAATGGATTTGAAATGGAAAGTTCAGTTGTTATTTTTAGATATGCTATTGGGAAAAAAGAATTAATTGAGGATGGAGAAGATGGTGTTGTTTGTAATGGAGATTTAAGAATAATTAATAGCGAAGTTGATAAAACAGTAACACTATATGTTTGTGCAACAATGTGGCATGAAACGAGAAATGAAATGACTCAAATGATTAAATCTATTTTGAAGTAAGTTTTAAATTTTTAAAAAAAGAAGTACTTTATTTTCAAAAGGAATGTTTTTGGATTATTTTATGGTTTTTTAAATATAATAGTTTTATAATTATTAACTTTTGAATATGCAGATTTTACATCTCGTATATTCTAATTTGGGAAGTTTTAAATCTGTATTAGGATGTAGTTATAAAAAGGTAATTAAATTAACAGTAGTGTAAAATTACGAGAAAATTGTGTAAAGTTGGAATTTTAGACTACTTTAACTTTTGAAGAATTACTGGAAATTTCGCGTCAAAACAATTCCGTAAAAATACTAATTTTGGAGTTTTACAATATATGAGAGATTTTGGAAATAATGTCAAGTTGCGAAATAACCACATACAATCAAAATTTTAAGATATGTTGATTTCCAACAATTTTTGAAAATCTGTTTCGAAAAAATTGTGTAATGTTGGTATTTTTTTAAATGATTTGGTCTTTTTAGATTGGATGAAGAACATGCTATACGTCTTGCGGAAAAAGATTCAAATGGTATGATTAAATTCAAACTTGAAGTTCATATATTTTTCGATGATGCATGGGTTAATGATGCTGAATGTGGAAGAATTCCAAATGAGTATTTCAAATTATTATTTGAAATATTGAATGAGATGATAGCTAATGATGCATCATCTGAAAATAGAGCGAGGGTTTTGGCAAATACTTCTTATGGTGGTCGTCTTGTTGTACGTTTGCCTGCAGGAACTTTGTTATTTGTTCATTTGAAGGATAAACAACTTATTCGACATAAAAAACGATGGTCTCAAGTCATGTATATGTATTATCTCCTTGGTCATAGAATTATGGATTCTCATCTTAGTGTAGAAGATAGACAGTTACAAGCGGATAATACTTATATCCTTGCTATTGATGGAGATTCGAAATTTGAACCGGATGCTGTGATTAAATTGTTACATTTGATGAATACTAAATCTGATATAGGATGTGCATGCGGTCGTATTCATCCTATTGGAGATGGTAAGGTTTAAATTTCTTAATTGATTTGGGATTTTTTAAATTTTAACTTGAGGTTTTTAGGTATTATGGTATGGTATCAAAAATTTGAATATGCAATTGCTCATTGGTTTCAAAAAGCTGCAGAACATGTATTTGGATGTGTGTTGTGTGCTCCTGGATGTTTTTCGTTATTTAGAGCGAGTGCATTAATGGATGATAATATTATGCATAAGTATACAAAAACAGCAGAAGAACCACGACATTTTGTACAATATGATCAAGGTGAAGATCGTTGGCTTTCAACGTTAATGTTGAAACAAGGATATAGAATTGAATATGCAGCAGGTGCAGATGCGGAAACGTATGCTCCTGAAGGTTTTGAAGAGTTTTTTAATCAACGACGTAGATGGACACCGTCATCAGTTGCAAATACATTGGATTTACTTGCTGATTATAAGTTAGCAAGTCAAAATAATAATAGTATTTCGAGATTATATATTTTATATCAAATGATTGTTATTGGATTTTCTCTCTTGGGTCCAGCTATTATTTTTACAATGTTGGTATATGCTCAGGTATCGGCTTTTTCAATGGCTTCAACGGATGTTCTAATTTACAATGGTGTACCAGTAAGTATATTTATATTTTGTTGTTTTTGTTTGGATTCAAGTATTCAACTTTTCTATGCAAAAATAGCGTCTATAGTGTATGCATTTGTTATGCTTGCTGTATTAATTGCAACAACTCAACAAATTGTGTTAGAAAGTAAGTTTTGATGTGTTTAGTAGTTTTTTTTGAAGTTTTTAAATGTTTTTGGAATTTTAATATTTTTTAAAACGATGTTTTTTATAGCTATATTTTCGCCAACTTCGATGTTTGTATTAATGATGGTTTTAATTTTCTTATTTGCGTCATTTATGCATCCTAAGGAATTTACAAATATTATATTTGGAGCGGTTTTCTTTTTAATGATTCCATCAACATATGTGTTTTTGTCGTTATATTCGTTGATTAATTTGAATGTTATTAACTGGGGAACACGTGAAGCTGTCGCTAAAGCTATAGGAAAACCGGTTGAAAAAGGTACTGGTGCAGAAGAATGGCTTAGAAGATTAGGAATTGGTGATGAAAATAGTGTTATTTGTCGTATTTTTCCATGTTTAAAACCATCAACACCAATGCCAGATCCAAATATAAGAATATTAGAACGTAAAATAGAAAAAACGGAATATATGTTGAAAATTCTTCAAAAAGAACAAGGTAAAAGTCAAGCAAATAATACTACAACAATGTTAAAAGTTGTTGAAGAACGTGAAAATAAGAAAAATATTGCTGCAATACCTAAACGTACAATAGATATTGGATTTAAAAATGATAATGTTGATAATGGTAATTTGTTAATTCAATCAAGACATGGATTATGGATGGATTGTGAATATCTTCAGTGTTGTGATCGTGGACAATTGAAACAATCAGAAGAACGATTTTGGGATCAATTAATTGATAAATATCTTAGAGTAAGTTTTTTATAAGTAATTTTTAAAATGATTGTTTATATCATTATAGTTTATGATTATTATTAGATTTTAAATAATTTAGTGAGATTTGGCAGGATTTTTATTTTTTAAAAATATTTTAGATATTGTAATTTACTTAGAAAATTAATAATGCTGGGTTTTTAATAGATGCCTAAATTAGTTAATTTTTGTTTTCTTGTGAAATGACAAATTTGGCTGATTAGTGGGTTTTTGATGGTAAATTTTGAGAGATTTTTCTGCAAATTGGACTCGAAATTGTACAGTATATGATTAACGGTTATTATAGCCTATTGAATCGACGTCGGGAGAACAACGGAATGTTGCACAAGGTTTAGCTGGACTTAGAAATCGTATAGCGTTTTCTATTATTATTGTGAATGGACTTTTGGTTTTGGCTATATTCTTGCTTCAAAGACACAAAGATGTATTGTCTTTTAAACTTACTCCGTATGGTGGGTTTTTGATTTTTTTGGAATTGTTTTAATGCGTGTTTTAGAGGGATTCCAATGGACAAAAATGAATGAAACAACTGGAAAGTTTGAGAAAACTAACGAAGCATTGAAAATTGATCCCCTTGGTATTAGTATTATTTTCTTCCTATCAGGTATTTTGATTATTCAAACTGTTGGAATGATTATTCATCGTCTGAATACCTTGGTTGAAGCATTGCATGAAACATCGGAAATGGAAGAAATTACTTTTTCGTCGAATCTAGTGAAATCTAGGAAAGCAGTTCTTGGAGAAGCCCGGCAGATGATAGACACTATTTCTTATGACAATGCTCATGGTGCTGATGGTTATGTGAGAAGTGGGAAAATGGAACGGAAGGCTTTAAATAATGTTCTGTATAAACTTGAGAGAGAGGATGAAAATTTACCAAGAACTCGTCGATCAAGACGAGTGTAACTTGTGGATTTGTAAAATGTAATCGTGTAAGAATTTTGTGTATTGAATTAGGAATATTTTGATAGTAATTTTGATGAATAAAATAAACTTACTTGTGATCGAGACGAACCCAAGCATCTGCAATAGCTGTGGTGTTGGATAACATACAGACTGCTCGGTGGAGTTTGGCTAAATCACTACCTTGGACTACGGTAGGTGGTTGGTAGTTTATTCCGACTTTGAATCCAGTAGGACACCAATCGACGAATTGGATTGATCTTTTTGTTTTTACAGAAGCAATTGCAGCATTAACGTCTTTAGGAACGACATCTCCACGGTACAATAAGCATACAGCCTGAATAGTAGTTAAAAGTAATTATAAAATTAAATAGTAATTGTGAAAATTAAATAGTAATTGTGAAAATTAAATAGTAATTGTGAAAATTAAAAAGTAATTGTAAAAAGTAATTAAAAAGTAAGCAATTGTGAAAATTAAAAAGTAATTGTGAAAAGTAAAAGTATACCATGTATTTTCCGTTTCGAGGATCACATTTGACCATTTGATTCATGGGTTCGAAACACATGTGAGTTATGTCGTTGACACTCAAAGGTTCGTGATATGCTTTGTCTGCTGAGATTACAGGAGCATAAGTTGCGAGAGGAAAGTGGATTCTTGGATATGGAACCAGATTTGTTTGAAATTCCGTCAAATCTACGTTCAGAGCTCCGTCGAAACGAAGAGAAGCAGTGATCGAAGAAACGATTTGGGCGATCAGGCGATTTAAGTTCACATAAGATGGACGCTGAATATATTGTAAAAATAAAAAATTACTGTATCGAGATCTATAAAGAGGTCGGCATCAAAGTCAAAGTTGCACTTTGCTCGCAACGTTTGGGCAGGAAGGTCGACATCACAAATTAACATCGAAATTAAATCTGCACTTTGCTCGCAAGGTTTAGGTGAAGAAGTCAACATTAAAGTAAAAAATTGCAGTTTGCTCACAACGTTTAGCCAGAGAAGTCAGAATCAAAACTAAATCTGCACTTTGCTCGCAACGTTTGATCAAAAAAGTCGAAATCGAAATTAAATTTATAATTTACTTGCAAAATTTAGGTATATTAGTTAGGATTTTTATATTTGCATTTATGAAGATTTCGAAATCAAAATTAAATCTGCAGTTTGCTCGCAAGGTTTAAGCAGGTTGACTTATGCAGTTGTTGCGCGAAAATTCAATTTGACCTTGATTTTGATGTTGACCGTTTTATAGATCTTGGAGCTGGTTTTATGATATACTATCGACACGAATCTCAAGAATTTTATAGATAATTTTAAAATTCTTTGTTTAAAATCATTTTTATTTAGATTCTGAAAAATTTCGAAATTTCAATTAAATATGGAAAATTTTCAAAAAAATTCAAAAATTTCTTTAAAATTTCGAAATTTTTATCTATTTTCTAAAAAGTTTTATTTTTTTCGAAAATCAAAAAAATTTAATAAATTTTAGAATTTTCTAGAATTTCAATTTTAAAATCTTTTATGATATTTAAAAATTATCTTTGAACTCACTTCGATGTCGAGGTTACGACGACAGATGTCGTAGATGGCTTCGTTGTCGACCATGAAGGAGCAATCGGAGTGTTCCAGAGTAGTGTGGGTGGTCAGGATGCTGTTGTAAGGTTCGACGACAGCAGTGGAGACTTGGGGGGCAGGGTAGATTGAGAACTCAAGTTTTGATTTTTTACCGTATTCGACCGAGAGTCTTTCCATCAACAAGGAGCTGAATCCAGATCCAGTGCCTCCTCCGAAGGAATGGAAAACCAAGAATCCCTGAAGTCCAGTGCAGTTTTCCGCTTGTTTCCGGATTCGCTCCAGGACCCGGTCGATGTGTTCTTTGCCGATGGTGTAATGGCCTCTGGCGTAGTTGTTAGCCGCGTCTTCCTTCCCGCTTATGAGCTGTTCAGGATGGAACAGATTCCGAAAAGTCCCGGTTCTGATTTCGTCAAGAACAGTCGGTTCGAGATCCACATAAATCGCCCTCGGGGTAAATTTCCCAGAATCCGTTTCAGTGAAAAAAGTCGTTAAAGATTGTTGAGGAGAAACTTCTGCCTCCGGAACCGGCATGCCCTCATTGTCGATACCGTGTTCCCTACAGTATAGCTCCCAACAAGCATTCCCGATTTGGGCCCCGGCTTGTCCGATGTGGACAGAGATGCATTCTCTCTAGATACAGTAATCATTAAAAATTTAAAATTAAAAAAATCAAAAAAATTTAAAACCAAATTTTAAAAATTTCAAAATTCCAAAATTTTAAAAATCTCGAAACTTTAAATTTCCTTAATTTTTTAAATTTTAAATTTTTTTAATTTAAAAAAAATTAAAAACTTACTCCCATGGAAGGCATTTTTTTAATTTTCAAAGTTTCTGAAAAAATAAAAATTAAATATCGTCAAGAGTCGGGATCGGAAATTTAACCAAATACCTTCGAATTTGTTGATTTTTATCTTTTTTGAATAAGGTAAAAATCGGCGTTAAAATTGGCCTTGAAATTTTTTTTGAGTTTCCGACAAAAATCAGATTAAACTCAATTCCGAAAATTCAACTTCAGATCTGATAATTGATAAATTAAAATTGATATTTATTTTTTTAAATTTAAACAAATAATAGCATTTAGAAAAAATAATTTTTTGAATTGGCGGGGAAGGGGAGAGAGATGTAGAAGAATGGACAAAGTAGGAAATTTGGCAGTCACAAGAATCGACTCTCTCTCCTTTCCTCTCTTTCTGTCTCCTTCACTCGCTCTTTTCTCCTTTGCTCGTTCTCCCTTTCTCTCCCCTTTGCTCTTTTTCTTCTTCTTCCTCTCTCCCTTGCTCTTTTTCTTTTTCTCTCTCCTCTTTTTTACCTAAATTCCAGAACCTTTCATTACATTGACAAAAATTTCAAAAGCTTTTAGAAGATAATAGAATGTTTTACAATTTCCACAAGACTAAACGATTCTGAAAGTTTTCATGACATTTTTGAAGATTCTAGATGATTTTACGGGATCTTTACGTTTCACATCTGTTAAATTTCATAAGATTTAGAAACTTCTGTCACGGTGTGACCGCTAGACAGTTCGCCAAAATTAAGAACAGCGCCCCCTCGTACCTTGCAAGATGTTTATTTTTATATTTTCTTGTTTTTGAACCGATAAGTATTTCTATTTTTTTAAATTTTGAATTGACGTTATGATAATGACTTAAATTATACGTAATTTACCTAAAACGAATTGTTCTGAATTTTTAAATTTCACTATATTACTTTGTAACTAACATTTACATCAGAATATGATGAAATGGAAGTAAGTTCCTCTCATTAAGTAAATTAAGAAATTGGTTGTTCTGGAAGTTTTTGTCTAATTTCTGAGAAGTACAGACTGCTTTATGAAAATTTGACGCTGCCGTACAAGATGTTGTATCTTTTTATAAAGTTCAATTAATTTTTTATTGTGTTAGCTGTTCTGAACCATTTTCGTAGTCCGTGGAATGTATTTTTAATTTAATCGATATATAAAATTATTTTTTCAGCGTAATTATGGGACGTGTTTCAAAAGCTCGAAGAGCTTGCCGGATCAATGGAAAAAAAGTCATTCACAAAAAGGAAAAAATTAATCACACTGATTCTAATAATATTAAACTTTCGATATTGAAGATAGCTAAGAATCCTCATCGCCGTACAACTCCTACACCCTGTATTGATACGAAAAAGAAGAATTTGTCCATGGAAGGTATTTTTTTTCAAAACTGTTTATATTTATTATATATACTTGTTTTAGAAAAGCTTCTTAAGGCAGAAAATCGACTTCGTACTGTGAAGTGTCGACAAACAAGAGCAGTGAAAAGAGCTCTAAGAAAATCTCAAAAAGAAGCGAAGATCATGCGGATGAAGACAAAGAATCCAAAAAAACTTCGAAGTTGAATGTAAACTTCATCAAGTTTTAGAGAAGACTGTCACTAAATCAAAGTACAGAAAAAATTTCAATAGCTTATCAAAAAGTGGACAAAGGTATCGATTAACTCATGTCAAAGAATAACTTCTGGAAGCCGTAGGGGAGGGATTTAAATTGATCTCATCCCACACAGAAACCGTAACTTGTGATATGGTTGACAATTCAATCAAATATTTTCTGAGAAGGAATATTTCATGGAGAGACTACGAAGAAGCTTGCAAATCATCTAATTGTAAGTTTTCATACATAACTTAATTACTAATACATTTTTAGTTGTATCACCTAGAAAGTTGAAAAATGCCCTCGATTCTTATAAAAGAAGGCTTCCGGATCCAATTGAGATACTCCCAGAAATTAAGTTAATGCCAATAAAGGACCTTCTACTGTTAATCCTGACGAAGGAAAAATTATCAATATTGCCAAAAGGTAAAATTAGAATAATGATTGCCGGGGATTCTGGAGGTGATAAGCCAAATAAGACCACAAAATTAGGATTTTATTTCATTGATCTTCCTAATACGTGTTCACCATACAATTTTCATCTATTGTCTGTTTACCCTGGAGATGATAATAGAGAGAATTTACAACCTATTTTTAATATATTGAAAAAAGATATTCTCGAACTGGAAACATCTGGATTAGAGACGGTTGATGGAAACAAATTATTTTACTTGTGGGTTATATAGTAACGAGATTTTAATGTTAGTTCAAATTTCAGCACCATTGGAGGAGATCTAAAATTTGAAGCGGTTTGTTTGTCACATCAAGGATTTAGCACACTCTATCCCTGTCTTTATTGCAGAATTAATAAAAATGAACTATATTTGGAAGATATCAGTAATGTTGAAAATCGAAATCTCGAGGAATGGATATCTCATAGTCAACAGATGAAATCAAAAATTGAGCAATATCCTAAGAAGATAGGACCAATACGTCAAGAGTATTTTTCAATCGTCGGTGAACCTTTGCTTGGAATTGGGCCAAGAAGAGCTGTTCCATCACCATTTCACATTGGCATGGGAGCATTGAACATTATTGTGAACGTTGCTGAGTCGGTTAACTTAGAAAGGTAAGAGTATCGATGGCAACCCACTGCGGATAAAAAATATTTAGTTTTTCAATATATGACCACAAATATAAAATACTATTCGACAAATCAACATCTCTGGACTCATAATCAGTAAATCGTAAGATTGTTATTTCATTTCTTCTAATTAGATAATTAAAATCTTGAAACACAAGATCATAACTTTTTTTATTAACGCATCTATCACTGAGTGATGTTTATCAAAAACTCATAGACCTTTGAACAATATAATTAAGTAGTGCATAAAACTTAGTCATTTTTTACATAGTAAAGAACTTTTTTCAGAAGACTAAAATCTATGCAGATGCAAAGGTAATAAAAACTGGAAGAAGCCAAGATTTTAGTGGTAAGAGGCTCGAAACTTCTAGAATATATTTCAACACGTGATCCAGATTCAAGTTCTATTCCGTTAGTAAACTTATTCAAAGCTCTATATTGTCTCCAGAAATTCTTCATTGCGAAATCTTTGACAGAGAGCGAAATCAGTGAAATGAAGACAGCAAAGGATAATTTTTTTGACAAATTTCGTAACTATAGTCAAATACACCCCAATTTACAGTTCACACCGAAGATGCATATCCTTGAACATCACTTGATGAACTTTGTGGCTCAACATAAATCTCTTGGGCTTTTCGGAGAACAGGGATTAGAAAATCTACACAGTATGTTCAATTTAACTTCAAAGAAAATCCGTAGAAAAGGTCCAATATTCTTACAACAACAAATTCGATTGTTCATGAGACGACAACTAATTTTATCGGTATTTTTTCCAAAAGAATGATAGATTAGTTCCATAAATTAATTAATAGTTTGAAAATTTGTTGATAAATAAAAATCTTCTTGAAATCGCTTCTCCAATTATGCGCAAATATTACAAATCTCGAAAAAAGTATTGAGAACTTGGCTTGGGTGTTTAGTTTCTGTATTCTTCACTTTCGAAGGATATCTCTGATATCCAGAGATAAGTCATAAGTATTCTAGTTCTAGTTTTTCTAATAAAAAAGTTAAAATAGAAACTTGTTTCAAAACATGCTGTATTTGGAGGAAAAATAATAAAATTTTAGTAAAAAATATTTCATAAAAGTATTAGAGAAGAAAGAATCTATATGCAGTAGATATATTTTACTGTTATAAAACAAAATTAATAATTTAATCGAAAATATCACGGACTATTATTATAATAGTACCTGAAAATTCATAGAATGAATGAATTTTAATACAAAATACAGTATACTTTTAGAACTGACATATAAATTACAGAACTCATACCAAGAACTTAAAGTATCTGATGAGAAAAGTTTACTTTTGTCTTATTGTATCGTAGCGGAAAAGATAATTACAAAATAATAGAACAAAATAGTAAAATTACTAATAAAAATCCTAAATTTCCGCCTTTAAAACTCTTTTTTTCTTTAGTATATTACACGATATTGGAATTTCCATCAGAGAGTATTCAAGGTTATCAAAAAGAAAGGCTAATATGCAAAAAAAATCAGATAATAAAATATTACTTCCCGCCTTTTCGTCGAACTGTCCTCTCTATAAGGAAGCGGTCACGCCGTGTTCTGTCGGATTTCCAAAACTTTCTAAAGCTGCTACAGACTCCAGAGACTTTCATGAGATTCTCAGAAAATTCAAAACTACTGGATTTTACAAATCTAAAAATTTCTACAAAATTCTATAGTTTCTTGAAATTCAAATCCTTTCCTAAAATTAGATAAATGAATATATGACATCCAAAATATGAAAATAAACTTAGAACAAAAATTAACTTCTTGAAAGATTTAAAACTGCAAATATTAAGAAATTAAATCAAGTTAAAAAATATCCAAAAAAATGTACACGTGCCACTCTGGCGTTCTGCCACGAATGGAATTTTAATTTTTTCGGAAGGACTTTAGACCTAAATTTTTAATTGAAATGTGTATCATTTTCTCAAACATTATAATAAATTTTTATCTTTCTTTATTGTACCGTCAAATTCTGCATTGCTTGAAAAATGCACTATCGAAGCTTTTTAAGCAATTAATTCCTACTGATATGAAGTACCTTCTGGGATGTTTTTTGATTGATAACGCTGTTGACTTTAAAACAAATATAAATTTCTTTTCTTCCTTCTTTGAATTTCTTATTGCTGAAATTTTAAAATTACAATTTCAGATTTTCTAAAATGGGATCTTTTACGAAAGTCGGATCAACTTTGGTCGAACACAAATTTCCACTGACTCTTTACAGAAGCACAATTTCTGGAGCCAAAGTCATCATTATCGATCATCCAAGTGCTATAGTGAATGCAAAAATTTCTTTCGGTATTTTTGTGAAATTTTTATTTTTTATATGAATTATTTCCAGCAACCAGTCACCAAGATGATTCTGGTCTTGCTCATACTCTTGAACATCTGGTTTTTCTCGGATCAAAAAACTATCCTTATGTGAAATTTTTAGATAACATAGCGAAAAAGTCTCATGGATATATTAATGCCTCCACGACGTGTGATAGCACGATTTTCTGGATTAAAACCCTCGGATCGGAGGGATTTATCAAACTTCTCGCAGTCTATTTGGATAATTTATTCAATCCTCTTTTTACTGAGTCTGCTTACATTACTGAAGTCCATCACGTCAACGGAAAAGGACAAGATGGCGGTGTTGTATATTCGGAAATGAAGGGAAAAGATTACCGAGAGTTTATGAAGTTGAAATCCCTTACATTAGGTGGTGATTCTCCATTCGCCAAGAATTCTGGAGGTGATCCTAAAGTTATTCGAGAAAGTTGCAGCTTAGAGAAGGTCAAAGCTTATCACAAGAAGTTCTACAGAATGGAGAATGTCATGATCACTGTGGTCGGAACTGTACCTCATCAGGAGGTCTTGAACGTCATAGAAGGATTTGAAAAATCCAATAGATTTGTGAAAAAGAATGATTTTGTTAGGACTTATGAAGACTATAATCCTCCTAAAATCACAGGAGTCACTGTCGAACGAATGGAAATCCCAGTTGATGGCGACCATGGAACTGTTCATGTTTGTTGGAGAGGACCGGATATCTGGGTACAATTTCCGACCTTTTTGCAAAAAAATAATTATTAATTTCAGGGAGAAGAAATTTTTCTCATGACTCTACTACTCAAGTACTTTACAGTAGGACCTGAATCCCCATTGTACCGTCATTACATCAACGGATCTCCTCCGATTTGTTCTCAAATCTACGTCAAGTCCGAGAAAAACAAAGCCTCCGTCGTTGGATTTAGGTTTCAAGGAGTTAATGCTGAATTCTTGACAGTGGAAAAAGAACACATCTTCAAAAAAGATTTGATTAATTTAATGAAAAATCATAATTTCGATTTAGGAAGGATACACAGCGTTCTAAAAAGAGAAATTGGGGAAATTGGTAAACTTTTAGAACACGATGTATTTGAATCAATTTTCACTGAAGTCAGACATTACCAAAATTATGCTCCGGGAATTTCTCCAGATTTTGATGAGTTGAAGTATCTGACCTTCTGTAACATTGAAAAGTGTCAGAAAGCTCTGAATTATGGAGAAGACTACTGGAAGAAGTTAGTCGAAAAATATCTAAACGAGAATTATGTTGTTCTTTATGCTATTCCAAGTAAAACTCTGATTGAAAAAGAAAAAAATGAAGAAAATGAAAGATTGAAGAAACAAATAGAAAATCTCGGTTTAGAAGGACTGAAGAAATGTACAGAGATTTTGGAGAAAGCAGTAGCTGCAAACAAAGCAACTGAAGCTAGTTCGGAATTAATAAACAAGTATGCAGCTAGTGAATTGACGGAATTTGCGGTTATTCTGGTTGAAAGATCAATAAAAAATAATAAAAATAGTTCTCTATCAGCTCCGATAATTACCCACAAACTCGAAAGTAATTTTGTAAATTTCAAATTGTTATTCGATGGTGGAAAAATCCCGAAAAATTTTCATCCACTTGTGTTACTTTATCTGAATCTCACTAATCAGTCCAGTGCTTTGATCGATGGGAAGTTTATCCCATGTGAAGAACTCTCAGCAAAAAGGAAAACAGAATTACTGTACTTCAGTTTAGATTGCGACAAAAACAACATCATAATTGAGGTTTTGTCGACTATTTCAAATATTTCCAAAGTCCCCATCTGGATGGACATCTATCTGAACAAACTTGTATTTGAGAAATCTGTAATCGAACGTGTTTTGAAGAAGATCCTGACCAATGCAGACGAATGCAAAAGACGACATGTGTTCATACTTAAGTGGTTGTGTCATTTGCTTGTGGACGTCCCAGGAACACTTGATTACTATTACGGTGAAATAAAATCCCAAATATTTTATAGAGAAATCCTTGATCGATTAAATAATGAGGATTTTGCAACTAATTTGATCAAAAAGTTGACGAAATTGAAGGAATATCTCTCTGAAATCGATGTGAATCTCCACGTAATCGGAAACTCGACGGCAATCGATGGATTGGACTTTAATTCTTGGCCGAGATTATCTGGTGAAAATTCTCTTCTTGATCATCCGGAAAAAATCAGGGATTTTTCAAAAGCAGCTGGGAAGGCTTACTGTATTTCCAGACCAGAATGTACTTCTGCTTGTTTCATACAGTTCGTTCAAGCTCCGCTAGATGTGAAGTCTCCAGAATTCACATATTCTAATTTATTAAATCTGTATTTTTGTCAAAGTAGTGGTGTCGTCTATAGTGAAATCAGAGGAAAAGGATTCGCCTACCATGTCAAACTATCGTGCATTAGGAACAGCGGATTGGAGCTGAGGATTGATTACGCGAGTAATCTTCCTGCAGCTTATGAAACAACGAAAAAATGTATTTTGGAAACTATTAAGTCAGAAAAGTTGGATTCAGAGTTGTTTGAAACAGCTAAGCGATTTTTGATTATGCAATATATGAATATGGAATCCACGATTACAGAAGCGGGAAAAAACAGCTACAACGACCACATGGATGGATTTAACTTTGATGAAAGTCATAATCAGGAAGTTTTTATAAATTGAATATAGAAAAATTAATACTTTTAGAATGAGAATTGCCCAGATTAAAGCCGCTAAACCAGACAAGGTCCTCAAGTCTGTTGGCAGTCTTTATCTGGATCTGTTTGATACATCGCAATGTGGAATGGCCATGGTGATCCCAACTGCCACAGAAGAAAGCATCAAGGAGATCTTCCCACATGTGGAGTTCAAGACTGTTGATGACCTTTCAAAACATGTCAATGTGGATTTGGTGTTAAATTGACCAATCTGCTACTGCATATCTGACCAGTAATTTTTTCATAGTATTGTGGAACTCTTAGAATTTAGAATTCATTGACTGTTATCTACACTAAAATTTTCGAGCTTAATTAGGAACTTCAATAAAATTGTATAAAATTGATAATAAACTTTAAGAAACTAAAAAAATTCACGATTTCTAATGATTTGACTGATCAAGTTATGATTACAGAAGTTGATCATCAAGTAATTCCATTTGGATTCATTAACATGTCCTCTGTTGAGAAAATCAAAATAAAGAAAATTTGCAATTTTTCGAAATATGATATCCTCAGAAGATGTGAAAAAATGAATTTGCATAAAACGTGGAAATTTCGTTCAAGGGAGAGTTATGGGCCAAATATTTCTATTCTGTTCATGTGGAAAAAAGCTTCAATTTAAAATTACTGACATGTTCTCAATGCCAAGATAGATAAGAAGAAAATTTATTTTATTGACAATGATTTTATTTATATTCTCCATATAAAACTAATCTGTAACTATATCTGAATAATAAATATTAATTTATTATTTGATTTTGTATAATATTTGAGAAATGGTTGTGCTTTGATTTCACTACAAAATTTGTTGTAGTTTCATTAGTTATTATTTGGAAAATTGATTAAAAAGTATTTTAATTAAAGAACTATTTTCGAAGAAACTATCCCTTTTCCTGATATCATTCGATCATAAATACAGTAATTATCTTCTACTTCAAGTTGTATAGACACCAGTTCATCAATGCTTTTTGGGCAAATCCAAAATCATTATTGATTAAAAAGCGACAGAAATGCTGGGAATCCCACACCGTAAGCAATAATGATGTGTTGAATTTTGTCGATGTGAAAATACATGTTTATCTTAATGATTGAGTTGTCAGAAAATTTAGGAACAATCAGCAAAATTCACTGTTAATATCAAGTTCAATTATTCTAGGATTATCAGTTCGTCCAGCTCAATCATTTTAAAATTCAATTGATCTCAACAGTATATCATTGAAAGGACTTGAAATATTCTGGTTCATCATTACTTTATAATTTTGAATAGAGTAATTTCAATAACTTATCACTATTATGAAACCTTTGGAAATGATTACTAAGATTCAAATTATAATAAAAATTTTTACTAATTGTAGTTATTACATAAATCTGAACATTAAAAACTGCCAGATCTTATATTAACTTACCTTTTGAAGTTAAAAAGTGAATCAAATAATAATATTTCTATGATATATTTTTATGATTTGTTACTTCTTGGAATTTTGATTCTTATCCCTTATGAATAAAATCTCTTATTTCTTAATTAACTATCGACTAAATAAGTAAAACAATAAATTGATCTAATCAATAAATTTTCACTAACAATTCATCGATGTAATTTTTTATTTTTTTGAGCACATGATAAAGTTATATAGTGATAAGTTAGTATAAAAGAAATATGCTTCATTTAATACTCATAAATCAAATTGCTAAGCATCTAGGTGGAAGAATAAAAGCTCTGAATAAAAAATCAAAGGTTGATGGATAAATAAATTTTCATTTAAAAACATTCCATATGAAAATAATTAGAAACAAGTGAAAGTTATTGACAATTTTCAAGGAAGATAGTTCTAACATTTTTCTAACCTAGATTCTGAATTACTGCATGATTTCCTTTCAGATAAATTAATCTTTATGCTCTAATGAGTTATCACTAATCTCTATTATCGGAGTATTTCAGAAACAAAATTAATGTGGTCCAATACCTGTATCAGTACTTGATGATAGAAGAGAAACGTTTTAATTAGTGCCGCTAAATTTCCTTTTAAAAGTCAGCTAAATGTTGTTTACAATGAGATTTAAATTTATACTACTTTTGGCAATTTTGGAAATTGTTAGAAGTGATGATTGTATTGATTTTGGAAGAATTTTCCAAGATTCGTACTACAAGGATTGCTACTTTGGTTTTAACTTCGATTATATATCGAACTCTAATTCTTCTCTTGTGGCATATCAATATTACTATGCTTATGCAACTCCGAGTCCTCATATTTACAGCATTGCTGACATTTGCTTACAAGTCAATGATGAACCACCGTAGGTTATTGTTTTATCCTTTCTAAACTTACCATTGCATTTATAGCATTCATATATTTAACTGTGGTACCATAACTGTCAACTTTAACAACTCATCGAGTTACACATTGTTCAATACAGTTCTTTCTTGCACAACAAAACAAGTACTTACTAACTTTATTTTTGAAGTTGATCGTTCTGGATTAAGTTTCAACATTACTGAACCTGTTAACACGTGCGATGAATTTTGTGGTTATTCCATAGATTCTAATTCAATGCTAACTTTGTCTTCATCGACAAGTCCATTTATTCATAAAACCTATAATGCAAATAATCCAACGCCGCCAGTGATAGTGGCTGATGGAAGTTGAGCTTTCATTTCTATTCAGTAAAAATTACTATTTTCAGTTTGTTTCCCACATACAACATCTACTTCTACTTCAACATCGATAACAACTCCTCCATCAGGTTTTAAACCCATGACATTACTAATATATGAATAATTGAGAATTTCAGTTGTTGCACCACCTTTTCTACCTCCATTTCCACAGCCAGACAAATGTAATGCTACTCAGATTACCAGCATTTACTGTAAGCTGGCGAACGAAGCAAAAAATGAAACTGCTATTAACGAAGCAGTTAACGACACCAAAACCGCCTTTGTAGACAGTAAGAATATCAGTAGTACTGATGTTTACTATGCTGTAGGAGTTCTCGCACAAGCAACACAGAATCTTAAAACTATTGATAACGTGGTAAGCCGATCAACTTTCTTTTGAAGTTATTTTATTGTTCTTAATTCCAGACAGCAACTAATACTCTAGATATTATCAGTAAAGCTGCGACCTTAAACACAACAATTTTGAGGGAAGTTGACCAAAAACAAGCAAATGTTCTTCTCTGGCTCTCCACTGCAATAACAAATATAGTGGCAAAATCCGATTCCTTAATTAGTTATGATAATGCTGATTCGAATATCTACGTCGAGTCCTTGAACAAGACAGATCTCTGTAATGGGATGCGTGATTATTACGAAACCTGTTTTTCTGGGAGTAAGAAAGTCGACAAAGGATCTAAGGATGTGACTTCCTGCATTAGGTTTCCTCTCAAAGATGAATTGTGTAGCAGCAAAAAGGAGAAAGCATATGTTTCTGTTACCCCAGCAGTATTTTACATTTTCCAAAACAATTCTACCGAGGAAGATAAGGATCAGATCAATTTTGATACATCAAGTGATGGCACGATAATCTCTCCTGAAGATTCAGGGAGCTGCAATTCTAGGCCAGCATTAATAGGAAAACAAGTTTATGGTGGAGGTGGAGTCAATAACGATGCGGCTGTTGAAGTATTTGCTATGAAAATTACTGCTTACCATAAAAAAGTATGTTTCTCAGTACAAACGTCTTATAAATTAGTTTGTTTAGGATGCTAATGATCTTCACAGAATTCCGAAAATTGCTCATATCAATGGGAAGACCTTTGTATCAGGAGGCACAATGAGTCATAAACAGGATCAGTATGAAGGTGATTGTGCCGCTTTAACTTGTGTTGTTTACTACGTAAGAATCATTCTCAGCTCCAAAATAATGATCTCTTTCAGGAAAGAAACTCAAGTGATCCGATCTTGTGCAACAATCTCCTTAAAGTCATTATGGCTGTCATTGCGGTAGCGTCGAATATTTTTGTTATTTTCTCCATCATTGCGTATATTGCCAATGGAAATAAAATGGCTTTATTATGTTGCATTAAGTGTCTACCAGTCTTGCTCTACAATTTTCACAATGATCATTTGAGTTCCAAAGTCCAACGGTTCTCATGTTTATACAACATTGTATATTTCATTTTTCTGATCATTATATCTATTTTCGGCAACGCTGATATAATTACGTCAAAAACAACATGTGGTATACTGGCAGGAATCAACTATTACATATTTCTTGTTTGTATATTGTTATCAATTTTGAAAATATTCATCATAACAGAAGCGATGGGAAATTGGAAAGACGGTTACCGAACATTTGTTTGGGTATTTGTGGGAAGTGAAGTAGCCGTAGTATGGCCATTAGTAGTGGGTTTTCTTTCCCCGCTTCTTATTGTTGGAGGATTGAGGGTTACAATGAAAGAATTCTTTGAAAGAAATGATGGACTGTAAGTTGATTTGTGTATTTCAGTCATCACGAAATTTCTATTTTAGGTGTTGGATCAGACCAGATTATCAATTTACTGCTCTATGGGTGCCTTTGATCTTGCTTTTACTAATCATTCCACTATATATTCCTCTGTTTGGACAGTATTATCCGAAGAGTTGGATATTCAAATGGATCAATAAGTGCTTTGTCAAAGATCTGGATCAGTTAAAGACTCAGAAAAAATGGAAACAAGAGCTTGAAGAATTGCAGAGAACTAATCCTAATGCTGCTCCGACTATTTACACCCGTTTGCTTATCCCACAGATTCTTCTTGGGTTCCCTGTGGTTAGTAAATAATCTTTTTTGGTTTCACAGTAATCTCATTTAATCATTTGCAGATCTTTGAATCAATCTTTTTTTTCGTTACCTACCTTACTCCGTGGAATCTATTGTTAATCGTCATTTTGATCCTGCATCTCCTATTACTCTTTGTCATTTCTCTTGTAATTTACATAATATCTAGAAAACGCAAAAGGGAGAGAACTTCTTCTGAAAATTCATCGGAAGACAGATTTCGATTTCGTGAAGTTTCTTCTATTTCTTTTTATGTTTCTGAGGACAATAATGTTCTACCATCGGGAAGCTTGTCTTCAGTTCCAAGAATAAAAAATGTAGCCGCTTCTGTAAACGGAGGAAAGGTTACAATTCATTAGGTAGCTACGGTTATAGATGCAATAACTGGTTCTCCAATTGGATGTATCAAAACTAACTTGAAGTTCCCGACTACAATTTTGTGTAATGTTAGAGAGGGTCGCCAGGAAAACAACTCAACAGCTCTTTCCACATCGACATATCAAAGCGTAGAGGAAGACAACAGTTATTCAATACCAGTATCTTCATTGGGAATAGCTTATCATTTCTGATGAATTCTCATAAGTATTGAACTTGTAATTGATGTTTTCTAAAGCTTAAAGATTGATGCTATGAAATCAATAGTTATCAAATTGAAATTTGTCGAAAAATAACCTTGTGCAAGTTTATAAATTTATTCAATCACAAAATAAATTAATGTGACAATTTGCAAATTCTGTCAACACTGTCTGTTTCGATAAAAGTTAAAATTTTCAGTTTTGGGGAAATTTTTGCTAGAATCAGAAATCTAACCCAGGAATGCTTGATTTCGAAAATTCTTTGCGTCATCGCTGAGTAATTCATTACTGACGTTCATGTGAATTCTTCAGAAATAAGTTATATTTACAAATAATATATTGTAATTGCGTATCTAAGTCAACGTTTTTAATACATATCATGATTAATTGGTTCTTTCCATAAATGACGTCATCAAAGAAGTTAACGATTCATAGAAACAAAATTAGATGAATTCAATGAATAAGATATAGGAGCGATATTTCATATTACTATTGGAACTAAAAAATCAAATACTTTATCGTTCTCTGTATGAATAAAAAGAACAAACAGGATTTTTTCTAAGCAATTAGTAATTATCATTCAGTATTTAAGATAATGGTGATAAAACCAAAACTCACGGAGTCAATGTATTTCGCGACTTTCGGATTTATTTTTTCGTTTTATAAAGTGATTTTAATCCCAAATTCTTGTATCATGTTAATTATGATCGTGTCTGACAATAGTTAAATTCCTTTCAACGTTCCTTTCAGAACACAGTTAATAATGCTCAACTTCATTGATTCTTCAGCATCACTTAAATCAGAAGTAAGAAAGACAGCTCTTACTTCAAATCCGAATCAAATGCTAAATCAATGTGAAATATGTAAATATCCAGATGATATCAACAAGTGCACTTTTTCACATTTCCGATTCCCCGGATATAAATCAGCAATTGAGTTAATGGAATATACACCTTCGGATATTTTTTCCACCGCAACAGATGACCTGGATAATGAAAAAGAAACTACATCTCAATCCACTCATAACGATGAGTCAATGTTTCCTGGCGATCACAGTTTGGGAGAAATTAATGAGTGTCACTACAATCACAATCCATTGCCGAAACAAGATGGAGTATTTTTGAATAACGTGAATGAAAATCTTAATGAAGAAGTAAGTTATTTTTGACCGACAAGAATTTACTAGTGGATTAACTTTCAGGAAGCGATCTTCGAACAGAAAATGAAACAAGCAATAATCCAGCTATTCTGCCTCCTCACCAACGAACAAAGAAATCAACTTCCACCAGATGTTTACTTTCACGTCAAATCTGTAATCGAAAAATCAAAAACAACTTTAAATTAATAAAATAACTTCATTTTTGAATAAAATGTTCTACTTACTCCTGAATTAGTCATAATTCCGCAATGGAATACTCGATATATGATGAATTTAAAAAATAATATCACAATACTTTATTGAGGAAAATTATTTTTCTCTTTTGCATTACCTTCATATTTTCTTGAAATCGATCAGGATTCTGGAACATCCTCAATTTTCTGATCAGTCATAATATGGTTTTCAAAGATATAGCCAAAACAACACTCTTTATATAAAATAGACAAAATTCTTTTTCTATCCCTTCGAGAAAAGCAACAATCTAGAATGTTAAATTTGATTTTTTCCTTTATACCAAGTTGTTTTCTAAATTAAATATTATTTTTAATACTTTCGACAAGATAGATAAAGTAATTTCGTTTCAATTCAGATATCAATGAGAATACCGTTAGTAGCTATTAAGTATTTTCCCCTTGGAATCAAAATTCAGCAGTTCGATATTTTTCTAATTAACTGAGATTTTAGAGATCAGTCACATATGAAATCAAAATCTTGAAGGAGAGTGTTTAGAGTTGCATAAAGCTCATCTAAATCAATTTATCATTTTATACAATTCTTTTTGAATGGCTTTAGGAATCTTCCAAAATCTAGCTGAAATCTCGGGGATGAATCTTTGAAATTGATGGATTTAGAAACCTATTTGATTTCAAAAAACTTTCATGAATTTCTTCAAAACTTAGAACTCTGTTGAATTCCGGATGGTTCTAGAAGTGTTTACGAAATTCACAAAACATTGAAAACAAGATTACTATTTCGGTAGGGAATTTCCGGCTAAAAACCCACGTAATTTGTAAGTATTAGAGAAAATCAGTTCTGATAAGGTGCAGGCCAATCAGTGTTCACTATTTTTCTCTTAAAGAACCACGCTGTTGGTAATTGATAACTAACGTGAGTTCTTATTCTTCCTCGATAAATCTAATATAAAAAGCCATCTGAAAATCTCAACTTCACCAGTCTTCTTCAATTACCGAAAATGAAGCTGAATCTGATTTCTCTCGTTTTTCTCCTCGGAGTCACTGACTTTAGTGAAGGTGAGTTTACACAAACCCCTTACAGTAACCTATTCCATTATTTAGCCCGTAACATCAGAATGACAAATAACTGTCCCTTCACAGTC